>NJRQ01000156.1:121209-182508 GCA_003063805.1 Aphaenogaster ashmeadi | reverse complement strand
GAATGAGCATGCAGGAGAATTGGTACGTGCTGATACAAGATTGGTTGTGCGGGAGATATAAATGAAGCAATCAAAATAGGCGATCGATTCGAAATCGAACCATCGATGATTCGAAATTCTCGAACTATTCGAATTCGAACCTTTTAGATTCGAAAACGAATCGAATCGAATCTACTGTGATTCGATTCGATTCGATTCGAATTCGAACTATTCGCACACCTCTACAAAGTAGTCAAAATGACTGGTTTGTAATTGTTTATTAAATTTATTATAGTGCATTTTCTAAGATTGTCCGTGATTTTTGTTGCAATATGTAAATGATTAAATTGATCAATTTACTTTCCCTCTTCATCTTTTTCCAATATTGTATATATAGTTTATTTAAATAGTAGAAATAAGTATACATTAATAGACGGTAATTAAAGAATGCTTAAAGAATGTGATTAGAAGAGACTTCTAAAAATTTTATGACAGTCTGGAAGATATAAATGTTGATTTTGCGGGACAGCACGGCGTCACGAACAATTTGCAAAGCGGTGGGTTCTCATTGTACAATCTCTAGGTGCTCGTTGTTCCCCTTTAGTCACCAGCACGCGAGGCATTCAAACGAAGATAAATTACTTCTTGACTCTTCGAGCTGCCTATAAAGCGGTGCCCGCCTAATCTTGAAAAACACTTAAAGCCCGGAGAAACGGATTATTCAAATCCGGCCGATGCCCCTGGCTGGAAACACGCCGGATGGCAAACTCATTCGGGAGACGTCGGTACGGGTGGACGATGGCGGCGATGGAGTAACGCGAACAGAAGGAAAAGAGAGAGGCTCGAATGAAATCACACCGGCTAGAGTGCGGTGGCTCGATACCGTGCTCATTCTGCGCCGATTTAAATTCACCTTAAGCCGCGAGTGATCGCGTCTCGGGTTCGTAATACGGAACATTCCCTTATAAACAGCTTTATGTGCTAACTTACTACCAATTTCCTCTACAAAATATAAATCTCCATATGAATCTATATTTAAAAGTACAAATATTTCCTATCCGCCCGCGGAATTATTCATAGAATTCGCCAACCCGGCATTTTTGCACACTCGTAGATATTTCGCGCGGCTTTATATGATTACGAAACGAAAAACTATGGACGAACTTTTTTAGTAAATTAAAAAAATTTTTTACGAACATTTCCGGTTAAACATAATTTTGGATATGCGTACGTTTGACATTTTTTTTTTACTTTAAACAGATAGAGTTGGCTCGAACACCTGCCACAATTGTGTACTTGATGGAATAGCGAGAACCATTTCCGCGCGCGAATATTTAATCATGACGATGGCCACGGCCTCATCTCGACGACGCTGTATAAGCGACAGCGCGAATGAAATGCGGGTGACTAAATGTGGTGAAAACTGCCAGACGTTGAATTCATTGTGACAGCCGGAGCTGACTAGCGGCGCCTCGGCTCAACCCCAGCAATTTCGCACGTACGAAACGAAATTGATGCGCTTTGAATCCTTCCGCGACTTCGCCGGGCACGGGGACCAAAAGGACTGTTAATTATCGGGAGCCCCTCTTTTCCGCTTGTACGCGCGGCCGCGCGGCAAACGAGTTCCCGCGACAAATAAATTTGCGACAACAGAAAAATTATCGCCGCACTCTCGGCGCAGAACGATCGCGTCGGCGTTGACGAATATCCCAAGTTGAAAACCGTTTCGGCCGTGTCGACATTATGAGCTTATTTTTGATAAATCGACCCGAAGATATAATAGGGTTCTCTTCAGGACGGAGGAAACGAATAATGTCATAAATGTCGTCATTACTTTCGCGCTATTCGTTAAATCTGATTTACTTTATCTTCTAAAACAAGTTGCATATTTGAATTTTGAAAGCCGCCGCTTCGATGTATTGTAGTTATTTCTTTCATTCACGGAAAGAACGGTTTTGCTGAAGTATCTAAAAATTTAGCCAGATACAAATCTGAAAATAATTATGTAAGACGCTCAAAGCGTAATAACAATGCTGCAAAAAGCTTTGACATCCTAGCAACTAGTTTGAGCGTCCTACACAATCATTTTGGATGGTTCAACATAATTATTTTCTGACCTGTACCTGATTAAATTTTTAGATACTTCAGCATGGTGGCCACTGGTCAGGGAAAACCTGGAAATCAGGGAAATGTCAGGGAATTAAAAAAATGGTCACGGAAAAGTCAGGGATTTTTTAAATAATTAGTCAGAGAAACGAAAAGAAACAAAGCTTCTTCTATAATTAAAGAACCAAAGTTCAAAAAATAATTTTTTCTCACATGGTGGGAATTCTTAATTAATCAAAATAAAATGTTGAAAATTGAAGTACATTTACGTCGAAATATTTCGTATACGCAAGCGGCATTTTTATTAATTCGGTAAAAGAAAAATTGCTTCCCGGGTACATCTCTTTAATGAGTGCTGTGCACTGCGCAGCGCTTATACGCTAGTGTTTATTCCAAAGTTCCAAAGTTCCTTGCTGTTGTTTAAGTTTTTTAGTTCCTATGAAAGATATTCTATCTAGTTAATATGTACATTTGTAGATGGATCTAAATACAAGAAAATTTTAATGAAACTATTGACCAAATGTGAGTAATGTTCGCTGTAAATGTTTATGCAACAAAATTAAAAAAAAAATCAATCCTGTTAATCTCTGTGGCTTAGTTGTATAAATACAATTTTCTATCACCATTAAGCAAATCGTAAACATGTTTTCGAATACCGATTAATTTGGAGCTTCATTAATTAGTTATTCGTATTGGCACTTGACTATTAATTTGAATTTTAGTTAGGGAAAAATTATAATTTCGTCAGAAAAAGTCAGGGAAGAGTCAGGGAATTTTTTTCGCTCATTTTAGTGGCCACCATGTTCAGCAAAACCGTTCTTTCCGTGTGTGATATTTTGTCTATTTTGTTGCTTCTTCTTTCTCTCTTTTGTAATATCTTGTTTATTTTATGACATTACCGACACGCTATGGTATTGTGATATCGCAATTGTATATGAGGGTGGTGTACGCATAAAGATATCGCGATATGAGGAAGTGGAATAACTTTTCTGGCGTACATTTTATGTCTGGCATATTGAAACGAATAAGAGATTCTATTCAGACACGAAGAGATGCTTATAAAAATACACGAACTATATAGGATATGATATTCATTCACCGATAGAAACGCAATTTTATTTTTAAGCCATTTTTGGGGTAATCTCATACTGGTACGCATTTAATAAAAAAACAAATCTTTATTACATATTTTTTAATGAATACTTTTCTATATATACAATATTATACATACAATATATGTACATACTGTATATAAATATATTTATTACTGTAAAGTTATTTAATCTAATTAATAAGTGTTAAACTTAAAAAGAGAGAGAGAGAGAGAATTGTAGGAAGGTTGTTATCGGTACTCCGAAAATCTGCGATAATCTCAGAGAAGTTGCACGAAATGAAAAATCGATAAGCTGAGTTCATTCTTCCATAGCTCTGTATACAAGTCTTCGTATATAATTATTTAAATTTATCAAGGCACTCACGCGATATGAAGGATAACTGGCATAATCAAATTAAATCCGTCCAACTAACAGGAGAGCACACTTTACTTGACTTTCATCAAATTCGCAATGCATGCGTTGTCCAATTCTCCGTGCGAGCCCTCTTCGATCTCTGGATCGCCAATTAAGATTAATGATTTATTTATATACAGGGTGATTGATTTGTAACTATGATAGATATCATGATAGATATTACAGTCTGAATGGATTAAATCCTTATTCAAATTTGAGGTGGGAATTTTTATTTTGTAGCAAATATTTATTTATCGCCATTCAAAATATCTTGCAAATTTATATTGTGCGAAAGTAAAATTTGTTGGAATTTTATTTTTATAAATGATGAATATGCAAGGTCCTTTTATATTTTTAAAGCAAAATTTGCGAAAAGAATTATTCTTTCATTGCTTATTTTTCGCTTATGATTCATGAATCTGCTTGTATCTTATTCTCTCGCAGAGGTTTTCGCCTCAGATTTAAGAAACGTTAGTTACGAATCACCCTGTATATGTGTTGCGGGTACAAGACGGTGCCTCGATGAATTTGCATTTGAAAGCGACGACACCCTTTCGAGCCATCGCCCTTCTGGGGGATAAAAGAATGAGCGTGGGGTGCCTCCTTTAGTATTTACCCGCCGTAAATACCTGGTTAGTGCGGGGGTTGCTGACTTTTATATTGATTCCCCTCCCTCTTGACCGTATCTTGTCGTGCCGCGTCTCTCACCATCCCGATGGAGATCTTCCGACGGATGCTCTCTCAGAAAGAGCCGATCCCGACGGTTTTTCGGGGACATAGGGAGCCAGAACTTTCAGATTTATCGTCCGATTTACGGAGCGGTTCTCGAGCAGCCCTCATTGCCTCAGAAAAGTTCGGACCGCGCGATGTCGCTTCTCGTTTTCTCCTCTCGATTCTCAAACCCGCGCCTGCTGCTGGTGCTGCTGCTGCTTGCCGGGGAGTCATAGACTTAAAGTACGGATTGTAGTTCGACTTGACTTCGCGAGTAAAATATCCCTTCCTTCTCTTTTTTTTTTCTTCTCTCTCTTTCCCCGTTTCCCTCCGCTTCTCTCGCGTCGCGCGCGGGATAATGGAAAAGTTGGATAGTAAACTGGCGGGAAAACGGTCGAAGGAAATTTGATAACGCTTAATGGCGCTTGTTTTCGTTCGGCTCCATTAAAAGTGGTATGATGAAATTCTCCGCTTTATTTCTAGGCGGTGCTCCTTAAGCGCGAAATATACCGAACTATCTGGATCAATTTCAGAAGCGCTGCCGGGCGCAGGATCGGGACGGGCCATCTCGGAATTTCTTAAAGCGCACTTTAAACTTATTTCACAAGATATAACGGCGCGTGAAACCAATCGTGCCATATTTCACCGTCGCCTGTTCAACATTATGAAGGCTATTTCAAACTTATCAATCTTAGTAATCGATTTTTTCTTTACCAGTGCATTTTTGACGAATTTTATAAGATGGTGCAATCATTTGTTTTCAATCATTTGTCGGCAATGTGGAATATCGAAATTGATCTGGAAAATTGCGCGAGTTATGGATTTAAAATAAAGCCACCTGTTTAAAATTTTATGTGCGGAGAGAACACATTCGAAGCAAGTTATCAAATGAACGTGAGCGTCTACTCGAGCTCCATCATCCGCGAATTTTGCTCTATTTTTCGGTTCGCAGCTTGCTGAGTGATCAATAACGCGACACACTATTAAAATAAATTTCCAAAAGTACTTCCGCCTGGAGCATGCCTGGACGGTTTTATCATTATAGAATCCGTGAATGGAGGCTGCATTATAATTAAATCAAATGATCAAGTTCTTCCTTATCGCACATCCTTTAGTTTTAGTTAGCTCTACATTTTACAGTTGACTCAAGATGCTTTTTCCCTCCTTAATCTCCGTCGTTCTGCACGTCGCTCGTGTAACGTCGCATCCGACAATTTCGTCAAGTATTTATTACACGTCGTAAAGACGCTGCGCGACTGTTATGCCCGTGTTCGGAAGAGAGACAAATGTCCGTCACATATCACGAGGATTAGCTGTTAAGCTCGGGGAATGTACAGATAACGTTCTGAGGATCGATAGCCGCACAAGGAAACCCGCCGTCACGTTGATCATCGCGTTATAATTCACAATGTGGCGATTGCATTTCAGTCTATAGTAGTTCTGTTGAGCAATTCATAAATGTATAAATATATTTGAGATCTGTGTATTATAAATGCTGTAACAATTAAATGTATATACTTTATAGACACGAATATTTTTATTACTTCGAAGTTGAGTTTTTTAAAATAAAAATTTTATTTCTATCCTTTTTATCGTTTTAATTCTTAGCGTTGAATGTCTATATTAATAATTAAACGTCGCTTGAAAGGTTTATTAAAAATCGAGAATTCGGCCTAAATTGCTACATTTACTTTAACCGGAATTCGTTATTTCACATTGTACAGAAATTCCAGCAACGCAAAATTGCGTTCACAGAGATCCAAGAATTTGAATTTCAAATTTGCCGATTTTCTAGCTAGTTGCTGCTCACTATCGGTAGAATACGTAGTCATAAGCCGTACAAATGTGTCTGCAACAATTTTGAAATGAATGACCTCGATAAATTTCAAAAAAATCAAGCCATTGTTAAGTTATACAACAGCCCGATGTACAGCTTCAAAATTTAGAGAAAAATTAAATGCGCTTGTTGGTCAATCTAAAAATGCGACAGGTGTGCGTAACGCTTTTGTTTGTAAGTTAATTGTCGCGTAATATTTCTTTGTGTATATATTTTCTTACGAGATTTATATTTTTCTAGAGGAACATCAATAGCCTGCGAAATATTGAAGACGTAGATTTATTTTTATTTAACGATTGTAAGGAAGAGATACATTTTGCATCGGGTAATTATTATCATCGTCACATTTTCTAAATGATCAGGGAGTTTCATTACAAATGCGTTCAGCGACGGTATCGTGGCGGCAACGTCAGTGCCTTTGCGTCACAGCACTGATAATAACTTAGCGAACATGCATCACTCCGACCGTCCTTATAATTAAAACGTCACTCTCTCTTCCTCCTGTCTATTTATTTTATCAGGCGGATCCTGATAAATGTCCCTGTTTTGCCGGAATCGAGGAGCGGACAGAATGTGCTATACCAACGTGCTCATCCCTCTTCCATTTCTATTCGCCCTCTCGCCTCCCTGTCGCGGATTGTCTTGTCTTCGGGGATGAAAGAAAATCTAATAACGTTAGCGGGTTTTTTTGTTTTTCTCTTCAGATAGCTGTAATCCGGTTTTATAAAGTACCATGCGAATATATTATATACGAGGCGTGCAATACACATGGGTATGTACGTGGATGCGTATTTTTGCGTATTGCCGAGATTCGCGAGAGAAAGACAATGCGAGACGTAGCTTCAATTTCCTTCTTAGGATTGTACATTGTCTGAGATATTATATTGGGTAGAATGCGCACTAGATTTCTAACGGGATTACAAAAGCTGATTATTTCGTCGAATATATATATTTCGTGCATATAATCTATTGTCGTAATTTGGTAGAATTCTTTTCGAAAGAAACAATTGCGCACATTTTAAATTCTCGAATAATTAAATCCGAAGCTCGTGAACAACGTAGAAACCAGGATCAGACCGGGCGAAAATTTTCGCGGATGTCTATCGACTCTGTATCAAAGTAATTACACCTATTATCTCCCTATAATGTAGTTCGCCTTCCCGGGCTGGTGCTCGCAGTATCCTGTTAAAATTCTTCGGCTGCATGCATGCGCGGCCCGTAGTATTTTGTGGTAACGGCCGCCCGTCGTATAACGTAGCCACGCTATCGTGGTATTACGGCGCTCTATTTCCTTCATTCCGGAATCCCGAATGCAAAGGATGGTCAAAGGGCTTCTGTGCGACGCGAAGGGCGCGCTTGCCGGTGTTACCGTGCTCGCACCGCACTGAAATCCGCCTATCCTGGTGAACAATGAAAACCATCAATCCGCTCCCGAAACGGAGAGGAGAATTTCGCCCCAGCCCAGGGTAAAGGTACAATCCCTGCGTCACTATACGACGGGTCGCCCTGGCGCGAACATTCTGCAACTAATAGTTCGCTCGTGCATGTACAGTGCTTTCCATTGATAACGGCGGAGTGGAGTGTGATAATGGCATGAGCCGAAAAACGATACCTCGGCTGAAAAGCAAGCTGAAGTGGATTTAAAAGTAGATTATGGGTTTTATCGTATAAATATCGAGGCCATTTACGAAATTTACTAATTTTTATATCTGCCTACTTGATTATTTTCCGGAAATATTTTGATGTGGAAGTCGCAGAATGCAATCCCAACACTTTAACAACGTAACAACTTTTATATTATTCATTAATATTATTAATTTTTTAATTACTTTAATTATTAATTTAAAAATCTTTTGTTATTTATATAAAAAGCATTTTGCGCGAGAGTGATGAAATTTCTGTTTAATTTCTTTCTACATTGTTAACTATGAGTAGCATATGCTATTATGTGCTTTGTAGAATTACACAGTCATTTGTATACGAAGCTATATTATTTAGATGCTACGATTGCCATTTACCACGCTGTCTTTCTGTCGTGAATTCTTGACTTTAAATCTATCACAGCAATCGTTAACAATTTAAGCTTCCAATCCAGGAAACTGTCATTCTACTTAGCTCGATATTGCATCGAAATCAGACTTCAGATGTGTTTTGCCGAAAAGCTCGTACACCGAGATACGCTTCGCATTTGTTTGAAAAAGCGTCTTGTCAGGAAAAAGATTTATACTCGAAATACGATCGAGTATTCATCTTTTTCCTAAGCCGTTATGAGATTTGCATGCAAGATGATACTTTCCGTACGCGTTTCATACTTTTTACGATGCGCCTTCGCACGATGATGATATCCCGTTTAAAAGTGAAGTAACTTGAGAATATATTTTTTGGAAGCTTTTAGCGGATATGTCTCTGTAGAGATGTTCGCTAAAGCGTTTCCCAATTCCTTCTGCGCTTGACGCCCGTAGATTTCTTCGCTGATCTCATATTTATATTCTTTGTATAATTAATTGCACATCGTCCGCGTGGCTCGAATGGCTCGCCATGTATGCGAATGCAGTGACCTATTTTCCCCGACTATTCAGTGAATCTTGCCACGGTAAAGGAGTGCCTCTGTCAGAAGAGTATATAGCGTGCTGCGAATTCTTGCCATATTCCATGCAAGATGACTACTGCCATTTCAACTGCCCCTCTTTAATTATTTAATGCTTCGCCGAGATCTTGCTTTAAGTTCTAGATGTTTTCCTCTACTCTACGTTTGACATTCTGTGGAAGTTTGGCAATATAAAGTTGCAATGGGGACTAAGAGACAGCATACGGATGTACGGCTGATGGTGCGACTGAAATAAGATGAGAGCATTTAGCAACGGCTTGCTGTTACACATGTCGATATTCGTTTCTTGCTGTACAGGGTTTCCGTTTCGTTGCACTTGGATTGAACTTTTGAAGTGAAACGATATTTTAAGGCTCCGGCGGAGAAATGAATGATCGCGCACTTTGCGGCAAAGATACGTTATTAAACTTTTTTAATAAAAATTGCGAAATATTGTAACACGGTATAGTACTTGATGGACGTAGTTTTTTCACTTTTCCGAAAGCTGAATTATTTCAACCAAATGTATCAAAATAATTTACAAAAAGGGAGATCTGCTGCTTCTTTTTAAATTCTGCATATCGTAATGGAAACATTGCTATTGAAATTGTTATACTTAATGAAGTACATGATTTTAAAAACATTTCTCATTTTATTAATCATAATTTGTATATAACTAGTTTATATTTATATTATTTTATATAGAGAGCGCTTTTCGTGTGACATAAGTGTAGAGAAATATCCAATTTTGTTTAAAATGAAAATTGATTTATTTGGTTTCAATGGTTCCTCCCTTTGCGAAACGGATCGTAAAGTTTTTACTCTATATATTGCATTGGGAATAGACAATAATGCACTAGCAATCTTCGGATATGAAACTCGAACAACAACGCGCAATGTTCCAATATACGTACGCAACCGACGTACCGTGCATGTATTCCCGATAGATAAGCAAGGGCAATTTTCCATTGCTACTTTACTATTCACGTAAGAGCCGCCATTTTTCGTTAGTATATTGCACGGGTAGAGCGTATATTTTCACGTCAGCTAAACTGTACACAAAAAAATGGTCACGCTATATTCTGCGCGAATCGTGCACTTATCTCTGTCGAGATTGGGGATTCGTACTAGTCATCGCATATAAAATCCAGGTATATCAAGTACACCGACTGCAGGAAGAAAATCACGGTTAAAAAACGTTATTTCTTTTTTAAAGAAAGATTGCAAAATTAAATTAAAGTTCATGGACGTAGCATTCTGTTCTATGGTGCCACAGCATATGGTAGTCGTTAAAACAGTGGAACTCTAAATGGGAATGTATTATTATAACTTTCAAGAGTCCTCTTTTCTCCTCTTAGCTTGAGCCTCTATAGCTTGAACTATAACGCTCCTCTTCCCACGGCGTCACGTGAAACTGCTGAGGCTGCGATCTTGAAACGCGAAAATATCTCAAGGATACCGTAGATTCTCAGAGTATTCCCGATAGACCGTGTGGATCCCCCGGAAGAGGCCTGTCGATACCTCGCAGAGGGAAGGATTCGGTAAATCGGGCGGATACCCTTCGAGGAAGAGCTTGGCGGTGCTTCTCTTAACCGAGCGATTATATTCCACGCGGGCGATAAAGCGATTAAGATGCTTCGGTATACGCGCAGCTTAAGGAGCAGCCAGGGCAAAGGGTGAAGGGAGAGGAGCTACTCTAGGAAGTAGATTACCCTAGAGGAATAGAAAGAAAGGAAATGCAACGAGGCAGCGAGACTCGCTCCTTATAATACGCGAGATACGTGATTATTCTGGATGTGCCATTAATACGTATTTTGCTTGTATTTCGCTCGCATTTTTCATTTTATTTTCATGTTTAATGTTATCTTTGCATATCGCATGACTGCGAGAAAGATCGTCGCAACTTGGAAAGTAAAATTTATCCGTAGAAAGTCCTAAAGATCCGAGACAATAAGAAAAATAGGCGGTAGAAGTAGAACTCACATTCTTCTCACTTACCGGGATTCGTGACAAAGTTGGAAAAATCTATGTGTTCAGAGATTTGATCGTATGTAAGAACACATTAATTTTTCTCGAAACAACGCCTTAAATTTCTTTTTTTTTCTCATATTCCATCTTTTCTTTTTAAGTCTTTTTTGTTAATACATACAAACTTCAATTTATTAACAAGCTGGCCACTTTTCCTGTTATCATATCTGCGGATACTAAATTACGATTTTATAGTAAAACCACCTGTTTAATATTACTCGAAGATCGTCGGAACGATAGTACATTTTCTACTTTGCATGCTATTAAAGTTAGACTACTTCTCGAACGGCTATAAATTTCTTTTCTTTTCTTTGGAATTGCACGTGATTTTTCTCATGAAAATATTCATGACAATCGTTCTACGCTTTTTCACGATCGAGTATCTCTAAAAATGAGAAACTTTTAATCAGCTTCACATCGAACGCGCCATTGAGCTTTGGGGGAATTCACAAATAATTGAAGAGTGAAATTATGAAGGACCGTTTCATGGAAAACGTTTGCCGGCAACAAAGCTTTTTAAGATCTTACCCTTTGAGATACGATGCCTTTGGAATTTGCTATAAGCGTGTAATTGGTTGCACTTTGTTTTAATGCCTCCGATAAGGAAAGACGCCTCTTAAGACGTTATGTAATTTATAAAAGTCGACGGCTTTGTCTGCCAGCAATCAGTGCTTTACTTCTATACGAGACAAGGAAAAAGTGAAGACTAAAAGTCATAATTTGACCATTGATTATTCTCAAGTGAACAAACAATTAAGACATTGTAATAAGGGCGAAAACAGATAGTCAGTTTAAATGATTTAAAAATTAACGATATATATAAATTATTGGTTTGAAGATACGATATTGAAATTCTTTTCCATATAAATTCATCGTTGAATAATGCAATATTCTTTCTTCTATCTATTTTATAATATTGGATAAATTCTTAATACGTTTTTCATGTTACCGCGCGATAAACTTTAGATCTATTAAGAACCACATTTGCAAACTCGTAAACTACCTCGCGCTACCCTATTGCGATGGCCAGCCTTCATCAATATTTCTCTCACCTCGCTTCTTGCGGCGTAAGCCCGCATCTCTGGAAGTCTATCGAATTTTCGCGATATTGCTTTTCATTAAACTCTATTCAGGCGCACGCACCAGTAATTACAGCAACTTTTCGCCATGATCATAACCGATTGCGTTCTCATTAAAAGCTCATTATCGCGGCCGAGTGCGTGAACTATTTCGAACGTTCGATGGCAATGAAGGAATGTTCTCTTTTACCTTGAGCTTTTATTAAAGCCGGATCTCGATAGTGTCTGACTGTGAAGGTGAAAATTCTATAAATTCTTTTTACTGTCGTTTTCGTTTTAATAATAATCGTCAATATGTTTGAGCTTTCTTACCGATGTGATTCTTTTTGGCGTATTAATGATCCAGAAAAAATTGTAGATTATTGTATAAAATATCGGTGACTTGTTTAAAACTGAAATAGTTTTTAATTATCTGGAGTTCTTTTTATGTTTTGCTTTTTATTGAAATAGTTTTTCAAAAGAGATGAAATATCTTTGCTGGTGAAAAGTTTTAATTCTCCGAGAACCGTCCTTTATTCATATGAGAGCTTTATATGTGGCTAAAGAGAACTATTGTTATTTTCTTGACATGTTTACCTCGTAGCCTATTTTTGATGCATGCATGCTCGGAAACGTGAGTTACATCGCCTGGTGCTTCAAATTGTGATTGCTCGAGCGTGCTTTTTCACGGTTCTCGTATCTCTTTCAAACCCTTTTCGAGCGCCGTTGACGGACCGTAAGAATTCATGTGGAGGTCGTGCCAGTTGTATCTTGAAATATTCAAGAACGTGGTACGTTACTCGGCGCCGTCGCACCAAGACCACCCAGGACCATCCACACCTGGTGGAAACTGACGATGTATTGCAATTATTTATTTATACTAGGAGAACGTTCGCACACGCGACGCGTAAAGGCGCGCTGTGTGATCGTTCGCGAACACGCGCGCAGAAAGCACTGCGAGCTTTGTATTATACATGATGTCCTTTTACTGTATTCGCACGCAGTGCGTATCTTTATTTCACGTTGAATATAGATTTACTACACACACGATGTTAGAATGAATGAGGCTGTTTATAGAGCGAACGTGATGTCCCTATTTTCACTTTCGGTTTTTTGGGAAATCTAACTGCCACATTCAACATGAAGATAAAATGTTGCGAATGCGACTCTACTCTCGTTAACTCTTTACTGCTCATTATCATATTTATTAATCATGCATTACACTTGCTATTTAGATATCACTCGTTGTTTCTTTACAAAAGTTTTTATAACAACTTGTCGAGCTAAATTGACTGAGAACGTTTCTCGAGCAAGAGATCACGTGCTGCGCGCTCTGCCTTTAAACGATCACGAATCTTCCGGTTGAAGGAGCACTGGAAGGTGCATTCTCATGTCCTTCCGATCTTACATCTTTTCGCTTTTTCTTGGATGCCAATGAACGGTTCACGTTTCCGAACATCAGGTTTCCTAATCGCGAATCAAATCGCGTTCACTTTGCTGCGTAATCTGTCTACTCTCTGTGAAGATCGATGCGAGAAAATCGTCGAATGGCAGATAAAGACGACTTTAATTTTAACGTGAAATAGATCTTTGAGATTTTATTTTAACTATTTTCTTTGATAATACGTCTCATTTCTTTAATCTAATTCTTTTCTGTTAAATAATTTTTGCACTAACTTGAAATTTTATTTCTTTGTGATATTTGATGAGAATTTATCGGAATCGGTCATGGTTAATTTGTTATTTTATTTTTCGTAAACCTGCATTACGAATTCGTGCAATTCAGAGACAAAGATGTCATTGGGAATGCAAAACACAGACGAGTTGTACCTAGATTCGCAATTTTGCGGCAAAATCACTTTCCCGTTAACACGCTAATGCATTAACTACATCGATAATGTTCAACAATATTAATAAACAGGGCACATTAGCTATCAATATTCGATTGACGTTTAAAATAAACGATTATTGCATCGAATTTATTAATTACGATAATGCTATCGGTCTCTCTGTGCGCTCGCGCTTACTCGCGTTTAAATTTTCAGTTGTTTCTCACACACGTGTCCTCGCTACAAATTGTCATTGCAGCATCAGGAAGCAGCTCACATGCACGGGAGCTGGTGCGGGTTCATATGGTAGCTGGTTGCGAGCAACTGAACAGAGAGACAGAGAGAGAAAGAGAGAGAAGTAAAGCATAGGGATGGGACAGAATGGTTCATCGTGGTCTGTGGAATAAATGGTCCGATTCACCAGCCGCCATTCTGTTTCGCCTGCACGATAAAGCATTTAAATGAATTAAACCGAGGCGATCTCGCGGAGTCGATGTTGTTTGGTTGGCGACTTGATTTTATAAAATTCGACGTCGCTCGCACTGCTTTTCGCTCGCAAATTAATATTAACTCATTAGCTTTTTGGTTACAAAGCGCAATTATTGTTGTTATTATTATTATTTGTTTGTTTGTTGGCATATTGGAAATTAGGAGGTTTATTAAATAACTTTGAGTAAATTAAGTTTCAAATTTGACAAATCCTTAGATATTATTAACGTACGATAACTTTATTTCATATATATGTATATTCATCATGAAATATATGTATATTCTTCCAAAGCATAGAAGGTATTTATTGTCCATGATTGGAAAAGCGTTTATATGCTTTTATTTATATAGAAAACTCGAAATTTAATTTTTTATTTCTGGCAATAATTCTCTCAATTTCATCGTCACAGTCGATTTTTCAAATATTTCAAAGAGATACCGAGCGGAATTATATTAATAAAGTTTGTTTGTAATATTTCGAGGATTATTAAAGTCGATTGGAGTTAAAAATACACATTTCCACCTGTTTTAAACGGTTTCCGCAGACTTCTTTTTATCTTCATTCAAAATTCCTTTACTTCTCCCTCTTTTTCCTTCTTCCTATCTACTTCACATCTAATCTATGAAGATACATAAAGGGCATTTTGTTGTTCTGTTCATGTTGCGTGGTCATGCGGTACATCTGTAGAACGACGTGATGAGAGAATCGAGTTATAAAATAGAATTCTCGAGGTCCTGGCAGTGTCAAAAAGCAGTTTAGGGGCATTGAATACTGATAAGGGATGGAGAGCGGGGTCCTCTTGGGATTAGCCGGATGGGTTTGACTGCCGTTCCCGTTCGAGAGGAAAAGAGGAAAGACAGAGACGAACGAGGAGTAGCAAAGTTGGACGAACGAAGAGTGAGAAGCGAATTGTGATGGCTTGAGTGTGAACTAGAGAGAGAGGAGAGCGAGCGAGCGAGAGGGGGGAGCGCAATGGAACACGGGAACGTTAGATTGAGCCACGAGTGGCCCGACAATCATACTATCATAGAGGCGATGATGTCCCGCATACTGAGCAGAATCCCTGTACCACTCCACGCATATTAATCGCATACACACACTCGCACGCAAACGCGTATATACGGACGAGGACTGCTGCAACGGAACATGTACATGCCAGGATCTCCCTCGACTTCGCACCGGACACTTTGCATCACAATATCTCGTGCAAAGGCTGCTACGTAATCCTCAACGCAAATAGCTTCCCGTTGGTGGGCAACGTTGTTGTTAGGTTGCGATTACCTGATTTCTGACCTCGGCCACTGATTCGAATGCTATTTCGCAACGTTATCAATCTGCAAAGATATAAACGATTGTACAACAATCTTTTGGTCTCCAGGGGATTGTCAGATGTTCAAATTTTCTATTTTGAATAGAAATTTTTTCCATTTGAATAGAACATTTTAATTGACAGTGGTTTAAGCTATCTCTTTGCCTTGAAATAAAAGTTTAAAAAATAATTGTGTGAGTAACGTTGATTTTATAACATCGAGCAAAATCTGTTTGGTTATTCATATGTTATTTGATTAAAAAGCAATTATTTTGTTATATACTTTAAACGGGAGCTTTTAATTAGCTGAATAGCAAATAGATTTATTGCGAGGCAACGATAAATTGCATTTAGTTATTTACATCATTTTCTCTGCATATGCATGATAATAATTAATTATTTACTCCAATTATATATTGATACGAACATGTATTATTTTGTGTTCTAAAAAATGAATTTTACAATGGTCTATTATAACAAATAATTTTGAACAAAATTATAGGAAAAAAACTTATAAAGAAATTGTATAAAAAACACTAAAGAAACTTTTTAAGAAATCCAATTTGATCGAAATTAGATGCCAGTCGTTTTAGTGGAATCAAGCTGCAGAATATAAATTTACTATCGTCACTATCGTTTTACTATCGTGAAAATAGCATTATTCGACGCTTCGAGCTAATGCGCATTTGCAAAAAGAAATAGGAACGCTGCGCTGCGTCGCGACAACCACGAATCGATCGAAAATATGAATCGCGATAAATAAAGCAGCGTTAGCATATATCATCGTGCGTACTCTGCGCAGAGCTTTCAGTTTACATCAACAAGCGGTCAATTCACTCATGCTGCTTAAACGCGAATGTATCCGCTGGGGGGGAAAAAAAGGAAAACTGATTAAGCGCAGCTGTATAAACCTGCGGCGGATTAAATTCAACGTCCGGCAATGATAGCCGTAATCCGATTTAACGAGAATCGGTGAAAAAAAACCGGACTACGCGTCGCGTAAAAAAAAAACGTAATACGGCGGCATTTTGCCAATAAATAAAATTTTGCACAATCGACAAAAAAATCCTGGTCGGTCCTGGTAATCAAAGTCGCGAGACGATATCCCAAATAAAGTGTGTTTTAAAACGACCGGTCGAGTGGTGCGCTTTACCGCCCGTGATTACGAACGTCGAAGCAGCTGGCTCAAAATGGCGATATCGCGCGTTCGGGAGTTAAATTGCTGCATATGGGATGGTTTCGAAATAAAATTCGTCCGGGATAGCGAGACGGGTTTAACTTTATCATGAAATGCATCCCGATGCTTCGTTATTGTAAACTTCCAGCGGCATCGGGATGGAAATGATCCATAATCAAGATGCCGTCAAACGCGCGCGGATGCACGCTCTTTTATTTTAATTACGCTTCAGCTTGGATCATAAAATATAATGACGAAAATGATAAATTATTTAACAACAAATATATGTATTTTGTACATTTAATAGCGAGGATTAAAATGTACACGACATATTTTATGATTCAAGATTCATTAAAACTTAAAACCTCCCTGTAAGAGAAACTTTCCTCGTCCTTCTTTAATGATCTTGTTTCGTACCATTTCTACTCTTTGCAGATTGAGCATGAGTTATTGTTCTTTCTGCAAAGACTGAGAACTTTGAAGCTGTATAGAAGTCTTATTTTACTTCAACTTAGTCTTCCTGCGTGAATTAATGAGTTTGTCCTAATGGCACAATTTCTACGACAGAATTCATTTTCAGTAAACAAAAAGAGAAAAAAGTGGAATTGTCATTTTTTTGGAACCGATTCAATAATTTCCAATTGCAATGCGTTTTGCTATGAAATAAGCTGCCAGTCTTATTGCAACTCAATTTATCAAATTTTATAACACGTTGTAAACTACTGTTTAGACACGATGGATAATTAGATCGAAATTGATGATATGCCACCATCCAGATAAAAATCCATCAGTGTGATATTGGCAATTACATTGAGGGCAGCGGCACGATACTGTCTGGTTATCGTGAAATGTGATTTATGACACCATTATACTAAAACGGATCGGTTCACCAAGATCCGCGCGATGTTATCATAAAATAGCAATAAAAATTTATTGGCACGTTTTCGCACCGCGGCGAATTGGGAATACAAAGCAGAAAAATGCAGAATTATTTCGGCGTATATACAGCGTAAATTATAAATTGATTCGCTGTCAATCGATTCGTGCAAGTTTACTGATCTGAAAAGAACAGCATCCTCATTATAAAGGGAAATGAGAAATTTTAAACCTAGCGAGATATTTCCGCTTCTACATTTTCTTTTTTAATAAATAACCGTCTAGCGTTTTCACGATTCACGTTTAAATGCAACCGCAAACCACTGTGGTTTTGTAAAACAATGTAACTCAAAACTCCGGTGTTCATTAGCGGAAATCAATATTTCGTTACGGGAACATAAACGTGCCGGTTGTTGCGGTATTTCGCCGATCAGTCGCAGCAATTAATAACGATTCGTTTGCAACGTAACCCACGAAGGGCAAAGCTCGAACTGACGCAGCTGGAAGTCATGGTCGACTAAATTCCCGGTGTACTTATCGTTTCATTAGTCATGCCGCGTATTCGCTAAAAGCGTCAATAATTAAATGTGTACACCGTGTGCGAAACATCGCGTGCGAAACGACGCAAGTGCAGGGACGAATGTGGCATACGTAGCAGCGGTATTCTGCGCCGTCAACGACTCGTTAACTCAGTAAAATGATAAATCATTTCATCGATCCATTACCGAATCACGCTGTAATCATTTCGTGAAACAAACATGATCGCCTTTCCAGTTAATGTAACCGTGAGTTATAACAGCCAAAGTTCCGAAGGAAGTTATTATTACGTAACTTTGGATCGATCTATGTTACCCTAGACAATATTGTGTTCAACACATAAAAGCTGTCGTGACACTAGACGCGATCACGAAATCTGCAAACATTCTAAGCGAAGCCGGATGTTCATAAAAGATGCATGACTGTAAGTCGCGAAGGTTTAGGAGGGAAGTCGTTGAAATCGCTTTTCGAAGGTATCCCCTACCTCGCGTTTTCTTTTACCGGTCGCGTTTTCTTTTACGGGATAACCGTGTCCTAACGGCCTGTTAGGAACCTTTTATCCAAATCTTTCTCCACTCCGAAACGTCTCCTTGATCTACGACGGAGGCCTGAGCAGTCTTATCCATCAACCATTTACTGGCATGGTAAACCCCGTCCGACTTGGATTCACCGCGATGGGATCGACGTTATTTGTTCTTGTCTGGGAAACCCAACGAAAACGTACGTCGATCACGATTCGGACTCTTTTCTCGCATCCTTCACTCCACCGTGATCTATAACAATTTTCGCTCGTGAACCGATAATCGCCATTTCTTTACTATCTACTTCGTATATTGATCAATTGAGAACATTAAGCGCGTTTTGTATTATCTCTCTATATCGTTAATAATGTAATTGATAATCGTAACTTTTTAACATTCTGAAAACGCTCACTGTTATCTGTCCATGTAGAGCAAATAATTTAAACGATCGGCAGATAACGACTGTTATTAAAGCGGCGTAATTAACAATATCACGCGGTGCAATGCTGCGAATGCGTCGGTTACCATAGAAACACCGCTATCGTTTAAAGTAATGAGCGGAATAAAACGAGCATCGATATTACATAAACGACAATTATGCTTACGATTGTTTTGTATATATCGGTCGACATACGATCCGTCAGTCGTTCGGCACAATAATATAAAATTGAATTGTTGTCATTATCAAGATTTATTGGCACGAACGTAACGAAATTTTGTAATTAATGCATTTTGCAAATACGCGATTCTCATCTCTGTACGCGTGGCAGCACTCGGGAATAGCGCTCGTAAAATTTATCTAACATTCGAGTACATTACATCTCCCGATTTAGCCCGAGTTTGCCAACCGTTGCATGCTGTTTAAGTTGAATTTGGCCGGTGTAAGTATATGGGGTACTTGGAGATCTATGTCGTGTTGGTTAGTAGCTGCTGGAAGCTAGGTACGGATAAGCAGGTAATCTCATTGTAGTACGTCTTGTATGCGAGTGTGTTCTTTGTCTACCACGGCCCGTATATCGTGCGGGACGCGACTCCTATAAAAGCTAGTCTTCTACCTTCCGCGCGATATTACGTTGTTTTATATAAAAAAGAAGGATGGTATTTACGATATCATAAAGTCTTATTATTAAAGTCATTATGTTAAACATTATTATACACGTCCCTTGAACCTTGGAATTAGGGTAGATAGTAGATACGTTAGGGTAGAAGTTTTTCCACGGGATAGAATATGTGTCGATAGATCTTATCATTGTTTGATTTTTATATAGAAGGCTTTCTCCTTAGTGCTAGGAGCATTACTTTATCTCTAGATGATCGGGAGATGCATTCTATGCATTCATTAAAATTGTATTATATTATATTCATAAATATATATGATAATTCTTAAAAATTACGTCAAGGTAGTAATGTTTTTAAGTTAAAAATTCCTGTACTGAAAAATTTACGAAATGTGTCTTATCAAATTCCTCCCTCGGACCCTTTGTATATATTAAGTGAAGCAATTTGTAGATTGAATCGCTCGTCGTCGTCTTGTGAAATAGTTAAAACGATAAAAGCACGCAATTTTTGGTGATGACGCAACCGTGCTGCCGGATAGCCATCCGCGCCGGTTGGCATTTCGGCTAACAATCTGGGAGAACGGCGGGGATTCTCGCGCGGCGCAATGAAAATTTTCCATTTATGCGGGCGCAGATAAAGCAGGTCCGAAGATAATAAGCAGACGAACGAGCACGAGAGCGGTGTCGCTGAGCGCATTGTTAGTTAAGCCAAGAGATAGCCGTGATTTAGAACGTTGAACGTAGGACACGTCGGGATAGCGAGAAAGGGTAGGAGGAAGATCACAGTGAGAGAGGGAGGAAGACGGAGAGAGTGAGCATCGGGCCGAGAGGGTGGCACTGCAGGAACAATGCTGAGGTATGTATATCCATGAGCAGACAACCGGGCAACCAACCAGCGACGCCAACGTGCAGCCAGCAATAGCAATGGGCCGTAGGGATAGCTCGTAATTGCCGGACGGTCCTCAAGTGGCAACGACGCCGGTCAATTTCACCCCTTGCCGGTACCCTGGAACCGCGACACCGCAGAGACCCCTTTTACGTTCGGCATACAGTATCAGGATTTGGCGGGGATTATGCCGGACACGAGGAACGCCGTAACTCGATAGTCTCTCGAAGCGATCGAGATTACGCGGCATCTCCTTGCTCATTCTACGTTCCGGTGGTTTTGAGGAGAAAACTGCTCTTCCTGTCTCTAGTCGGCTAGCTGGAGTTTTGCTTTATTTGTGTATTAAATCGGGAAAAATTAAAAGAGATATATTGGAAGACGACTATTTGTAAAATCGCGTAAAAAAATAAACGTATCGCGTGTCACCTTTAACGATATAAAAATTTTATTCCATCAATCTCTCGGTTAGTAAAAAACTCAGAATAGAACAATATTTGTGATCAATAACTCATGTAAAAAAAAGAGAGAAAGATTTGTAGAGTGCACTAAATTCATGATTTATTTTAGGGATACATCGATCCATAGACGCGCGAAAAAAAGATAGCTCTTGCCAAGCTTCCGCTCTTTATTATAGCACTTGGATTTGGCCTGGAGTTCATTTCCGCGTGCTCACTATAATAGGTGGCTATTTCATGTTGCTAAAATGATATTATCGGACTCCCGTTCTCTGGATCGATTCCAGAACTAGCTGGGACGAGTGTCGCCCAACGAAATTACCTCTGTCAACATGAAATGCCGTTGCGGAAGGGTAATCAATTCTTACTTCTATTCTTTCCCCTTTCTTGTGTGCGAGCGAACGCACCGAAGTCGATATCGATTTATCACAGACTTTGCATATCCATTTCTTGCTAGCGCTAGAAATGCATATGCTGCAAGAAGTTGGGCGGGCAATGTTTTTACAGAATACATAAGTTTGTTTGCGAACATTTGTACTGTTCTTAATTATTGTATGTCAGTCGTTGTATGTCCAGGAGAAACTGTTACTGTTTCCCAACATGTGCCATAACGTGTAAAAGATCGCGAGGCATTGTTACAACGTAATGATTTCGTTGAATATGTGAGAGATGAGAAAGGAAGAATTAAATAACCGTCGACGTTCGCTCGTAACAAAAGACTGGCGCCGTTTTTGCCATTCCTGACAATACGGTGTTGGCAGACGTTCGGGCTTCCGCGAAGTTTTTAATTAATACGAAATGCACGTTTCATTAGCGATCTCGCTGTGTTTTTCAGCTCGTAATAGGCTATGAAAGAAATATGCTCGAATTGACTGAGAAATAAATTATATTTTTTCGCATGGAATTTTTGCCATATTTCCCAGAGGTCTATATTCGAAACAATACGTTCTATTAATTACTACCAATCGACAGGTGAAAGCGACAAAACAAGTCGAAAAATGTAAAATTTCGTCAGCGTGAGAACAGACATTCAGGATGATCGGCGTATACATCCCATTTATGTCATTTTTGTAGATCATATATGTCGAGTTTTACAACTAACTGAACGAAATAACGTGCGCAATCTCGGTTTCTTTGCTTGTATCACTTTTGAAGCTGAGGAATGCAATATACACGACGTTATCGCGAAATGCGCTTGAAATGTAACGTAATATGAACAGCCAAGTGTGTATGTACAGGCATTTCATTGACGGCGCCCAAGAACTCTCGTGAATCTCTTCTTAATAGAGAAAAATGACGCATTACGAAAAGTTAATCTGCTGTTGCGCAACGACCGCGAACCGCTGTTAATATAGCAGTAAACACACCGAGAGTCGTAAAGAGGCTTTCAGGAAATTCCTACAGCGCACGGCGCGACACGCCACAGTCATTATCGAGATACGAGGTGCGGCACTACTCGCCATCGAGTATTTCTCCCGAGTACTTCTCTCTCGCAAGCGTATTTTCCCTTTAGTTTAGTCCAATCTGTGTCAGGCCGCTTAATTATCTCAATTAATAGCTGAAAACTGCCGTGCAAATTGTGAATACGTGTCGTAATATGGGTCATTCTAATTTCGACGTTCCATATTTAGAAAATGGTAAAACGCCCGTAATCTCTTCAAACTGCTAACTTTTGGCTTGTCACTGGGGATTTAGGAGAGAGAAGTTGGTATATTTAATTTCGTGTGAATGCAGATATGTGGCCGCGGATGTAGGACGGTGGGCATATGGAGAAGGAGATATACACACGCACACACAGATGAAAATTTCCCAAATTCCACGTTAAAATTTTTTTCGTAAATTATTTTATTAAACATCTCAAGAATTCTATCAAAAGATATAACTCAAATAAGTCTAGATTGAAATAAAGGATATATTACCAAATTTTTGAAACGTATCAGGAAACGATTCTACACGGAAAAAAAAAGATCTATTAACAGCGTTAAATCTAATTGGAAATAATTTCGTTAATTCTATAACAGTACTAATGAAACATATGCATTTTTATTTTATTAAAACTGTTATTGTGAATTAACAAGATTATTTCCAATTAGATTTAACGCTGTTAATATAACATCATTTTTTTCGTACAATAAAAATAAAATAATTGAAAAGTGAATATTTTATGATATTTTTATATATTATTTCTGATATATTATTTCACAGATTGTTTCAATATGAAACATCATATCCATTTTTCGGTGATTTTAACCTTGATATTTTTATACATGTAGAATGATCAGCTATAATCAATTACAAGAGAAGAATTGATTTCCGGTTGGGAATTCCGAATCGAAAATGATTTCGTTTAGAAACAAATGAGAGAATTGTCCCTCTGCTTTCTCGGAGGGTCCCGCAGCGGTATCCCATTTGTTCCGTAAAAGGACTTTAACAGTAAAAGAATTTTGTCGCTATTCCAACTGTGGTCTTAATTCTTAAGGCCACAGTTTGTAACGCTTTACGTTGATTATCATATATTTATACGAATATAACAAAATTGATAAAAATAGTAATATTGGTAATCGTTTATTGGAAAAGAAGAAATATCACATTTTGCACATTTTACACGCCAAGCAAGAAAAATACTTGGCAAATTTACACAATTTATAAAAACCGTGGTGCTGCGTTAAAGTTAAAAAAAAGATATGACTTGAACGCAGAGAAAATATAGTTTCTGGAACGAGCGACAACATTGACGTATCAGTTTGGCATGTCGTCTGATGCGAAGTTTTAATTTGAGATAAAAGCGAAAGGGGGCTTCGCGCAGCGGTTTGATTACTTAGCGGCTATGTATAGTAGCAGAAACGTCCTCGTTAAAATCACTTGCCGTAATCCCGGCTGCTCTTACTAACGCTTTTCATGTAAAAACATTCGGCGATAAAACGCACCTGAAACAACAGAAATGAAAGTCACGATTCGAAATGCGGAGCGAACGCTGCGTGGGAAAATCGACTCCAGATTGGTCAAAGAATACAACTGCGAAGTTCAGCGATCTATTTTAGAATTACCGTCCGCACAGCTACTCGAGCTTGAATTCTATTTACCTAACGTAATGAACGTATTCAGTGTTAACGTAAAACGAAAATGGAATAGCCAGATTACAGATAACGTCGACTCCCAACTTCGAAGCGTAAAAACGTTATTATCAACTAAGGTAAATATCCCGTGAGAGTATTTGTACTTGAAAACAGATTTCGAGTTTCTAGTTTCGCTTGAAAATGGACTCACGAATTTGTTAATCGATTTTAATGACCGGTATTCATTTGCAATAAAGGAGCTTTTGCGAAACCGCGTTTCCTTTATTTAGTTTTCTAAAATTCATGTTGTTAGCATCCTGTGTGTTACCTCGGCTTCTGAGACTATTATGCTAAATGATCGATAAACCGGCTGTTTACCCAAACAGTTAAGTCGGTTTAATAATGGATAACCATACGCACCGCCAAAGTACTAATATTACTGGCGTATATACGTTTCGGAGATGCTGGAATAGTACATATATGGGGCTTTAGCAGCGGTCAATCCAGTGGAAGGTAGCCAGACGGATCAATATCACATTACTATAAATAATTAATAGGCGGCTCTGTTCCTATGCGTGCCGCGTGCCTTCCGGCTATCCCAATTTTCCGCCGGGTTTACGAATCAATAGAATGAAAGTTTAAACGAGTTAATGTAATGTGATGCTTCACACGAAAAATTTTATTCCCGCGCGAGCCCCATCTCTTTTTTTCTATGTTCATGCATTTACCATAATGCATGCATAAGCACTTCTCGCTTGCCTATAATGCACGCTTTTCTTGACAAAATGTTTTTACTTGCATTCAATATTATGTCACGTATGAAAGATACCATAGAGATGTTTACAATCGCATCTAAAATTGCATATATTTAATAATCTATAAATTTTCTAAAACGTTTCTTAAATATATCTTTTTATTATCATTTATATTACAATAATTAATCGATAATTGCAAAATTATTGAATAATTTATCGATGATTGCAAAATGACACTAACGAGTATATCATATTATAGTGAATGATGTCATCAATAATTATGGATTAGAAAATCAGCAGGCTTTCATCCACGTGCGCGGTTCCTCTTTCTCTCTCTTCCTCTTTTCTATCTCTTTCTCTTTTATTCCTCCGTTGCGAGACGAACGAATCTCTCGAAATGCGGTAGAGATACGTCGTCCAAAGCTTATATATTTGCGATCTCGTCCGCTATTCCTTCAGTTCAGGAATTGCTCGGCGTACGTCATGCCGCTTCCGGGAGTGCGGCAACGAACCCTAGGGGCACAATAAAACTGCATCTAAACAACGTCAGCGGGCGGGGCAGGATGAGATGCGGGGCGAGAGTGGAAGAAAGGAAAAGGGCGAAACGCACGGAAGAGAGGAGAGATCCGAGCTGCATCGTTACGGAAAAAGGCTAGGTCAGAATGGGTAGCGGCGAGGAGATTGAGGCGAGGGGACTTCGCCGGAGAGGACGTGATCGCGTTAACAACAACCGCCGGAGAAAGGTGGGCGTTTCGAGCGATCCGGTTTGAATAAGTAGTTACCGGCCTAATAGTATAGCGCCGGACTGTGACGATCGTTGAATACCGAAATTTCGACCGGGCGCGCCGGAGTTACGAGCAGATTGGTTAAAGAAGGGACGAATTCGAGAGGGTTGCCGGGTCCGCACAGCTTGCGGACTTAGTTTAGATCTACAACGTCAAACCGCTATAAACACCTCGATCGACCCCACCAACTCCTTGTTACTATCTCGTATGCGATCGTCGGACATCAAGTTTTTTCCCCCTTTGACCGGTCATCGCCCTCTTCAATTGTCAGTTTTTTCCTTGTCCGGCACGTATGAGAAATAACTTTCGAAATTTACCGCGAGTGACCTCAATTCGTATAAAAACTACTAGATAGATCTCTCTTGCAACTGAATTTTGTTCGCGAGAAACTATATTTTATTTGAGAAATCGTATTGCATATAATTATCGTAATTTGCTATTTAACTGACTTAATCAGGTCTATCGATAACGAATTTTATTTTGTGCACAATGACTTTGGTTGTTACAGAAAGAGCGTACAAAATATTGTGTTTTACAGAGAAATCTGAAATTTTCATCTTACAGAATACTGGAAGAAGAAATTACCATTCCATTAATATTTATTGAATGAAGTATTAGTAATGTAACTTCACATATGTGTTTCTTCTCTTAAAACGTAATTTTTTCCTTGCGTGCTCTTTTTCCAGCCATCATCTTGAATTTTTTCCGCTTCATTGATCTAAGAAGAGCGAGGAAACAAATGAACGCGATGCAGGATAAGACGGAGGAAATGTCAGCATCTTTTCTTTTTTCCTTCTCTTGAAATTACAGAAAGATGAACGTCGTCCGTGGACGTTTCCTCGTTTCAAAAATATCAGTGGATTTCCGCGCGACGGAGAAACGAGACGCGGGTTATCAAGGTTACAATTTCCGCAATTTTCACGGCGTCGTAAATCCCAGGGACGTGAAATCTTCTCGCAATAATGAATTCGTGAACTAGTAAAACATCGGAATAGCTCTTCTTCGATTTCGAGTAAGTTACTCCTTCGTGGTTGATTCATCCAGTGGGTTACGAGTCTTATCAAACTGCAAGTAAGCATGGTTTACGAGGCTGCTTTGCGCTCCTTTTAAATTTGAAACTTCCACCTACCGAGAAAGTCGGTTTATACGCCCATCGTTGGAAACTTTATCTTTTAATTTTCCATTTTCTAGTCCACTGTTAACTTTTCATCCCTCGTGAAAAAGAAATTATACTTTCAGTAAATGTGGATGTCCATGAGTAAAATATCACTTTGTACTTACGGTTGAAAATTATACAGAAGCAATAATACTGGATTACAAGGGAGGATTACAAGAGGGAATTATAGTTGTAATACGAAATGTTATCAAAATGGATGAGATTTTCTCTCAATGAGATCCGATTTTCGATCGTTTTACGCGATTGCTGAAGCGCTTATAGATATCGGTAAAGTCTATGATTTCGGCAAAAATCGCTAATGAGTACATATTTCCTTATCGTCGAAAACTTGCCTTTTTTAAAATGCGATATACGATATAATATTATCAAAATAGTATTCAATTTTCGACCGTTTTGCGCTTGTAGGTATCGAATGTGCAGGCTCGGCGAAAATCGCTGAGTGGAGACCTTAATTCCATCGGAGACTGCCTTTTTTAAATGCAATACGTAATACAAATAAAAAAAAAATTCTTCAACACCGCGACGGTACTCTCGTGGACGACGGTTATTATCTCTTCACAAATTACATCGAGGTAGCGTACCGGGGCTTTTGGTCTCAGCCGTGATAAACCCATCCACTCCTATCCTCCGCCATCCTTCCCTCCCCCCTGTCTTCCAGTCCCTGCCTCTATTATTTTCAACCGCCCAACTTCTGATATACCACCTGCAACCTCATTTACCTAGCTACTCTATGTACGTTAGACAACACTTATTACCCAGGTAATGCAATCGCATAATGCGCCCCTCGTCTTCGCGCCCCCATGATAATGCTTAATTTAATGGCAAGGAGGAGCGTCGCAATCTCGAGTCTAACGAGAGATTACTGTCCGGATGTTACGCGCCGTCGATCAAATTAATTTACAATTACGGTTACAGCGATATCGCTTGTCCGAGCGTGTCTTCGCTACGAGGCGTGAATCTATATCAGACTAAACGCTTCAAAAAATCGGACGAGCTCCCGCTGAAATCCGAGTTAGGGAACTTACCACTACATGCAACACCTACTTTAGACTTTCGTCAAGTTAAAGTGGGAAATATAACGCGCTGTGTGTATTCGTTACATACATTCGAGTTATACGTATTCGTAGAAACTTGACTCGGCTAAGGTATTTTTCTGAAATTTTGTTTGAATTGAAGTTTTTATCTGCTTTATCCATTTTAGCGCTTGTTATTTTAGTAATACGATATCAGTCCCGCAGTGTATGGTGCTTATTTACTTTAACGTGATGAAAATGTTCGACGTAAAAAGTTGATGACAGAGTGACTAACGAGGAAAGTTCGGCAAGCAGCAAATTCGAAAATAAGAGAACTGTGTACAAATGTAGAATAGTTGAACACTAGCGTGCAACTATTTTTCGTCGCGGGTAAAAAACGGATTTAGAGCGTGAAAAAATCGACCCCAAATTGGTCGGGGAGTACGGAAGCCGCGGAATTTAACGATGTTGAAATACAGAACCATTCTGTATTTGAAAACAAGACCGAAACGCACTGTTGTTCCTTAGCTTAACGATCGCGAATGATAAGTATGTGGCCAATTAATTCACAAAATATGCAAGTTGCATACTTGAAGAGTGTTGAAACGTGAGAATTAACCGCTTAACGAGCTCGTGCGACCGTACCACGTGTTGCCGATCTTCTTTGTACGTGTATACGAGCGACTATACACACGCTCATATATGTGCACGTATATATGTGCACTCTCGCATACATCGTGTGTGGGAATGTATCGCGGAGAAATTGCGGAGGACGATCGATAGTTGAACGCAACGAGCTGCTGCACGCTCTTCTCTCCGTGTTAGGTCGCGCTTGAATCGGTAACTCTCTCGCGTTCAACGCACAATCCTTTGGGTATATTTGGTGATTTTGCCAATCTAATATTAACCACGGAAGAAGTTATCTCCCCCCTGCGCCGAACCCAGATTACGTTTAAGATGCATAAACGTTGAGATTACTCTCTTCTTTTTACGACACTTAAAGCGAACGATGCATATTCTTAAACCAGTTTTAAATCAAATAGGTGTTCTACGAGGTCTACGAAATTTTTGAGACTTGCGAAAGAAGGAAAGAAAAAAATTTCTTTTTGAATGAACATAGAAATAAAATATAAATCTCCCCTTTAACGTTCTTCCATGAGAATTTTCATCTCATTGCGAGTCATTCTGTGTAGTTATTCAGGAACGAAAAAATTTCTCTAAGAATAAAAGAAAAGTTCTTCAAGGAATCTATCAAAGAACTGGGATCGTACTAGATACTCCATGCTGGGAGAGCAAAAGTTTCCTGTAACACTTTTAATACATCAACGTGGATGAAGCATTTAAAAATCCGAGATAAAAACAAGGCAGGTCGGACGAGCGCTTTATTTTATCTCGAATTACTGTTTCGAGTTGAGCAGACCGCGGAGAAGAGACAATTAAAACTTTAAACTGAAATAGCACCACCGTCACCGTCACTTGGACAAACTGAATTCTTCGAATGGTGGAAAGCTTTCTTTAGGGCAACAACTTGCTCAGGGAAAACTTTTCGCGATGATTTAAAACGTTTCACCGATGTATTTTTAAAGGATACTTACGTATTCCGATCTGTATATCGAAATCACTATTATGTCTAGAATTTTTATAATATATAATAAAGATGAAGTTCTCAACCAAAAAAATAATAAATTATTAACAATTAAGTTAATAAGAGAGTTCAATATTTTCCGTAACAAAAGTATTTATCTTATTTTTAGTGATAGAAGATCAAACCGTCATTCAAGAAACGATAAACGCGGATGGAGACACTGAAAATTCTACAAACCGCGAAGAAAGTAAATAAATAAATATCGAATCTTTTAATAAGATATTAATATTCAACTTATACATTATATATATATATAATTAATATAGATGAGGAAGAAGAGGATGAAGATGAAGAAGAAGAGAGAGAAACTGTTATTCAAGAAACTGACTTTAAATTAGATGAATTTCTTCAAAGGTGCGATAATGTGGTATAATAGTAGAATAATCCTAGATCTATCGATTCTTTTACCTATAACCGTTGTTTCATCAATTTTTTTGTATTTTTGATTAATGTAACTTGTTCTTGATAATTTGTTCATTAATTATTTTGGTTAAATGAATTTCAAGGCAGAATTTAATTAAAATTCACTTTTTGAAGCTTTGTCTTTTGTTTAAAATGAAACAAAAGTAAGGTTCTATTATCTGTTTGCGCTTTTGAAGCTCTTTTATTGTGATCTGTCAAAAAGAAATTCTGATTTAGTGAATCAAGATATTCTGTATGCGATAGAAAACACAAGATGGCTTTGTAAAAAGTAATATATCATTCGAAGGTTCGCCAACGTGAAGGCCGTCAAAGCTTTAGCACTGCTAATGCAACAATTCGAAAACAATACGGTCGAAGTAAATCACTACGTAACAAAAATGCTACATCGGATTGCTTGGGATTGTAAAATGCCGGGTATGGTATTTCAAGCGTCCATATTTCGGATTTTTCAAAGAATCCTCGAGTCAAAGGATCCTGCACATAAGGTAATGGAGCGCATTGAATGAATCACGTAGCTAACTGAAATAATTGCACCTTGTACGTTCTATAGGTTTGCGAAATCGTTAACGTTACACACTTTTGATATTGTCCAGTTCAATATCTTCCACGAGATATTGATTTTATGATTGATATAGATTTTCTTTCCCTCGCGACGTTACACTTTATCGCTCCTCGCACATAATAAGAACATAGATAAGACTTTGCTGTTTCTTACCTAGCGATAAAAATTCTTTTCCTTTCTTGTATCGCGCGATAAATTTCACCACCAAGCTTTTATTGCATCCTTGTATCGAGCTTAATGGTCCACAGAAGTGGACTCGTCGAGCAGCAGAAAAATCGATTCTTGCTTTAGGAGCTCCAAAAGTTCGCGGTCTTCATAATCCGCCGTTTCATCGAAGTCGCTCAGAAGAACCGGAAGTCGTACATGGAGCTGCTCTTCTGGAAGACTACCCGCGACGCGACAGAAATCGTGGATGGCTACAACGCAGAAACGACTAACAAGAAAGTTTCACGAGCGATCTGGACGGAGGCGGAAGAGGACGAGCTACGTACCCTCTTCATGGAGCATCAGACTAACAAATATCCTCAAGGTAAACTCTTTATATCGACCATTTCTCACGGAGGAGTCTCTCGTGCACATATCGTTGAACTCGATAAATTAGTGCCTTTTACGAGAACGTGCTCGAAATATCGAGCTTTTACTATTACGTAATACGAGATAAAGATGCAAGGAATATGAGTGGTTCAGTGCGAAGTTTCGTACAATTTTTATTATTTAATTGTTATTGTTGTCTAAATTGGTAAAAAATATTTCTGTTTATTTTTAAATACTCAGAAACGAAAAAAATACGAGTTGGATACAGAACTGAAGCACTCATATGCGATAACTGTAACTATTGTAAATTTATAGATTTAATTGATTGGCTATTGGAGCATGTCATCAATGAAAATAGAACACGACGTACCATCATCAAGAAACTCAAGGAGATGTGTTTGATTGTCAATTCTAAGGTCAGTTGAATTTTTTTTGTAATAATGTAATACTTTATGCGCTAAAAGGAACGATCTCGAATCTTTTTGATAGTAATTTATTTATTTTAACCTAATATTTCTTTCGCGGAGAAACGGCCTTAAAAGATTTAGCAAACAAATTTCTGTACCTCCGCTAAAAAAGTAACCGTCCGTCCATGTGCCCCGCGGCAATCCCCGTTGTGCTCCGTCTGACAAGATCAATGATTTACGAGAATCTTGCAAGGGCGGAGAGGAGCGCGTTTTCGCCCGGCCTCGAAAATAAGTTTCTAGACTACCTCCGCTGACGGGGTGAACATATGCAAAAAATGGAGCCGGGAATTGCTACGGCGACTGTAAATTCTCCGGAGACAATACCTCTCTACGGGGTAAGGCTTTCCACCCTCGTTTCTTCGTTTCTCTTCCTTGCGTGAGATTTCCGACGCGCGAATTGCTGCGTGTTCCTTCTACCAGCCGGTAGTCTCTTTCTCCGAGCATGGGAAAGTTCTGTGCGCGAGACCCCTCGTCAACTCCGGCGGTCCTAAAACCGGTGGCGGTTCCTTGAGAAAAGCTATCGTTTTGTTTGCCTTCCGCCTTACGACATACGTATAAACATTTGCATCACCCTCCGGGCTACGAAAACGCGAAGGGAACGTGACCCAAGCGATTCGTTGTGTTTGTTGAACTGTAAATGCGCGTGTTATGAGCGGGTGTTCTATAACTTTCCTTTCGACAGCGAGAGCGAATTGAAATACTTTTATTTAACTCATAAAATACTTTGGCACAAACTCAATACAATAGAATCAGACAATCTTAGGAATATTTATGATGTTCAATTAACCTTAGAACTAATGGTACGTTAGTTTTTTTCCTCGAATCATTAACATTTCCTAAAGTAACGTTCCGAGAAGTATATTAATCTTGCTAAGCTTGGAAGCGTTCCTTTTTCCCTTCGTTATAACTCTTTTCTTCTGAAAATACACAGTGCAATACGGTGATAAAGCATGGGAATGCGTTAATCAAGCTTCTTATTGCGGCAGAGGAGTTACTAACTAGTTACCGGCTTATTTAAAACTTGAAATTAATTGAGTTTGTAGGGAAGCTCCTAACAAGGGAAAAAAGCGTAGCGGAGGATAAGCGATGCAATACACAATACCGGATCTTATTCAGCTGCGCTTTTTGTAGATGCAAGAGATTCAGCAAAAAATTTTTGTTCGCTCGGAAGAGCGAAACGTCAGCGTTTTTGGCGCCCAGCAGTTCACAATAATTATTTTAAAACAAAACGCTGATCGAACATTTGTGATCTTTATTCAAAATATGCCTCTCAGCCGTTTACGAAATCTTATTTCGTTTAAGCGAAACATATCTGACGCGAGTGATTGTTTCGTCGAAAAAAAAAAAAAATCCCGCTTGGAGTATGATTAATTTTTCGATAATGTTTCACGACATTAACCAGCCGGGGAGAGAAAAAAATGTTTGTTTCCCCCTCCGGTCTTAATTCGCTATTAATCACAAGCGTGCAGTCACCGGCGAAAGGAGGGTGGCTACGTCGGCGGAAACGTTTCCTCCGACGTATTATCGATTCCTTCGCGAGGCCTTCCGGTAGAAAGGCTTAGCCGCGAAAGCGTTTCATTTAAATAATTTCATGCGTGAGTACGTTTCGTCTCTTTGAACGAAGAGAGTACGGTTGAAGCGGAGAGTACGGCCGTACTATTCATTTGACATTCATTTAGTCCGTGGAAGTCGCGCGATATTGCTCCGACGGCCATTTAGGGGCCTCGTTCCGCCGAGGGTGGAGCGTAATCGCTGGAAAACGAGCGAGCCTGCTTCTTCTTTTTAAATACGCCTACTGACTTAGAAGCTTCTCCAGAGATTATACACCGAACGCTTTGTCTCATCAAGCCTGGAGATTATGCGCACGTAAAGTACCTTCCGAGAAGATTATAGGAGGTTGAATAGCTGAGTGCTAATTTATATATACATCCATATTTATAAAGATATCGATATTCATCGAGTCTCAGTGCTGTTCTGATTATTTGGCTATTCGGTTATCGTCGAATCAATGATAAATGCAAAATATGATTTTACTGTATTTTGCGTAGGAACTTGTTCACATAATTGATTATCTTAGAAAAGTAGAACAATGATCATAAGCGTGCTTAATATTACGGCAATTTTCTCAGTGGATTTAAAATATTTTAATCTCTTTCCATCATGAACGACGTACGTGGTCTGACCCATTTTCTTAAATCTTGTAATTAATTAGGGCGTGCGAGCTGAGGTACAAAAGAGATTACCTAAGGAGTGGTCTGAGGAAGAAATCGCCCAGCTTACAGAACTTTGGACACAGCTCAAAGACGATGATGGTAATTTTTAAAATTTATTTTTCTTGAAGCTAATTTCTAATTATAATTAGATTAGATTTCTTAATCAGACTTATTTCTTATTTTCTGAAAGCATAAATTTAATCGGACGATTGACCTTGGGATTTCTCTTCATTTATTCTTATTTCTGCCCGTCAAGTTCTTAATGCTATTAAATTATTATCAAAATTAATTGCGATTATTAATCACGGGCGAGTGGAACAAAGAATGAAGTTTACAACTCGATGGCAGTAATATAAATTTCTCGAGTATCCGGCAGCATATTGTAGTAATTGCCATTTATCGTAATTTGTAATTTATCTGCGAATCATACGCGCGAAAAATGGCCTTAACCCAATTCCCGATATAAATTTCCGCGATAGAAATTCGCCGTAAATTTCAGCGTTAATTCTAGCCGGTTATTCGCGTTCCGAAACTGTTGAAATATTTCGCGAATGCGAAATTCGTGCGAGAATTCGTTAACACCGGAACGATTCCTAGGATTTAATTAAGCTCCGAACATCGGACACGCTTGGCTGCTTGTAGTAATAATTTCGAATCCGCTGGGACGAACGAAGAATAATATCCTTCCTGACAGAGACATTTTCAGAGAAGTCTTGTAAAACTTGTTTCATTTTCATACGAATCCGCCGCTCTCCATAACTTTTAATCTCCGAAGTTGCTTCCACGCCGAGCGTAATTCTCAGATGTCCACGAAATGTCAAGGGCATTTTTCTTCGCCTCTCCCTCAAAAATTTCCGCAAAGTGTTTTATTCTACCGTATTCTTACTGCGCGGTTGTTAACCTTAGAACTCCCAGCGGGCGGACAAAAGTATCCGCAAAAACGTCACGTCTCGCAAGGGAGATAATTCTTTTCTAAATTAAATTTGTTCCATAACAAATTTCTCGAACACGACTTTACGCTTAATATCGGAATCGCGTTTATACGTAAAGTATCTTATAATCTTCCGGGAAGTTAAATTATAAGTCCGTAAAGAGCGACGTCCAATTGACTTATAAATACATTTCGTCGACGTGAAATAAAGTCCGCCCCTTTAGATAAAGTCCGCCCGTGTCCCTTCGTAAGCTCTAATTGATTTAACTTTAAATCCCTTCAAAATCTCCGACAGTCGTCTCGAACGTCCCTCGCGCGCAATTCTCCCACGGAGCCTCCCCTATCGTTCGCGCCGCGCAGCTTCCTGACGACGCTATAAAAATCGAAACTGCGCTATGTCCCCGACAGATCCCGTGGATTTGATTTTCACCGGTCTCAGAATAAAGCGGCCGAAGCCGAAGATCAAGGAGAAGCTTCTGGAATTAGGATTGGCGCAGGATCGCAGGGAGCTGCGCAAAAAGCGGTCCAGAAAAAGCAACCAGGGTGAGTATACCTATTCGTTCTTCCTCCCTCATCACGATCCGGTCTGAAGCATCCCTTGTTCCGGCCAATCCCATCCCATTCCATTCGCATCTGTCTTTCTTACTATCCTCCGATTCCGCGACTATTCCCATTCGATCAGTCTTCTAGTAACGCGATTGCCGGCGACTGCATAGAGCGACTCGCTTTCAACGGGGAAAGCGAAACGACGTGGGGATGGAGAGAGGAACGCGTGGGAGGAAGCGAGAAGGAGTAAAGATCAATTTGTACAGGATTCTTCTCGCTCTCCTATCCCGATTTCTTACGGAACAGGGAGGGAAAAAAACCTTTCGTCGATATTACCAGCGGAGACAAGTCCGCTCGTGTGTTTGCAGGATCGTTTCTGTTTTCCTCTTTTATTTCTCGCGGGTGAAGCGAGTGCGAGTCTACGAGAATTTTTACCTGCGTACGCGCGAATCGTTCTAGTCTTTGATATTATGGAAACGTTGATTCCGATATGTGGAAAGTGAGTTAAACTGCGCAGGTTTAATTAATATTCCCTAAAATATTGATTTTAACATAAAATGTTTCAACTATGAACAAGGAATGTTAATTTAGAAATTCAGATATCCAAATAATACGTCACAGATATTACGCAATTTCTAAACTCATGATACGCATATTTGTGTATTTATGTTAAATTATTAAGATATTAAAATTCCTATTTATTCAACGGGTTATGCAGCAATTTGCGCGATAGAAGTTATTATAGAATCGGAATGCGCTGCTAGCTGAATACTATTCTGCTGATTTAAACTTATCTAAACATTTCTACCACATGGTATTCCGCAATCACGTAACAAATAATATAATCAATCTTCAAAACATTCGCGTAGATTTGTTTACAGTTGAAACAATAATAAACGCCATTTTTTTTACACAGTTTCTAATATTTCATAATTCGCACAACAGAAAATATTTGTGATAACAAATTACAAAATAATAACATCACAGTAACCATTCAGTATATTACGCATCATTCAAGTTTTATCAAGAAATACAGTTAGATATAAAGATCGCGAGAACGTATTTCTACATCTCTTTTTTTTTCACACGAACGCGACACGCTGTCAAAACTCTTCGAGCAAATTTGTGTTTCAACTTTCAATCCAATTTTTTCAAATACTCGAATAATATTTACGCCCTCCTTTTATTTCCGTCACCCATATTTGAAGTCTATAACGATATCATCACGGAATATCAATCTTGTTATTTAATATCGGCTGCGAATTCCAGCCGCACTTTCGCCGCTCTTGGACCAATATCACTCGCCTTAGCTTCCTATTATGGTGCCGGAAGGAATTTCATATTTATCATGGATATTGTTTTCCTCTCTCTCATGCCCCTTATTTGTATTCAATGCATTGAGATAGCTCATATCATAGATATACAGCTGCGAGATGAAGCATTGCCGAGAAGTTTTGGTTCGCCTTATGTGTCTTTGAAATAACATTTTCCCTCAATGTCGTGTTTTGATGCAATTTCGCTATCCCATATGGAACAATCTTGTAGAAAATACGATTGTTTTTCGTAATAGATAGAGCAATATACAATTAATATTCCGAGTGTACGTAGATTTATATCAAATGTAATAGTATATTCTCTCTGGAAAGAAATACCATCGTATAAGCAAGATACATCTTATTTGCGTAGACAAGAAAATGCCGGAACGTAAATTATTCACGTTACAACACGAAGATATATATTTCTTCTTCAATTTATTAAAATGTTAAAATTAACATTTTTTGTAAAAGAGAACTGCGCATGATATAGACGCGATATATGTAGATTCGAGACAATGTAAATTTAGATCGCGCGGGATTATATTTCGGATCTGATATTTTTGAGAACTAGGAAGAAGAAGAAGAAGAAGAAGAAGTTTAAATTCAGTGTTATAGATTTTCTACGTCCTCTAATGTATATCACGCTCGAGATTTATTTAATGTTACGTGAAATATCTCGCATACACATACACGACGTTGCACGGCGCGCTTTACACACGCTGATGAACGCTCGCTCGAGAAAGGTTCACATCGTTTCCATGCATTGTGCGCAAAGGTAAATCGTCGTGGGAAACGCAGGCTGCCAGTAATTCTGACGGGAACGAAAGTTCAGCCACCGACGATGAAGACGGCGAAGAAACTCGAAAATCCTCGAAGCGCGGCGGCGCGCCTCGTCGGAGCGAGGACCCGACGAAAAAGAAGCAGCAAAACAGGCGGAAGCTACCGACGATCGTTTACACGGATGCACAATTATCCGGTCTCTTGAAGGACGTCATCGACAGGGGTAAGTATCATCGCTGCCCTCTAACGGCACCCATTCCCTTCCCTCCCTCCCGACGTGCATCCGCGTTTTTGTGATTAATGAAAGCGCACTTGTCGCGAGAGAGCGGCGCGTGCAACGTATCCCTCGTTTCCTTCACGCAGGATAAATGTTCTCCTCGCCGGAGAAAAGGGAGGACGGCGATGATTTGCAGAAGCCATTACGCGGAAAAAAAAGAGATGACTTGTCGGAAAAACGGCTTCTCAAGTCACTGTTTGGAGTATGTCACGTTGCGGGTTTCGCGAATCCTACAAAAAAGAACTTGCTTTCTCTTCGGGGAAATTTATCAATCTAGTCCAGTTATGCGAATCCGTCCGCCCTAAATAATACGCAAATAATATAGTAATCTGCAATACACGGAGAAAATTTTATATAAAAAATTACTATGTACGGTAGTAGTCGTGGACCATTGCTGGAATTATAAAAATTTTTACTATGTTTTTCACTTAATGAGTTTAATAATTATTAATATAACATAGTAAAAATTTTTATAATTCCAGCAATGATCCACGGCTACTGCCATACATAGTCATTTTTAATATAAAATTTTCTCCGTGTATTTATAAAGTCCAAAAGAATTGCAAAAACGTATCCCATCCCGAGATGTCATTCGATTGCCATCGAAATAAGGACTAACGAGTAAGGCGTAATTAACCCCGATCGGCCAGCAAAAACCGACTCATTAACGGAAAGAAAATTAATTGGGAAAATCTCTCGGGAAAAAATCTCACGTTAAATCAGACATGAGAGAGGCGTTGGAATGGATCAGGGAATCCCTGCAAGACGTTCTGGACGATCGTGACGAGGAGAGCTCCGAGGGCATACCCTTGGTGCCGGTGACAGATTACTCGTCGGCCGCGATGGATTCACCGAGTTTTCAAAAGCTCCTCCGCGCCATGGGATTTGTGCCACCGGCTGATGCCCAGGAATCTTATTGGCGTATTCCGGCGAATATGCTTACAACCACGCTCCAGAAACGCTACAAACTCATCGGAGACGCTTTAGCCGGCGAATTTGTTATCGAGGGTAAGTTAATTAGCGAGTATTGTTATAATATTTCAATGGCGATCATTTACGAAAGCCTATTATATAGAAACGCAACTGCGTAAAGATGATTCCGACACTGACGAAAGGGTGGACGACAGTGAAGATGATATCGACGTGTTCGAGAATGTGAAAAAGTTCTTTGCGCCCCGAGGTCAGTGCAATTATATTTTTTTATTTGGTAACTTTATCGGAAGAAAATATGTACCGATAGGGGTTTTCACGGGGATAACTTTGCGAGAAATATTTTCAGAGCCGCCTGAAAGACAATCAGTTTATCATTGATATATTGAAATTAGAATTTATGACTTCCTTAGATATCAATTAATTCCAAAAGTCTTTTTAAATTGAGATTTATTATACAGCGTATATTAAAATATACGATTTCTTACTCTCGTACGTATAGTGTATAAAAATCTATAAAGAATATATATTGAGTCATTTTTAGAACCGGAACCATCGACTTCCGAACAATCAGGACTGTCTACTAAAGTTCAGTTATCACAAAAATCCAAAACGTTATTGACATTAGACGAAGAAAGTGATGAAGCAGAAGATACAGAAAGAAACGATGACGCGAAAGTCGCAGTGAAAATGAATAGAGGTACATCGCTATTAATTAATTCAGCTATTCTAATGGATGAGATACACAGAATAACATTTTCTCGCCCTCTGTTACGCGAGCCAGCAAACTGCTGTTCCTTCGTCGCAAGTTTACCGACAAATAAATTTATCGGGTTAAATTTTTAGACATTAATATAATAGCGTTCGCAATAATGTAAAATTTTAGAAAGCGTGGGCAACGTGAGAAACCGAGCAAGAACGCTCGACGATTCGTCCGAATCGGAAATTGAAAGGGACATCGATGATAAGAACGGTCAGTAACGTATGCTGATAAAAAATAGGAATCAATCGACCTTTTTTGCTGGTCACGCGTTAACCGTAAATTTTCGTATATTTTACAGACGACACAAAGAGAAATAGATTCGATTCTTCATCTGATACGGATAAACCGTCCACTAAGAAACGTCGATTACTCGATAGCGACGAGGAGGTGGAGCCACTAAAGAGTGATTATATCAAGGCAAATGGCGCTCCCGTAATAATTAGCGATGATGAAGAATCAGTGCCCAACGTGCGATCTGAGCGGCCCACATCATCTCGCGTAATAATCAGCGACGATGAAGATTAGGAGAATGCGTTTATATATTTGTTATTCCAGACATTTAAAATATTCTTAAGTATTCCAAATTTTATAGTATCACATAACATAATTTTTTTAAACAAGAGATAGGATATTATAATTTTTTTATACCATTTACTCGAGTATGACCTTAACTTGAACAATAATTAAGGCAAAAAAATTAAATGTTAAAACACATTTTGTTCTTCTGCAATAAACACGAGATGAAAAATTGCTGCGATAAAAAGATCGAAATAAACAATACAGTTTCAACAATGAAATCATATTACCTATTATGCCCTATTTTAAGAAACATAAATTTATTTATAATTCGATTTTGAGAAGAGATGTCGCCGCTTTGGCGCAGTTAGCTTCAGTTGGGAAGACGACGTTCGAGAGACTTGCAGGCATCGGCTTTATCCGCGAACGCTCGAACCGGAGCGTAACACACCAGTTGTACTTAAGCTTCGTCAAGGTCCCACGTGTTCTCCGACGCCCTTACGGGCAATCGATGGCACCCGGCATACACTGCAGGGTGCCAAGAAAAACAGTTCCCGAAAGGCGTCCACATTTCGCCAAGTAACGACGGAGAGAACATGCGAGCGCGGCGGTGCCGGCCGGCGAACGTGGGTCTCCGGCGTCGCCGGCGCCGCGCTCCGGGTCGTCGACCCCTCCCCCCCTCCCAGAGGTCACGTGGCCGCCCGGGCGGCACTTCCGCGCCGGGCTCGCGCGCGGTCGCCACGACCAACCTCCTCGATCACGTGCTCCCCGGTTCGGCGGTTGGTCAATGCGGCTGACTTTACGTCTTTTGATGGGCAGGTGAGGAGTCTTGGCGAGTGTTAACGATACGTACGTGTGCATCGAGACGTAATCGCGCGACGAAAGACCGGCGCTCGCCTTTCCCGATGCCCACCTTCGACGGCCAACGACGACGCCGCAGACCGCGGACCCACGCGGAACGACGCGTAATGTCGCCGCAAGGACTTCGCGACTCGCGGATATACGACCAGGGGACCATGCCGGGCCAAGAATCGTGAAAAACGCCTAGCCGCGAATCTAGTCGCGAATATATCGTTGTTACGTGCGACGAGGCGCGCGAAGACCTCTGTATAAATTACATGCATAATTAATCAATCGCCGTTCGATAATAAAAGACGTCAAGTTGTCTCTGTTTCTTTATATTTCCTCCTATTCCCAATGCTTATATTGCTTTATTACTTTATCTTATATTATTTCATATAGCATTATTATTTGTATATTCTTATTATTTTATTATTTATCATTTTATTATTCTATTTAGATCATATAAGGTAAAACCATATATATGTTCTTAATAATAAAAGAAATAAAATTATTCCTGCTCCTTGAGTTCCTTCAATACTTCTGATTCTTATATTATTTTATCTTATCTTATGTGTGTATCTTGTGTGTGTATTTTATCTTATGATGCTATAATATTTTTTTATTATATTCTTATTGTTATTTTATCATTTATTATTATCTTATTCTTTTATCTTCTTTCTTTTATTTATGTACGAATGCACTTCTTCTCCTACTTTTATCGATTCTACAGATATCGAAATTATTACAATAAATCGAATCTCAACGTAAATATTGGCGCTACCTGCCGGGTAGCTGACGAACGGTAAGTAGAATCTAGCGTCCGACCACTGATGGCCGTATCTACTTACGGCTCAAAGGGACACGTCTATTACGATAGCTAGAGGCGACCATCGTCGTCCCGTCATCTTCGTCACTATAGAAACGACCAGATTCCAGAAGGGTGACCACGTGCATTCTAATCTCAACTTTCGGATGCCAGGCTTGCAGGACGCGGCAGGAGGCGAGTCGCCGCGGCGAGTCCACTCGCGGAATCGAAGCTGCCTCGTCAGGACACGTAGCCGCCGTGATAAGATAGCATGCGAAAGAGTTAGTAGACCGCAGCCAACGCGCTCATCATGGTCCCCTGGTAGAAGCGCGGGCTTCTTATACGGTTGTAGGTGGATGGCATCTCCTCTCTCTTTGTGAACGGTAGCCCCCCTCCATCGGGAATCCCTTCCATTCTGTGTTCTTCCCTCTCTCCGCACATTCCATACCTTTAGCCAGGCACGGTACGATGAAACGGCGGTAGGCGACTTTCAAGAGCCAAACCGGAATCTGGCGTACGATCACGTACAATGGAGATCTATCAGTTTAAAGCGGATGTATTTTCCAATATTTAATCTCTTTTAAATATCTAAATAATCAGAGGCTGCTGAAATTAATTTTCGTAATTATAATGCTTGAAATAGTAAAGAAGCCGCTCGAGCACTCAAGCAATCGATTGTTAGCAACATTTATTAATATCAATATCAATGTTTTTGTAGCTTCATGTTTAGAAAAAGTTTGCAGAGGCATTTAAACTTTAATTTATTTTACTTAATACTTGTAAGAATGATTTTACAATATTACTATAATAACAGATATCTAAAATAATATTAAAAATAAATAAAATCAGAGATCTAAAATGTTTTTCAAGATATAGTTAAAGTATGAAAAAAATGATGAATTATATATATTAATTAGCATATCTTTATACGTTTTTTTTTTCAAAAATTTACATTTCTTTTAGATTATTCGGACAATTGACATTCTGTATTTGTGTTCACATTAATTACGCGAGTCATCTGTCGGTTGTGTGTCGCCGTCTTATTAGGAAAGTATAAGTACAAAGAAGCTTCTGTCATAGTCACTAATCTCATGTGAGCAACATCATAGACTCACTGATGTTTTTATAGTTAGCAAAAGAGAATTATTCATGTAAAAGTAGCTCTATTTTTTTATGACAGTATAGAAGTATATGTAAAGGATTATGTGAAATATAATTATCTTTAATCGATTACGATACACACATTTCACATTTTAACTAACAGACAATCGTAATATCTACAAGTTCATATATATTTAAAACAAAGACATAAACAATTATTAATTTTAATTCATTCATCTACATCAGAGATTGTACGCAACATTACAGAATTGGACATTGCCATACTAATTATCTGTAACATAAATTTATATATAATATATATTTTTATTAATAAAGCCTGCGACACAAATTTCTTGTTGCATGAATGAACACACAGATTACAATTGTAATCCATGCTCGTAATTTATGTTTACATCTAATTTTTATATTTTCGTAAAAATACTTTGTGCGAAAATATATCACAATGTTTATTAATGAAATATCCTTTGTGTAATACGCATCTTAATGCATAACAACGTAAAAAGGAAATGAGAGTTTTGTAAGTATAATCTATACGTTTTATACAATTTAATATAGAATTCTAAGAATAAAATAGGATGATTAAATGAATGTATAAAAGTTGCCGTGTTGCTTACGACTCTGAAAGTTTCCAATGAAAGAACGTAAAATGGACCGCCGGTTAAAACAATCGGTCTCTGTGCCCGCACCATAATGATTTGCACTAATCGACTAACATCACAATGTCTTAACTGCTTTCCAAAATCTACTTGTCCTTTTCTTTCAAAAGCCATAAGCTCCCATCCGCAAGAATACACTGAATTCGCAATTTGCAAGCCCTAGAATGATATAAAAGTCAATTAATGTAATTGTGTTTAACAATTCTGGATTGTGGACATTCCTTACTGTACATTGTTCTTGTTTGAAAGTTCTTAAGAGTACAGTAGAAAAAAGTTTGTAGTACTTTGGCATAAACGCAACTAACCAAATGTTCGATTTGAGTGGCAAAGAAACAGAAGACGTACAATTGAAAGGTGGCGCATAAAAAGTACTCAAGCAGAGCCCATAATTTCAAGATAGATTCCATGTCAAACTGTCAAGATGCAAACTTTGTGATTTAATAATTCAAATGGCAGCATTGAATATACATTAAATATTAAGTACATCAAAATATGCGTATCCGAATAATAAATCGTACCCCAAGTTTAATCACTGATGCTTCAAACGAGACTAAACATAAGATAGTTAACGTTTCGATGCATTGCACGAACATTGTTGGACCGCTAAACGTTTGTAGCATTTTTAAAAATCTAAAAATATATTTTTTAAATGCGATTAACTTAAATGTGATTAACAAAAGATTTCAGAGTTGCGATATGCGAACATCAAAGATTCGATTAAAAGAATTCAAAATTAATAACGAAAGTGACTATTATAGACATTCTCGAGATATTACATTATTACATAATGTATAGATATAACAATATTACATTATAATTTCGCTACATCTGGTGAAAATATTACTTTATAATCTCTGTATGGCAATCCACGCAGTTCTTTAATTTGCTGTCGAGAATGAGCATGGCCTCTGGCACGCTGTAATTCCCCAAGATATTTTATTTCCATGATTAAAGAATTTTTAAAATAATCAACGTAACGTAGATCATACTTAGCAAAATCGATTTTCATCAGTACAGTATTGATATATTGAAATTGTGCGCAGATGACCATCAGCATGGTGACGTAAAAGGCGTCGTAGCAGACAATTCCGAGCGCAGGAGATATTCCGCCGATTATCTGCATGAGATACAGGCAAACGTAATTATAAATATCGTCTGTGTTCAGCGGATACCATCCGACAAACGGTAAATTTCTTCTTTTAAATGTATGATTGATCGAGTTTGTCTGGTCGGACGCCAAAAATTCAATGAACAATGGATTGGCACACCAATGTAGAACGCCGTAAATGCAAGCGAACGTCCACCACCATACGAAGAAGTTGGAATATTTACGCACGTATTCCATTTCATTCCTATATTTTCGACATCCTGATTAAAGGATCTTCGTTAGTAATCTCAATATAGAAATAATAATTTTAAATATTAGTAACTCGCGAAAAAGAGCTGTGTAATATTGCAGAACGCAGATTGCATTTCTGAAGTCGGCGCGGAAAATTATCTCGTAAATATTCACTAAGTTTAAAGCGTCAAAAGTCGTGCGATATAATTAATAATGCAATCCCTTTTTACTCTGACTTTCATTAAGTTATTCATAAAGTTTTTAAAGTATCACCTTTCGTTGTATTTTAAAAATTTTATAATGAAAAACACAAACAAGTTACAGTGGCAAGAAAATAGATAATTGACGTACCTGCATCGCTGTCATCGATCCGCTGGCAACGTACATGGCATTTTTCTAACTTCATCATGATATCGATAATCTCTCTATGTTTCCATATACAATAACACCATTTTATCAAGCCCACGGCGTGCATACCGATTACTCCGATGATATTGGCAAACAATTTCAGATCGTTGTTCATCGTAAGCGCCACTATTTCCGAGAGCAGGAGCAGGGAGTTCGTCAGTATGAAGACAATCGTCGCTCCCGTTGAAAGCAATATTTTAAGTGGCGAAAACGACTCGACGGGCCAAATGCGGGCATATCCGAGCACCAGCAGCAAGTACGCGATGTAAGACTCTAAAGATACCGCGTCTTCTCTCCCGCACGCTTTGTCGTCCTCGCCCTTGCGACTTATGCTTGATGAGAGGAAAGGGGTGGGCGGAGGCATACCTGAAAAATCGAAACGAGAGGCATCCTTCGCGTGAGGATGCGTCCGGCTTGCGGTTCATTCACGCGAGAGGATACCGACGGTTTCGCGCAAGTACGCGAGGGACATAATGGCTCTTGTTTCGCATATTCCCCGGATACATGTACACCGGACAATTACGTACGTTACGTCAGACGACCTGAGACTCGCGTATGTACGTACACGGTCCGGCTCACGGACGGTCTCACCAGGCGCTGCGGTTTTATCGGTGGATTGTAACGAACGTGCGATCGGCAAACAGAAGATAGGGCTCCCGTTTCCGATCGTAGTAAAAATATTCCGTTGCGAGAAAAATATCACGGCTGACTTATCGTGCGTAACGATAAGATATATTTTACAGATCTTTTTTTCGAGTTTCTGGTGAATAGTTGCCTGACGATGCACTTGATATCTGCACGGAAAGAACGGTTTTGCTGAAATATTAAAAAATTTGGCCAGATACAGATCTGAAAAATAATTTTGTTGGATCATCAAAATAATTATGTAGGACGCCTAAAATAGTTGCTAGAATATCAAAACTTTTTGCAGCATTACCATTATGTTGGAGTGTCCTACATAATTATTTTGATGATCCAACAAAATTATTTTTCAGATCTGTATCTGGCCAAATTTTTTAATATTTCAGCAAAACCATTCTTTCCGTGTGGCTTTATGATTCCTACGTATAACGGTGATATCAATATAATTATATAAACAATATCTAATTGTTGTATCATATGCATTATGATGACACATTAAATTTTTGATACGTGTATTGGAAAATATTCTCTTGTGCATTGCGTTGTTATATTAATACATTTACAACCGCTGACGTAGTAGTACGTCTTTTTATAAATTGTAGCTCATTGTCGTTGACGTAATAATACGCTTTTTAAAAATCTACATCTGATTGCCGCTGACATAGTAGTATATCCTTTTATATTTAAGTTCAAATTAATCAAAATGAGTTTTAATAGTTTTATAAGTGTTTAAATTTTATTTTTATAGAAAAGTGTGTTCAATAGATTTTAATAAAAAATATAAGTAATAAATTTTAAAAGGTTTTTAACATTCTTCTCCATGTTCCATCAACATTCTCCATAATGTGACCTTTTCTCTGTTTGAATTTGTAACAGATAAATTTTCTTTAATTTCAAACAACAAATACGATATTTTAAAATAAATGTTACAGTCTTTATTCTTATTTTAATGATAGAACTCTATGGCAATCGGCTATAGATTTAAGTTTATTGTATTCTGCTTCTAGTTTTACAATTAGAACAGTGAGAAAATTACCGGCTGCGAAAGTGTTAATCTAATACTTTAAGTTATAACGCAATAAGAAAGAGAGATATTTCTAACACTTTAAAATGAATCCATTTGTAAGCAATTTCTTCGTACAATAATCCTTTGTTCATACGCGAACAGATGCACTCGCGTCGCCTGCACGCATAGGGGACAATTTTCGTTCTGCGCGTCAGTTATACTTAAGGGTAACTTACCCTCGGAGTTTCCGGGATCGTGGGACGTTCTCGGCAACGCGCGTCTCGGTCGCCCGGGCCTCGGGCATGATTTATGCAAGCAAATAAATGTCGCCGTCGTGTCATTAGACCGGTTCGTTTGAAATGCAAATAGCATTTGCAGCGCGCATCGGATACACTCTCCAATTAAGTGTCCGCGCAAACTTTTCCCGTGGCCCGGGCGACCGCGCCGGGAAGTTCACGGGTGCTTTGAAGTCGGATATAGATTCGCCGTAGGACCGAGCGTGAAACTCGATATCTAATTACACGCTCTCCCGAGTCCACCACCGGAAGCAAGATCGGTTTCCCCTCTGTGTACGCGTGTTCGCGAGGGGGTGGCTAGGTGGGTGCGAGCGATTCCCTGCCCCCTGGTTAATCTTCGGCCCCTGGCTGGCCTCGCTTCCGCTTGCCGGCAGTATCGCGTCATCTGTATCGGCCGTTACATCCGACGAAAGGCGAAATCGCGTAATCGCATTTTGCTCTCAATCTAATTGAAATCTGCCGCTGATGTGTCCGCGTTTTGCAGACTTTTTGCAGTTATCGACGCGTTTTCGATTTTGCAGCTCATCGTCAGCGAACGAACCGTCCGCGGGGAACATCGGAGCCGTTATTCAATCTACGAGCGCACGAATGCGATCTGTAACGAAGATTAGAGAAATGTAATTACTGCTCTCAGGCTACAGAAATATAATTTCGAGAGAGAACGTAAGTTGAATATATCATAGAAAGGTTTCTATCTACTTTAAGACCTACGTGGAAGAATCATCTCTCGATGAAGTTCTCTCGGTTGATGAATTTCAAAGATTATGAGGGTGGAACTTTAATCACGAAGGGGGTAAGATTCTTTGTCGTAATTTTAAAATGAGTTGAAAATCCGCTCGAAATGAATGAGTCTCCACGTAGGGACCTGCACCGATTTCGTTCACTTTCCTTTCCACTCGGCTGTTCGTTCGTGTTGGTGCTCGAGCACGCTGTTCGTGCTGGTAACACGTGGATTCGTGTGAACGCAAGCGGAGCGTGGAGCGGTCGGGCCGAGTTTTCGGAAGTATCGAACGGGTTCCGTGTCTCACTCGGTCCCTCCCCCTGTCCCCGTGCTCTCCTTGCGTCCCGTTGGTCCCGGAGAACTCTACTTTGGTGATAGTATCCTGCCGCCCGTGTTGTCCGACGCGTTGCCGAATTTTGGCAATGATTGATGGCTATTAAGGACCCGGGCCAAGCCAAGCTCCGCTCATTCCGCGCCCCGAGCTTTCCACCTCCCGCGGCGCGCATCACGCGCGCAGCATCGCTATATTTGCGAGATCGCAATTAAAGCAAAAATAGCGCGCCGCGCGAAACACCAGGGCTGAACCACGTTCCGCCAGCACCCGCGGGAAATATCCGCTTCAGAAGTCAGCCACGAAGATGTAACGCGTTTTTTCAGACGCTACTAGATAACCGGAAAATATTGCGCGTGAATAAAAAGATCGCATTCAAGCACATAAGGGTTACATTGAAATTACATGGAATCTTCAGAGGTGGATGATGCAACACAACGAAACATTTTTATACGATATTATAGATCGTTTATTACAAATTGTGTTACAAATTGCGTTTCAACGGCTTCAATTATCTCAATTTTTTTCTCTGTTCCCGTTTCAGCACTCCGATAGGACTCGATGCCTCCTTTTCTTCCCGTTATCGCGCATTTGGACCCGGAGCTTGAAAGCTGCGTGCTGCACTGAAAAAAAAAATGCTGTTGCTTCAATTAAAGTCTACGTCACGGGCTGCCACAAACATAAGTAGTTCATTCAATTGTATTATGATTGGACCAAATATTTACATTATTAAAAGAATAATCTAGATATTTGGTCCAATCATAATACAATTGAATGTTACTATTTATGTTTGTGGCAGCCCGTGACGTAGACTTTAATTGAAACAACAGCATTTTTTTTCTGTGTGCAAAACACGATCGGCGTACATTTATCCTCGTGTGATCAAATCAAGCGCACCGATCGAGCGATCTATCGCTTTCAGAGACGTCGTCGCATCCGGCGCCGCGCAACGACGCTTGATAGGATTGCAGTTTGACGAAGGGCTCGAAGGGACGGACGAGAGGAAAGATCGATGGTCGCCGGCAGGAGAGGCGAGCGTCGATGAAAAGGTCAAAGGTTTCAGGTGTGTTTGCGCTTCGCGCACGGCTGGTACAGGTGCAGCCTCTTCCGCGGCTCTGCTCGCCGTTGCAACAGCAACATACATGACTCTTTATTAACAACAATTAACATTTGGCCCATTGTTCATACAGGGATATCTGTCGCTGACAAGGCGCGACATCGCCTGGCTGCCGCGGTTGAAAATGACACGATCCTGATCTCTGGCCTGTCGCGATTGTGCCGAAATGCCATCGACAGGATTGGGCGAATCGGTCGTGATCTTGACGTAAATAATTTGCAATATTATTGCAATGCCAAAGTGTTTTCGTTGTAAAATAAGCAGCGGCGCTGGCTACTTCTGACTTTGCGTGCCGACGAGTATTCCTGCAGCCTGTATTATGCAGTGATAGCACGTTGTAAATGGAGGATAGAAATGATAAATAGCAAGACGAGAAATGAATGTTGTAAGATAATTAATTTATTTGGCGTATCAAGACATTATTCTTTGCTGTATACGTCTACAGTTATTTCAGTTGGTGTTTCATAAAACTCTCATTAAAACATTAATATACACTAATTCCACAGCTTGAAATACATTTAAATTACAGAAGCGCCTTTACTTAACGTTTACCAGCAGTTTTAATCATCATAATGAATGGGCAGTAAACGCGTAACGATGTAACATTCGCGCTCATTATATTCGCGTTTTTAATTGGTGATCATCATTAACGATCTCTCGCCTCCTTTTTCGGTCAAGTTCGTTCATCTCGCCGCGACGTCGGACGGACGGATGTCCCGCGGGTCCGCTCGGCTCGGCGATTTACCATAAACGGGATGCCAATTGGCAATCCATAGTGAGCTCGCCGGGATCGGAATGTATTGCAAACGGCCGGCTGATAAGGTTCGCGGATAGCAGGCGAGCATACGCGCGAGCAAGATACCGGTAATCTCGGGCGAGCGGCGCTCGACCTCGGGAGAGCTGCCGTGCACCAGCTTACTTATCGTGCTCCCCCGTTCCAAAGATTTACCAGTCTCCGGTTATGTTTGATGCACCATTATGTTTTCGATTACGGTAGGTTAGTTGCATCGGTAACGTCATCTCTGTCGTCAGCAACGCGCAGCCGATACGTCAAAGCCGCGGCGAGACACGTAATTGTTCGCCACGCGCGTACCGGGTCGCCGACGGACGCGACGGTACGTTGGCGAACGCTCGGCGGACTTATCCTCGCATCGCGAGTAGATAGCACCGGTTTTTGTCCCCCCCCCCTTTTCGCTTCGGTCACGATAATAATCGCTTTCTGACACGGATAATAATTGATAAGTGCCGATATTACGCGCGGAGTGTCGGATATTGGCGCCCAAGGAGCTCGAGAGAGTGTTTCGGAATCGTTTCTTCCCTAGACATTTGCGAACTCTTCTTTTTTAATCGTGTTGCGTAACATAATGTAATACATATATCTATCTATTAACCCTCAGTACCCACACTGGGTTAGCGTAACCCGGGCCGATTTTCAAAGTTGCGGCATTTTTTCCGATCCCTTTTTACTTATTGTAAAATACCTTTGTGCTACGACTTTTTCAACTTTCTCACCCGAATATTCTTTTTTCTCGGTCTTTAAACTATCGATTGAAAAAAATTAATTAAAATCGATACATTACAACCCGAGGTACAAGCAAAAGAAAACGCCGGGTTAGGAATACCCGAGTAGGTGTAGATAGGGACTTTCTTGAAGTGTGGGTACTGAGTACTGAGGGTTAATAATACATAGATATAAGTATCTATTGATAATACATAGATATCATTAATAGATCTTTAATATAATGTAGTTAGTACTAAAGATAATCTTTAATTCTTGCATGTCTTAAAATATGTAACTCTTGCACATACTTTATTCTTTCTTTTTAATATATTGAATTTTAGCATAGCACGAAAATGATATTTTTACTATTCCGAATGCTGGTATTAGTATTCGATGATAATAATGGTACTTAACGCGATACCGGTGTTATATTGCTAATTATGATAGATAATGAAGGATGTTTTTACGCCGACTGTATCGTCATTCGGCTGGTAATGATCGGTCGGATATACGTGGCACACACAGACGGTACATCGAGTGCAGATAAATTGTAGTTGGCAAAAGATAGGGAGCTGGTAAAGTCGACGTGGAGGATATTTTTGTAGCAGCGAAGCAGAAGTGGCAGAAGCTAGCTTCGCCAGACTTCTATGCATACGATTATTGTAACGTCAATCGCGTACACAGGCACGCATGATAAATTCCGATTAAACAATGTAGCTCTTAGCAAGTAACATATGCGCGAGGCAGTTTTTAAATTAAATCTAAAAGTCAAATTAAATTCTGCAGACGCGCTCTTTGGCGAGGTTTTTTAAAAAATTTAATTTTGTTAGAACTTTCAGAGAGGAATTTATGCACATTTTGTTTCCAGAAGAATTTGAGTATATTTAAAATATACTCTCATATAATATTTAAATATAAAATCCCCCCTCATATAATATTTTAAATATAAAAATCCCCTCTCGTATAATATTTTAAATGTAAAATAAAGCATATTTTGGAGATTAATTAAAGTCGAAAATTCTAATACGAAAATGCCGAACAACTGATTTTTCGGGAAATGAAAATTTATACGAGAAAAATTCAATATAGTAAAGAAAAATTTAATAATAATAAAAATACAAAATGAATAATAGGAGTCGGACGCAAGAGATGCAGGTGCGCAATGTTTTAGAATAAAATTAATCGTTTAATATTCGATTATGTGACAAAAAATAAAAGTATACATTTAGTACTTAAAGCAAACGTACATTTCGGCTCATTTTTTAGCCATCTTCAGCATTTAAAATTAACAAAATGTGCAGTTTATTTGTTTAAATTTACGTATGCCTGGGAACCCAAGGATGAGAGTTTTTGAGAATTAGTCTACAATCTCAATATAGTAAAATTATACATATATGAAATTATAATAAATATAAAATTAAAAACAAAAATATATATAAAAATTATCAGAGAACTATTAATGATTTAAATATAACGCTGAGTAAATAAATAATTAATAAACTTAAACTAGCCTTAACAATATCTGTATACCGTACCCCACTCTATTCTTCTGTCCCTCGAAAGTAAAAGAATTCCAGGGTTTGGATGTAACAATAGGATGCATTTTATTTTTCAAATAGGTACTAGAACAACTACAAAGCGCGCGCCAATCAGCATCGCGGAAAAAAGGCTTCAACGCTTCGATATATTCGAATTTTTGATAACATGCCTTTTTAGAAGAGAAAATGTTACATTTAACGCGCGATGATTGTATATTTATCGAAATTAATTAATCAGAAAAATACTAACAATAGAATATCCGGCGTGTTTATATTTTGTTTATGAAGCGTTAAATGTTTCAAAGCGGCAGCGAGTCGGTTGGTATATGGCGCCCGGGGACATGTTTGTTTTGCGTACAACGCGCGGCGCACCGTTTTGCGTACCTTTGCCGCGCCATTATTCGCACGGCGGCACTCGACGGAGCAGGTATCGGCGCGAGTCGCTCCGTATTATTTCGCATTAAATTCTCCTCCAAACGCGATCGCAGCAGATATGAGATACCGCACGTGATCACTCTATACGATTAATTAGCAATTACGAGAGCGCGCGCTTAATTAACTCTGGTAATTAACAATCCGTTAATAGACAACGTCATCGAGACAACCGCTATATGTCGGCGCAAACCATTTCACGCGATTTGCGAAGTAGGAATCGGCAATGACAAAGGGAATTATAAACGGCTCGTTATCAGTGGCGTATCAATTTGAATGGGCCCCCCCACAAACCCACGCAAAGGGCCCCCTAAAATTTGTCAATAAAAAATAGAGTTACTAGAAAATTTGCTGAAATAATAGGAGTCATTTACATGGAATAGATGAATAAATATGCAGAAAGAATGAATTATTTTATTATATCCAAATTTTATTATATGTTTATTATATGAATGAACTCAGTTACTATGTTCTTGACGTTTATCGTTTTTGCAATATCCTGTTCGATACTCAGGACTGCCAAGTCTGATAATAATCAACGCGCGCGCGCACTTCATCAGACGAGACCTAGACAGCACAGAATATCCTATGGATATCTTTATAAGGTCTATGGACATCCCGACAAGAAATGGACACAAAACGGATGTCCATAGGATATCCTGTGCTGTCTGGGTTTTAGCGTACAGAAGATTCTTTCGGAATTAAATATTTCATGGTAGCGGGACATCATTTGTGTTTTGTGACAGAGTATGGTAAATAGACGATCGGTTTGTTTACGTTCGCGCGGAATTCAAGCGGACAGACAATCGGTTTGTTTACGTTTGCGCGGTATCAGCGTAAGCCGCTCCGTATGATTTCTCAATACTCATCGAGACGCGAACGCGACAGGTATCAGGAGATGCCGACGGCATCTTATACTCTACGATTAGTAGATTAGTAGAATTATTATTATACCTTACGATTTATTACAAACAATTATGGGTAATTATCAGCACACCTGAATGATCAATTTGCGACTGACGAATCATAATCTTGTTGAGGCGGCTTTTACTTATTGAGATAGATATTTCGGTGTCATGTTTAATTAATAGATACATCAGTCATTTGTTTAAATTCTCCATTCGTTGGAAATTAGTTTCTTGTGCTAAACCGCAAATCGAACAGATCTTGCGAATCGAGGTAATTCACTTTTCATACGTAAATCCGGAAATTGTGTAATTTTTTTGTTAAATGGCTATTTTAAAAATTAATTGATTAATTATAATTTTTTAAATATATAGAAATAGCAATTATTTTTCAAATGCTGGTATAATTTGAATATATTTATATTTTACAGATCAACGTTCTAAATCTCCGCTGCTGCGCATCGTACTGGTGAGAATTAAATCACTTTACCTTAATGTTGAAGTAATGGATTTGTAAAAATTATTAATTAAATATATAGACGATGTACATATAAAACATGAAATACAAAAAGAATTGAAGAAATTAAATGCATTGTTATTTCTTTATGATTATATACAGAGACTTAAATTTTTAATAATAACAATTGCAAAAATAAAATGTTTTTATTATCTATTTTTATAAATTGGCTGACATTTGAATTCATTATTTATATACAAATGTTGTGTAATATTTAGGAAAAATAACTTCAAGTCGAATATGAAAATAGTATTTGTAGATAATTAATATCTTACAGAGCCATTGCTTCTCGAAATGGAAGGGTTTGATTAGTTTAAGTATTTAAGCTTTGAATCTCCGCGACAGCGGAGCAACCATGAAGTAATTTATTTTTAGTACAGAGTTTTTGCAAATTTTGTGAAAATTTTGTGACAATTTGTAAAAACATTTACAGATCGTGTAATTTTTTGGTTAACACTTGATAAGTAAGAACATTAATAATTATTTTTTAAATATATATATATAGTTATTTTGTGAATATAATATGATACAATGCAAATCATTATTTTTTGTGTGTGGGCACTGAATAAAATGTATAGATTAGAACAGATTAGAGAAAGTATTTAATCTTGGATCAGTCGTTTAATTTATCGATTTATTTAAAATACGTGCGTGATAAATATATTGACCGTTTCACTTTATATAATATTTTCAATCTAACTCAAAACATTTAATCGCGGGATTTTTATTAATCTCGAAAGCCTTCTTTTAAAATATTGTGGACACTATATATTTACGAATACTAAATAAAAATCATTAAACTATTATATAAAATGAGTATCTTTGCAATTTATACTATATATACTTAATTATACTTTAAATAACCAAGAAATAGAAAATGGAATAAAAGGAAAACTAAATAATTACATATAATATATATTTTTATACGTATATATATTTACAACTATTAATATATATATATAAACATTATATATACCTGAATAATAATATTTAATATCAAATTTTGATCAATTTACTTTTCCTTAAAGATAAATCTATATAATATCGGCAGTAGAGGAAACGAGAGTAGTTAAAAAAATTAATACTATGCAAAGTAGTCAATAAGAAAACGGTATAAAATATATGTACAAGACATTTAATTTTTCTAATTCTTAATTATGTATATAGATATATATATAAAACTGTTATACTCTTTTATATTATATAAGAATAATTACAGAATTGAAAATGTATTGAAATAATTTTATATAACATTTGCAAAACAAGTAATTATATTCTCTACTATATTATATATATATATATATATATTTCTTTTTTAATATAAATATATATTATATGGAGAATATCAATGTCCCCTTATGAATTAAGTCGGCGGAGTTGCGCTGTCAGATCGGAGTTGCGACGGCGCGGCTTCGCTGTACGCGATATCGAAGACGCTTTTCTTCTCGAGTAGTTGTTGATGTCGTAGACGACCGCCGCTTTGAAAAGGCGCGGCATTTTCCGAATGCAGGTCATCCTCGGATTGCTCGTACTGCGATCCACACGGTTGTATTTCGAGGGATCTTTCCGGCGATAACTGCGGCGACGGATGCGGCGCCGGGGGTGGATGAAGATAGAACGGCGGCGGTATTCTCTCGTATTTGTATTCCGAGTGCTGCAGCAAACGATGCTGCGTGTCCGAAGTAGAAACCGGCGGTGTTCTGGCGAATATCTGAATCGGCGGGTCCTCCTTGAGATTACCCTCGGCTCTTCTCAGTTGTCGTCCTTGACGCACGATAGCCTTTAGCTGCTCGGATTCGACGTTCACCAGAGGTTTGATCTTGCGTTTGGTACGCGGCGTCATCTCTGGAGTCTTTCGCTCCGTAGTCAGCTTCTCTTTTTGCTTCGTCGTTTGCTTCAAGCTTCTACTTACCCAGCGTGGTAGTTGCTCCTCGTCCTCCGCCGCTTTCTTCTCCAATCTCTTCTTCTCCGCCTCCTCGCGTTTCTTATCGTACCAAGCCATGTACTTCGATTGCGTTTTACTCGTGTCGATCTCAGTTTTCGGAGAAATTGTAGATTTCTTATCCGTCTTAAATTTTGATTTGGACACGAATTGTTTTCGCTGCTCTTCTTCCCTTCGTGGCGATCGTTTCTGCGATTCGCTATCTCTTGTTTGTTTCTCTGAATCGGTAAACTTGCGAGATCGACGCTGAAGAGAATGACTTGGCGCAGCTTTTTCTTCGGATTTATCAAGAACACGTTTTCTCTCCCAGGGAGAAGGCGCCTTCAGTCGCTCAGGTTTCTTTTTTTTCTTCACGAAACGATCGGAAGATATAGTTTTCGCAATATACTTCTCTGGAGTTGATGATATATCACTTTCTTTACTTCTTATTTTGTCTTTCTCAATATCTTCAGTTCTTGTTTTGTCTATTTCAATGTCTTTACTTCTTATTGTATCGTCTTTTGGATCAACTTGCTTAGATTTACTTGAAGGCAATCTAATTCGATTTTTATCATCTTGTTTCACAGATTCGGAAACTTCTTCAATCTTTCTACGAGGTGTAGCAATCTTGCTTTCAAATTCTGCGTCTTCCTTTGTTACCGGAATAATTGCATCATTAATATTTTCTTTCGACATGTCGCTTAGTTGTTTAATACTTAGAGTCAAGGGAACTATATCTTGAATTGTTGTCAATAAATTTTTTATTTCTGATTTTACATCAGTTTCTGATTCTTCGATTTCGACTTTTGATTCGAAATCTCTGTCTGTTATATCTTTACCGTTCCCTTCTTTTAAATCAGATACGGACAAAACTCTTTCACCGTTGGAAGAAATCTTTTCAGATATAGCAGTGATTTCCATATCTTCTTTTAATTCACTCGTTACTTCGCTTGTGATCGAATCTTCTGTCTTTTCAATTTCATCGAGCGATAGGTTGCTATCTGTATCTTCTTCTGGTTCGGTTTCTGCTGTCCCATCTCCATCTTTGAAAGTTCGTATACCAGATATTCCTGCTATTTCAATGCTTTCTTGCTGCTGCCATTTTTGCCGATGACGCGGAGTATCATAAGGTCTCATGGTCAACGTTGTTTTCCTGGAAACATCACTGGATGAGTCACTCTCCTCCGAAACATCAACTGTATCATCAATAAAGCTGCTAAAAATTGGAACGCTTACGTCTGCTTGCTGCTCCCCTTTGTCTTGTGGCTCTACGACTGCTGCGCTCTCAGAGACTATCACAGAACTGTCCATTTTGTCTGGCTCACTGACAGCTGGCTTTTGTAGATTCGAATCTTTCGGCAACGGATCGGTAGAAGGTTCCTCATCAAGTACTTTTTTTACTTCTTCGTCAGATCTTTCCTTTAGTGCAGATATCTCTTCTGTTTTTTCTTCATGTTCTTCGAGAAGTGATTCTTCTTTCTCCTTTGCATGTTCAACTTGTAACTGTCCTTCAATAGCTTCTTCTTTGGAAATAGTAGTGTCCATTAAAGGCGTGAGAGGCTTGTCTTTATCATCTTTCTCTTCTTTCGTTTCGTGGAGGTCAGATATTTTTTGAGGGGATATGTACGATTCTTCTTTAGTTTCATGAATTTCTGTCTTTGTAGTAAGATCGTCACTTAGATGCTCCAATTCTTTATCAGTAGTTTTCTTTATAATATCTGATAATTCAGTGAGCTCGGACTGAATCAAATCATGATCTGATTTTGACGCTTCGTCACTAGTTTCATCAATGTACATAATATCATCATCGATTGAAAACGCTCTCTGAGTACCATTTAAATTTCTGATATCATCTGTAATAGATTGACTGATATCGAATGGTTCTTCAAACGCTTTAGTTATTGATTCTTCCCTTTTCTCTGCGTCAAATTTTTGAGTTACATATTCTTTTGGTCTTTCTACGTCACTTTTAATTTTACGTAATGAGTCCTCTTGATTTTCTCTCTGCATTAATTCTTCTACCATTTTTTGTCCGATATCTGTTGCATCTTTCGTGGAAGGAACTTCCTCTTCAATATGTTTCTTTGATTCAGGACTTAATTCTTCTCTTTGATCGCTTTCAGTTTTATATAATTCTACAGTTTTGTCTTTTTCACTTGAATATAATGATTGTGTAATATCTTCAATGTCTTTTGAATCTTTTTCTATTTTTGATGGTAATGAAATAATGTCACTATATAACCCATTTTCCTTATGTTCTTTTTCTTCTTCGTGCTCCGTTGTGTCACTTGATTCTTTTAAACTTTCTACACGTTTCTCCAATGCACTTGTTTCGTCGCTCGCAATTTTTTCGGCATCTCTTAAAGTCTGCAATTTATGTAATTCTTTTTCCGGTGTAACTTCCTCCTTTTCTAACATTTCCTTTTCGGTTTCATAGAAAGATTCTTCTGCTACTTCTTTATGCTTTCCGGACATATAAGCTATTCTTTTTTCGACAGCGCTTTTATCACTGTACGATGGCAGTTTTTCTGTTTGATGTTCTTCTAACACTTTTAGAGCATGAGAATCCGAAGGCATTGTTCTCTTGCTGCTATCATCCAACTCTTTATTATCCAACTCTTCAAATGATTCAGATTGCTCTTTGCTTGCGATGTCTAATATCTTCTCACTTTTGAGTTGCATGTCTTCCAGATTTTGAAAAATTGTCAGATCTTCAACAGCTTCCTTTAGCGTCAAATGTTCTTTGCCGAAATCACGAGACATATCTTCTTCACTTTCAGTTACAATAGCCACTTCCTTCAGACTCGTATGTGCTTTGTCCAAATCGTGATATGCACTTTGCTTGTTAAAAATGTCCTTTTCAATGACAGCTTGCATTTGAGGTTTCAGTTCTTTTGTCTGTGGTTCCATTATGAAATCGTCAGAAAATTGTTGTATTATTTCGGTATCTCCTTTACCGTTCACAATGTCTTCTTTATCCGTGCTTCTGCCCATCATTAAATGAAGTGCACTTTGCTGACCGATGTCTTTTCTCTGCGGTTCTGTCACAAAATCATCAGAGAATCTTTCGCTCACGTGATCTAGCCTTTGTTTCGATTTTCGCTGATACGCATGATTCGACGGAACTTCTGAAGACTCCGTGCTTTTCTTGTCGAAGTCCCGAGTGAACGAGTCTTTTTTGCCATTCGTACGATCGGAACTTGTACTCGTGCTAGGTTCTTCTGAGACATGTTCTTTACGGCCAATCGCTGCCAACTTTTGCGTACGCGACATTAATTTGGTAGTTTTCTCAGTTTTCGACTTGTCTTCTTTACTCACAGCTTTTCTGCGCTTTTCGAATTCTCGATCCTGTACGATTTGCTTTTTGCGTTCTTTACGCTCAATCTGCGTTTGCTTTTTCACTTTCGCATGGCTACTTGACTGTTTGTGCTTCGCAGTTTCCTGACGAGAAGCCAGTTTCGACTTCTCCAGTTTTTCAAACGCGTCCTCGTATTCGGAGCTGCCGGGACTCATAATCTGCGGTTGTTGGTACTTAAATTTTTCTCTCTTTGTCTCTTTCGATGTACTTGGAGAAGTTTCAAACCGTTTGTGCTTCTTTGAATCTTCTGCTTTCTTCAATGTACTCTGATCCGAATCTTTCTTGGAGTCCTTCGATGTTCTCGATTTTTCCTGACTTGTACTTTCAGACTCGGTGGTCTGCGGTACCTTTTTATCAGCGAGTTTACTCAATTTCTTCGTCAGCATCGTGATTTCTCTCTCTAAAACTCGAAAGCTAGGTTTTATCACGGATTCTACCTTCTTTTGTTTCTTTATTTTACTCTCTTTCCTTGAACTTCGCTTCTCCATCGTTTTGCAAATATATTTTCCATTATCAATACTTATTTCCGGAGACGATACGCTCTCCACTCTTTTCCCGTCGGAAGTTTTCTCATATTGCTTACCTATTTCCGTCGACGAAGAGGAACCGTTTTTCTCTTCGCCTAGTACTTTGTATCCGATGCTGCTCTCTTCGGTGTATTGTTGACAAGTTTTCGCTGATTTTCTTTCCTTCTCGCGGCAAGTGCTTCCGTTCTCGTCGAGGGAATCCGAGATTTCCCGCAACACTTCAGGCTCCAAGGATACCTTTCGTCCCTCCTTCACTTCCTGCACTTTCTTTCTCAAGATGTTCAGTCGTTTGTCGAAGCACGGGCCCTCCTCTTCCTCGATGGGTGTTTTCATCCATAAAGTCCGCGTTCTCAATTCGCTCTCGCCGTGGCGCTTCTTCATTCTTTTTCGGTTTCGAGTATCCTCGTCGGACTCGTCGTTGTCACTTCTGCTTCGAACGTGTCGTTCCGTTTGTGTTGCAGCAGCTCTGTCAGTCTGCGTCGCGATTGCCACTTGCCCGGGAAGACTTTGGGTCTCCAAGTAACTCGCGGTGTCCATCATCACACCACCAGCGTGCCTAGATTCCCTCTCCAACAGTAGCCTTGTTAATAGGGCGTTCTGTCTCGCCAGTTCCAGATCATGAAATGTGTACGACTGCATTGTCGTGGATTGTGTCTGGTCTTTGACGATCGGCGGTCTGTCTTTGGACGATATCGGCACGTTTGCTGAGATTTCTTGGCGATGAACGTCCCGCATCTGTGACTCCGCGTCCAGATTTTGCGCCGCGTATTCGTCGTCCATCGCCAATTTTTGCGCGCTGGATTCCAATTCTTCCGCGCGTCGACGTCTAACGTCCAATTCCTCCGGCAGGAGGAGAATCTCCTGTTTGTGCTGATATATATTTCTCGAGCGTTGATGAGAATCGGTGGTGCGCACTTCGGCTTCCTGCATCGACGGCTCGTGTCGCGCTTTCTGGTCCTGCATGAACCGCTGCAGAAGTACATCCTTGCCGTCCACTATAAAAGTAGGATAATGGCGATGTTGACCTCTATCCTCCACTTGTCCGCGCGTTACTAATTGCAGCACCTCTGCGTTACCCTCGCGATAAAAATGTTGCTCTCTTATCGCTGTCTCATTTAACTCAGGATCGACGTATCTGTAACGGAACAATACGGGATATATCATTAATCTTTTGTTCTAATTGAGAGAAATCTTACTGCAATATTTTTTAAAATTTTTATTTCAAAATTTATTATTTATTAAATATATTTTTAAAATGTCTGTTTTAACATAGGAAATAATTATAAAGTAGATATGAAAATTTAATAAAAATAAATTTTTTGAATTTTCAATTTGAATTTCTGATAATGAAAGTATATAACATCATTATAAAATAGTAGATGAGTCTTCTCTTCGCCAGTGAATAAAATAATCAGGGTGAATTTTTTCGACACGACTGGCCAAATTTATTGGGATTGTGGATTTGACATTATATATACTATTCCGAAGAAACTTGATTGCGTTATAAAAAGAGGGAAAGATAATTTAAATCCTGCTAAGCAAACTGAAATAGTGTATAAAATTAATTGTTTGGAGTGCAATGCTACATACATAGGACAAACAAAGAGACACCTAGAGACTCGAATTAAAGAGCATAAAGTTGATATTAAGAAGCGTGTCGATAACCACTCAGT
>NJRQ01000156.1:76759-114770 GCA_003063805.1 Aphaenogaster ashmeadi | reverse complement strand
TTTTACCTCAGCCAGGATTTGAACCTGGACCTCCCTGCAATACGACGCTCGCACGTATTGCAGGGAGGTCCAGGTTCAAATCCTGGCTGAGGTAAAATTTTTCGCAACAAATTCTTAACATTAAAATTAATTTCACTCTCTTTAAAAAGGACCAAAACCCATGGTCGAAAAATGTCGCGATTCGCGATATATTAATTTGAATTAAATATTGGCCAGTTGAGTCGAAACAAATCTCTTCTGTGGTTTAATATTTACTGGCGAAGGATATCCCATCTCTTGTTTATTAAAATTTTACATTCAATATATCATATTTGCTGTGTGATTTTTGTCTGATATTTTTGTAAGAAAATGAAGAATACGCGTGTGAGTCATTGAATACAAGAATACGCGTGATTTCTTCCGCGGTCTTTACGAAAGGTGGAACAAATTGCCTCGCTATCAAGAAATGGAAGATCGACATCGCCGGAACGGTAGCGAACAAATTTCCCTGCTTAATCATTGTCCGGCGCTTTTCGCGGAATGAGGTCAGCCTTGTATACCGAAGGGGAATATGAATCAACGCCAACTTTTTCCCGTCATCGAGATTGTCAGGTGGAAACGACGCGTGACGCGCGATAGATCGGAGAATTAGCGATGACTCAACTCGTCGGGTAAATTAATTACATGTACAATTCTAGTTTGCATCTGCGCGATAGGAGAAGCCCTTTAATCCTTGAGCACGTTCAAATCGCCTGGCATAATTGGACCGCACGCAACCAAGGAATCAAGAATAAAATGTAGCACAATTGGCGACGAAATTACTTTCTCCTGATTCACTTAACTTTCCATCGAATTACGCGTACGAGATATTGAAAATTCAACGGTTTCTCACCGGTTGTTTCCGAAATGTTGAAAAAAGGTATGAAAGGATTGCCTTCGGACACCAGGCCGTACGTGATTTCACGCGGCACCCCCTTATCTCCATCCTCCGCATGAACTCGTAATATTATGTCTCCCTAAAAATGACATAAACGATTTAAAAAGGCTACTATGAATAATAATGATTCGGGAACAAGCATATTTTTTTATTGATGATTATATAGAATATAAAACATTTAAAATATATCACTTTCTATAGAAGTAACTGAATTATAGCATGTACACAGCAAATTGAATAGTAATATATTTAATACTAAAGCTACCAACAATTTATATAGGGAAAGGCGGGGCATAATGGGACCACGGGGTATAATGGGATATGGTCGATATCTCTTTACAGAGATGCTGCCATGTAATGAAATATATAAATTATTACTATTAGATGTCCCTACCCGCGTGCTGTTATCAGTTTCCATATTACTTTTAGCTGAAAGATGCCAGAAATTATTTAATGCGTTCGCTATGCTCTTCGCGACGGAGTTACAGTTTTTTTGAGACATTTATATATGGTAAGCAAAGATAAAATTCTATTTTTTATTACCGTAAGTATATTTACGTTATTAAATGATCTTTTCTTGTCAATTTAGTAAAGTGTCTGTGCAAATATCGATTATCTGTGATGATTTATATATTACCTAAAGTAAACTTATACATTTCAGGGCATAACGGGACAAATGTTTTATTTTTCCTTTTCATATGATATATCAGTATATATGTTATGTTGTGCAATATATTGTACCAAAAATTATTACACCACATTTTGATTTTCATTTACTTATGTTGTAATAATATTTATTTATATTTTAATAATTTTATCTAAATATTTTATATGTAAAAGAACAAAAAGATTTAATTGGTGTAATAAAACAACCTGTCTCTTATACACATCTAGATGTGTATAAGAGACAGGAATATTAAGGTACTCACGTTTTCGAAAAACAATAATTTCGTCCTTTCAAACTATTCTTTTGTAGTAAAACTTGTATTTTCCTTATAGTGGATATTTCAAAGAATATTTTAGTGCCAAACAAAGTTCATTTATTTATTTTTAATACGTTGTAAACTTGTATAAACTATAGCGTTCCCGTTATACCCCGGGTTCCCCTATACCTATTTCTACCGAACCGGTAAAAAATGACCGGTTTTTAAATAAAAGTTTTATTTTTTCCAATTGAATGCAGGTAATATGTTTATCAGAAGAAACGAAAGAAGAAGAGTGATAGATGTTGAAAAATTGATTATATGTATATTAAGGAAAAGTCGTGAAGTCAATTGAGGAAAAGCGATAACATTGAATGCAGAATTTTTAATCAAAAGTTTTAAAACGGTCATTTGACCGGCGGTGGTAGTTAGTGTTAACTTACAGTTTGCACAGAATTGTTAAGCCTGGTTAAAGGAGGTGCTAGAGTAAAGATTGGCGGCACGTCCTGCACATCTTGCACTATGACGACGATATTCAGTCCTGCGATATTCCTGGTATCTTTTCCAGGTTCCGTGTAAGGATCCTACTTGGAAACATATTGTAACGATGACGTGCGTGTTTACATGCATACTTTATGTTTATTGATAGGACAATTATGCGTACCGTCGCGTAAATGGTGAGAGTGTACATCGATTGTGTCTCGAAGTCCAACTCGCCGATCAACGTAATGACTCCGCGCGTCTGCGTAGGCGTTTGTCGCTGCCGAATTGTGAAAAGCTCTTTCGGTTGCTAAAACGACGCCACATTTTTACGTTACGTCCCGCTAATCACGCAAATACGAAGTAACTATTGAATACGTACCCATAATTCGATGTAAACTGGCTTGCCGCTCCAAGAGTTCGCTCGTACTAGAAGGTAATCTAGCTCCCTGCCTGGTTTAGCATCCTGTTAATACATTTTGCATTAATTTTTAACGTTGCGCGTTGCATAATAATAGATTTTGTAGTTATGCTGATATGTTACACCGATAATTAGCGACCATGTGCAAAAGAAGTTTGTAGAATGCTATAGGTAGGAGTAATTACGACGCGCGCTAATTAACGTCGTTAGAAGAGCCATTAATAATTACATACCTCAGGTATCATTATTAGGGAAGGAATGTGAGGGAATATTTTATCACGCGAGGTCGTGGCGTTCGTTGCGGAAATAGTAGCCTGCATCGAATTTGAGTCTCCCTTGGTATCCCGGACCCTGACGGCGAAATCGTGAAGGCGTCCCGGCATAAGGCGCTTCGTTAAAATTACATTAGCCTGACAGACTTTGTTGTACAACGTGCACGGCAAGTTGTCGATTCTTACGACGGGTGTAATTGTTGCTGCGGACGAAGTATAGAAATCATTATTTTAATTTCTGTTCATTGGCCCGCGTTTTAATAACGATATTTGTATCCGTCTTTCTTCTTTCTTTTTTCTTTTTAATTACCGGTTACTTCAAATACGAGAGGAAAGTCCGCATCCTGATCGGTGGCGCGTAACCGAAAAATCACAGAATCAACTTCAGCATCGGCTGGAACTAATACCAATCCCATATCCGTGGATGTATCGAAACGTGGTCGTGCACCTTTGCCCCAACCGCAAACGAGCCCCAAATAAACCCACGCTTTAAACCATGCTCCTACGAGGGGCATTCTAAAAGAAGAAAGGGTCCTTTACGCCATGTAAAGCATTGAGCATAAGATATAAGACATTAAGAACTAGAGGGCATCGAACCTATAATTTGCAAGATCCACGTTAAATATAAAGCAAGTAACAGCAAATCGGCAATACCGTATCGCTATAATTTACATGTAATCGACATTAATAGTGAAAAGATGGCAAGTTTTGATGCGATGGTAGATATCGATTTTATGATCATGAAACGGGGTCGTGAGTATTCATTGTCGCGTCTCAAAACAGTATATTAAGTGTTCCACATCGAGTTTTCGATTCTCATTATAAAGTATAATATTGTCATAATCGTATAATAACTGGAAAATCTCTTCCTAATAATATTATCAAAATTATATATCAAGTCATAATCTAATATAATTTATTTATATTTTAATAATTTTTTTGTTTAAATAAAATAAAATATATAGAATTTAATTTAATTAAAAATATTTATTAGTATTTATAAAAATTTATATATATTTTAATATTATATAAAAATTATATTATTTAAATATTATTATATAATACATATAAGTAGAAATTATATAAGTAGAAATAAGTAGAAATATGTTAATGCAAAGTTAATGAAAAGTGATTTTACTATAATTTGTTTATATCTAATATATAACGTTACGCGTAAACGAATTATAATAAAATAATATAAAATTTTTATATTAAATTTACATTAATATATTTTTACTTACATTCTACAACATTGTATCTACTTTTGAAACACTCTCTATAATTTCATTATTATCTAGGATAAGATTATGTCGTCAGAAATTTTTTTTCTGCGTATGTGATATAACATGCGATTGTTAAAGTGAATGTAGAAATGTGGGTCATCGAAGACTGGTATATAACAGAACTAATATATTGTTGTGTCCAGTACATCCGTTTCTGTAGGCAGAGAAACTTTATGATGACATATTTTACCGTTTATCTGATCTATTCTTTTCTCCAACTGCGAATGAACAAAATATATAACCGTATCATAACGTTCTTTATACGCAGGCTATATTCAAGATAGCAAATGTTGAAAGCGCATTCTTTGAACAATTCTTTCTCTTGCCAAAAAGCTTTCTTAATTTTCTACATATAATTTTTTAATGCATTAATTACACTTTTGTTTTGAGATAAAAAACTAGAATGGAAAATTAATGGAATAATGAAAAGGATCTAAGGCGTGTCCAGTGTACTGCCAATGCGTGACTAATGAATAAGTACCCCACATATATAGATAAGCGGGTCAAATTGTTCGATCGTCGCTGATCGATCGTTCTATCTGCTTCTTTTTTAGCTTTTAATTCCATAAAAACGTATGTCTCTATATTCGAGAACCTCTAAAACACTTGACAGTTACATGTTTTTTTCAAAACTCTTCTTGATTAAGTATGTCACGTTTTAATTATTGTAGCACTGCTGTTTAAAAGTAATAGAATAACCGCGCATATATAGAGTTTGTTATATAGCTGTCCATATAATTTCATTTTTTTACCGAATTTTTTTTTACCGAGAATATTCGTTTTCTTTCATACAATGTGCACTCTGTTCCTACCGCAACGGACATCCTCCGTCAATGTCTCATGCCTTGACATTGCATAAATATTCTACGGTGTAGCGAACGTAAGACGTTCAATGGAATATTCAGTATCGACTTCCTACGTAGATCTATAATGAGTCTTGTTTGTGTAACGATGAGTGGGCTTTAACCCGTCCACGCGCATACCGTCTCGATATATTTTTACCGGTCAGTGTCCAGAGGGATCGATAGGCTTTTCCTTTTTCGCAACCTGTGTCGGCATTGCTGGATACTTGCGTGAGTCGATATCCGCGAACGCGATTGAAAATCCACGTGAACCTTTGCCGGGCAGCTTATAAATATATAATAAATAAATGCATGTTCGATGTGCATTGTGCTTGCCGCGAAATTTCAGTGCACGTGAGGGATGTCGATACGTCTTGTCGATTGCATCGACATTTCATCATATATATATATAATGCCGATATTACAAGTTAATAGAAAAGTTATTAACCTTCTAACTTTCTGAGGGTATTTTCCGTAAAATTGTATTAGAAGAAAAATTACTTCTTGACTTTAAAATTTATATTATAAGATAGTACATCAAGGAAGAGTATAGTAAAAAAAGAAATTCTTAATATAACATTATATTAAATATTTAATATATATTTCTTTTAAATGTGGAATTTACAAACAGTTCTTTGTCTTATAATGAAAATTAAGAAATATTATTATTGATAACTTAGTTTTTTTGTGACAGAGATAAATAGAAAATGTCATCATTGGGTTTCATGTTGCTTTGAAACACAACGTTGTGATGATTCCAAAGTTTACGCTAAGATTGCGATGCTATTAAAAATTTACTAGTATTTTTATAAATAGTATCATTACTATATTAAAATAACACCTAAACTTACCTGAGAACACAGATAATCACGAGATCGTCGAACAGTTCATGTTTATGTGAATACTCATCGATCACAGATCGAACGACTTCTTCGGCAGTGACGCACTCATTTCCGAAACGAAAGAATTCGTGATTCTTGTTTCTTTCGCAAACAAGTTTCTCGAGAGTAAGTTAACTCTCGCTTTGACGTTTCTAGCATTATGTTCTCCACCGTTCGTTTCGCTGTCACATAATTATTTTCGCATAGGTTTCGAGTTTACGTTATCATATGTTCGTTGTTCTCTTTCGGAAATCACACCTGAGAGGAATCACTGAAATATACGGCGAATAACCGTGATCCAGAGGCAGCATTCTCGAGGATCGCGTGGAAGCACACTTCACGCGGCCGCGTACTCCGCGCGTGTGAAAGGGGTTGTACTGTTCAACCCCCACGTTGATGCGGTTCTACGAGTCACGTGTACGTCACGTTCGACGACCATCCCCTCCATCATAATATCAAAGGTGCACTTCTCATCTGTATCTGGTAACAGACTCTCGAAAGCTTGCCATTGTTCAAATCAATCAAGTGAGATAATCATAATGCGTAAATGATGACTACTTCTTTTTACTTTCTGTATTTATATAAAGTAATAGACGAATGTATTTTTCTAAAGAGGTGGACGTTGTATTATCGGTTTATATTACAAAATTAAAGCAGATATTTTCAATAAAATAAATGTTTAATGATACTTTCTTGTTGTAATATGTAGATCTTACGCAAAGCTTGATAAAGTATACGTTCAATAATTTTTTAAAATTTGATTCCTTTAAATTGTATTAAAAAGTAGGTTAGACGGCTCATACTGAATTCTTCAATTACTAGTGAAATGTTATGTAAAATAGAGAGAGAGAGAGAGAGAGAGAGAGAGAGTTTTAGGCATTTATCAAAGATTTGCTTTCGTAGATATAATATAAAAAAAAGGAATGTAGTTCTAATGACTCAGTATCTCGATAAATCAGATAGCAGTAGTTAATTGCGACCCCCCGAATACGAAAGGCTTCTTAACACGGGTTTGCGTGTTTATTGGAAAAGGAATACCGATAAACATCAGAAGACTAATCTTTGAGGGCCACAGTCGTAAATTTTAACGCGCACCTTTTCACCAATTTAAATAATAATGATAAAATGTTACGATATACAATAATATATAAATAATATACAATAATATACTAAGCTTTTTTAGCCTAAAATATTTTGTCCATAAAATTGTAATGCCTTATCATTGTTGCTTCAATTGTTAACTGTTTATACGCATTAAACGTTTACAAACGAAAAAACATGGATTGGTTGAATTCAACTTTACATTCATACACATGCAAAGATTTTAAAACGTTTTTACATTTTAATAGTTTATATATGACGATAACTTTTCACTGGCGGAACATACGCCACCATAATTGCGGATGTATATGGAAAGGGTAAAGGACGCCATAACGCCTTAAAGACGCTTGTACTCGGGGGTCGACCACTGACCGGTCGGTTATATAGCTACTTTGGATTAGCATGAGGTTGCACGCAACCCTGACGTTCAGGAAGACGATAAGAGAATAGGTAACCGTTTCCTCGGCTACCTAACTTTTCAACCCATGACCCGCTGTTCTGTGCGTATAATACAACCACAATCATTGTTCGGATTCTTCAATTCTCCGTCATATATGTATGTCAGTGTCGCAAGAATAATTAATACGATTAACTGTTAACCCATTAGCGCGATTTCTTCTAAGCAGAAAAAGATATTGTTCAGGAAATTATAGGAACATAGAATTTACTGAAAAAAATCATTTATTTGTCTATAAAAAATACAAAGGTGTACAAAAATTTTTGTTGTACAATGAGTCGTTGTGCAAGTAGTCGATGTTGAGTAATAATAAAGGTATAAATTAAGTCGTTGAAAAAAATTCAGCACTCATTATGATAATAAAATATCCCTTACGTGTCGTACAATATCAATTCATTCGTAAAAATACATATCAATTACGAATTAAATATACATTATTTTTGCATGCTAAATTTTCTACAATAAATAATTTGTGGGGATCTTGTATCTAAAGTCGATGAGGCGTCATACTATTTCCGGGTTGTTTATGCAACGTAATTATTTACAAAGTAATCCCGGGTTTTTGTTCTGCATCTAAAGAGTATTCAGTGGCAGTAGGTAGCGTGAATCACGCGTGACCTCAATACTTATTGACTTGCTATAATTCCGTTGTTTCGATCTTTTTTCCTAGAGGATTGACGATCGCATTTTGTCCTGAGTAAATCGGTGAATTTCTATTAAAATTATTTTGAATATCCACACTCTCCACACTGCAATAGCAAAAAAATATATGTATAAATTACATATCATGCATTGTACATATTGAATGTAATCGATATCGCATTACAAATATGATATATAATATAATATAATAGAGAAAAGTAATAATATAATAATAGTAATAATATAAAAAATAATAGAATAGAATAGAATAAAAAAAATGTGATATAAAAGAAAAATAATAAAAAAGAAAAGTAAAAGAAAGTATAATAATAGAAAAATAGTTTTATACCTAGAAATAGTTGAAACTCTTGGCTCTATGTAATATGGTTTATCCTCAGCTCTTTGGTTTGTATTAGCTTCATTCATCATCTCTTCGTTATTAAGCGCGTTCTCATCGAGAGAATCTCTTTCGGACGTATGGCTGAACGACTCGTCGCTCTTAAACCACTCGTTTTCGTAAGCGTGCATCCATATGGGATTCGATCCTTCGACGCTGTGTTTATTCGTGTTCGGGACGCGACCAGGACTTCTGATAAATTCCGAGTCCGACGCACCTTTGAGATATAATATCAAAATAAATCTTAAATCTTCAATTTTAAAATAATATAAAATACTAAATTTTAATATAATATAAAAATAAAGATTTTAATATTAGATTGAAAATATTGCAACAAAAATTATTAAAAACATTTTCATGCAGATATTTAATTGCCCCGGAAGTCTTTTCGAATCGTGTTATAAATTCTAGAGTTTTTCATGGGAAGGCCAGAACTTTGTCATTTATATTGAAATTTTAAAAGTAGGTATAGTATCAATTTGACAGAGGTCCTAACAAATGGCGGTCAATAGTTAGAAAGAGAGGAATAGAACTGGTAAAAATAGTTATTTGCATTTCAAGTTACCAAACGGTGATGCGTTGGCCGCTTTCAGTTGTCGTCGGAAAGACGCCCTTTGGGACAAACATAAAGCGACACACAGAATCAGTAGAGCTCCTAGAAATAGGGTCAACGTGAGAAGCCAGAAAGTCGTTCCAGCTTGTTCGTACTGTATAATAGGTTCAGGCCTCGCTGGCTGCGTATCGAGGACGTTGAACTCCTTGAATAGATTGTCGAGTTTCTCGATGTTCCTGTCGACCAACTCGAGGACCTCAGATACCTCGAGGATCGAATTGTCCCGACGATTCACGAGGTGCAAATATAAATCCGTTTTCGTTCTATCTACGGAACCGTCTTGATTTTCATGCACTTTATATTCGTCAACGTTAATTATAGCGCTAGTGACGTTACCCAGAATTCTGTGAATGGAAAATTTAGATGTTAGCTCAGATATCTTTAGATGTTATTTTAGATTTAAATGCGCTCTCCACAACTCACTATTTAAAAACTTGAAAAAATTAAATTTTAAAAAATAATCAGAAATATTTTACTTTATCATATTTTGCATAAGATCTGCATGTTAAAATGACACAAGATACCATCAATAAACTATTATTAATTTTCTTTATATTCATCGAAATTTTCTTTAAATTTGAAAATATTTGCTATTAATTAAAATTTTTTATGCAATATTCTTTTTTATTTTAATGAAAATTTATAATTGTTTGCTTGATATCACGATAATACATATGAAATATGTTGCGCTTACTCTCGGAAAGTCTCGATTCGACTTCTGACTTCTGGCGGATGTTGACGAAGAACAAAACGAACCCTTTGATCCTCCCGTAATAAATAGATAAAAACTCTCGCAGTGTCTTGCAAGCCATATGTATCGTTAACGAGTACCTATATTTATGCAATATTATTTATAAGCAACATTTTATTCAGCTTATTTTTATTAAATAGAATAAGATAAGTTATGATAAAAAAGATCAAAAGTTGCAACATTGTTTGTGTGTACAAGAAGAGATAGACATATATCAATTTTATCAAAATGGTATATATCACTAAAATAAGTATACCATGAAATCAAAGTAACCCTTCATCCCTCGTTGAGGATCGAAATTCAGACTCACTGCTCCGTCATCCTTATTTACTAGAAAAGGTTGCAGCTGCATATCTTCGAAGCCTTCAGTTAATGTCATGTGAATTTTGCCTACTTGGTAATAATTGAGTACAGCATTGTCGCCAGCGTCCACATCAATCGCCTACAATATATATTCACATATTAAATGCATTTAAAAAACATTAGATACTTAAGATTACATACTAATTAATATTAAAAGACAGCGATAAGAAAGTTTAAGAAAGTTTACATAAAGGAAGGATTGCTCTTTACAGCATAAGTTACCTTCACATGCATAAATTGTGTGCCAAAATCGGCTTCGGTGGTAACGCCACCCGTAAAGACTTCTTTAATAAATTGCGGTGCGTTGTCATTAATATCATCAACTCTTACGACAACTTGTAATAAAGTGGCATCAGTCCTATCGAACGTCGTTTCGTTTTCCGGCATAGTCTTGCAATCCTCCGTTGCTTTAATAAGTAATATATGTTCTTCTTGCTGTTCTCTATCCAGCAACTTAGCGGCCTAAATATAATAGTACGATAAATAATATCAATTCTTCTCAAGTTACCCAGAAATGAAAGATACGAAGTATCTTATAGTATATTTATAAATTTTTGTTTAAATAATATATTATTTAATAAGCGACTTACGCCAAGTTCGTGTTTATAAATATCTAAAACAAACAGTCCATCGTCGTTTCCGCCAACTATGAAATAACAGACTTGGCTGGGAGGATCGTCCAAATCGTCAACGTCGTCATTGTCGAACGTTTCTGGAAGTAACACCATCTCCGATCCTGGCGGCTGTTCCTCCGTAAAGTTAATGTTGAAAACACTCACTGAAAATTGCGGCTCGAAATCGTTGATGTTCCGCACATAAATAATTAGATCGAGATCTGAACTTAAAGGCGTCGGGGTACCCAAATCGTATGCTTCGACGCGTATCTATATTTGGAATACGTACTTTGTCAAATTTATTCAGAAAAAATTTATAAGATATTTAATTAAAAGGAGAGATAACATTCAATTTATAAATTTTACAATTATATGTTTGCATACCTCGTACAATTTTTGAGTCTCTCTATCGAGCGGTAATTTTAAAAATATCACGCCAGTTTTCTCGTCGATGCGAAAAGTCTTCCAGTGGCCCGCGAGGTCCTGCTTTAAACGATAATGCACATCGCCATTTAATCCCGTATCGGCGTCTCTCGCTTCGATTTGAATAATCGGACTTCCTATTGTTACATTCTGAAATCGTTTCGTAACGTTACATCATTAACGTTGTTTCATGTACATTAAAAGTATAGCATTATGCAAATTGACTAGAAACACGAACCTCTGGAACACGGATAGTGGTATTGTGCTGGGGACTGATGAATAAAGGGGGATTATCGTTGTAATCCGTGACGCAAATTTTCAAAATTCCGTTATCCTTATTGGACGGTGTTCCCAGATCGCGTGTTTCGACGTTTAACGTATAATTCCCGAATTTTCCTCTTAGTGGCTGGGCAGCTTTTATCTTTGCCGTCCAATAATCAGTTTGTTCCAATATAAATAAACCTGCCGATCAAAATTTTTCATCGATATCATCCAAAACCAATTATAATTAGTAATATTTATTTATGATATTTAAATCAATTACATTTGATATTTATTTATAATATTTATTTAAACCAATTATATTTAATTTTTATTTATGAAATTCTGATACGCTAGCTGTATCAGAATTTCATAAATTTTAGTATATTTTGTATATTTGCATTATACATTGCTGATACCGAACATTACATTAGATCGAGCAATAGTCAAAAATTAATTACGCACCTAATTCATTGCCGGAAGTGATTCTAATCATAACGCGTCCATTCGGCGTTGTCGGATCATCAGCGTCTTTCACTTTTATAACGTAAATTAAGTCCCGTATGTCATGAAATTCAGATATTGAGATGCAGTCTTGAGGTATATCCATTTTCGGAGCATTGTCATTCACATCGATAACTGTAACTCTAAAACAATATCCTTTATTCTGCTATCTGAGCGAGACTTGTAGTTAAAATTAAATTAGAAAAATTATATTTATCATTGAGAAACTGCATTTTGAAATTTCGTGAACGTACTGGATTTGCTTAAACGCGTTTCGAGATTCCCCGGCCGTATAACCAAATTGATAATTATCCCACGCTTCTATGACCAAAACATAACTATGTCTGATCTCCCAGTCCAGAACATCAGCCACTGTCAACGATCCTGTTTCTGCATGAATTGCGAAAGTACCCTGTTTACAATAAAATTAAATATTACTAAAATGCGTTGCAAAGTAACAAGTAAATGTAGAATCATTATAAAAGAATTATGTTTTTTCTTTTTATGTTCGTATATTATTACGAAAATGAAAGTCTCGTCGTTTGTATTTTCTACCTGAGATGACATTCTGTCTAAGAGATAAGTAATTTTTCCATAATCTCCGCTATCAGAATCTGCCGCCTGTATAACAGTGATTTCCGTGCCAATTTTTGAATTCTCCATAACAGTCACATTACTGATGTTCGAAACGAAATACGGATTATTGTCATTTTCGTCCAAGACTTGAACGTATACTTCTGATAAACTTGATCTGCAAAATTTAACACAATTTAATTAGTTTGATATACATAATAGAAAAATAATGCTAGAATATTATTATTTAATTATTTAATGTTAGAAAATTATTATTTAATTAGTCACAAATTTTTGTTATTTTTAAAATTAAATAATGTAATGAATATTAATAATGTAATGAAGTAAAAAGAAAATTGCACACGTCCAGAGGAATTAATGCAAAGTCATTTACAACATAATAATCTAATAATTATTAAATTGCATAATTCTTACCGTGGTGGAATTCCAGAATCTGTGGCTTTAACAGTTAAATTCAGCCACGAATACATTTCTCTATCGATTTTATTAGCGACGACCATTTCTCCGGTCTCAGGATCTAAATGCACGAGATCAGTGATCTCTTTTGGTCCTTGTAAGGAATACGTAATGCTACGATTTTTATCGGCGTCATCGGCAACAATATTCGCGATATTAACGCCATTTTTACTGTTTTCGGTAACAGAACGTCTGTAAAATGGTCTTCGGAATTTAGGATTATTGTCATTTTCATCCTCGATAATTATGCTCAGCGTGGCTGCAAATATTTTTGTATTATTATGTTTTAATAAGCGGAAATACTTCTGCGATAGAAAAGTTTTAGAAACATTTTGAAAACTTTCGCGGAAAGATTTGAAGGAAGATCTCATCATCTTCGAAACTACTTTTAAAACTAACCAGATGCAGTTTGCAAGCCTCTTACTGCGGCCAAGTCCTCGACTACAAGTCCCAATCTGATGGTTTCTACTCTCTCCCTATCTAGTAGTCTTACTATGCGTAACAAGCCATCCAATGCGTTTAACTCTAGCGCTGCTAGATAGTCATATTCTTGCACTTTGATCAAAGTGCCCTCCTCATTTCGTGCCTCCGATGAGTTGGGATCTACGCGATAACGTAGAATCGGAGCTACGTCTGGATCCTGTGCCACTATGCGATGAACGTAGGCACCGACCTAAAGTCATTTGTTTAATAATACCTAGAACTTGGAGATCAGTCAGCCGTCTGATAACATACCTGAGTATTTTCTCTGATAGTGACGGTCCCGGGATCGATGAAAACGGGCGGTTTATTATTAACGTCCAGGATCGTGATGTTCACGAGAACCTCGGCCGTCCGTTGAATTTCCGTACCGCTGTCGATGGCGATAACATTTAAGTTGTACCTCGTGGTCTTCGGCGACGTAAGATCCGGATCTAAGTTTGAGCCCGGTGCCACTCGAATCACGCCTGTCTCGGGACTAATTACGAACTTGTCTCCGGCCCCGCTCTGAATTCGGTAAACTAACTTGTTATTCGGCGACGACAAGTCTTTGTCCCAAGCTTTCACCTGTACGAACAATTCTTTATTCATCGTTTATCCGCGATAACGTTTAATTATTTATCAATCTTTTTCATTTTTCTTAACTTTTCATACAATTCACAAATTTGTATCTACAACTTAATATCTTGCATGATGTATCTAATATTATACGGTAATTACATACTTGTACAATGCTCGTGCCACCTGGCAAATCTTCAGGAATATTTCTCTTATACAAGGCTCTTTCGAAAACTGGAGTATTATCGTTAACGTCTCTCAAGTAAATTATCAGTGGAACGTCGGAACTCAGACTCGGTGTACCAATATCTCTGGCTCTGACTGTCAATCTCAATTGACGTATGATCATCTCTTTGTGTCCCTGATTGATAGGCAAAGCCTCGTAATCCAGGGGATGGGTGGGTGTAACAACGCCACGTTTTGGATCGATGGTAAAATTTCGGGAGAACTCGCTTGATACCAGAGCGTAGACTATCTCACTGTTTCGCGTCCCTGTACAGATATATAAGTGTGACACATCGCAGATAGAGATATACGTTTTATTTGTTTTTTTATTTATTAAACGTTGCCTAACCGTTCAAATCGTTATCGGACGCTTCGACAATCAGAGGTGATTCAAAGTGATCTTCATTCTCCAGCAGCACCGCCTCGTATTTATTTTGCAGAAATATAGGAGCGTTGTCGTTAACGTCATCAATATTGACTATCAATTGCGCGGCATTGCGATTCCCTTTTCCAAGATCGTCTCGCGCCTCGACGGTGAGATAATGCCGGGCAACTAACTCTCGATCAAAATTAGGCCCAGGATGCTTGACCATTATCACGCCGGTGAGAGGGTCCATTGCCAATCTATGACGAAAATAAATATCATAAATAAATGAATATTACTAGCATGGTTTTATTATATTATTAATGTCTTATCGACGTTAGACTATTTTTTAATTTCTATTGGACAAAGAATCTTCTCAATGCTACATTTTTTTCATTGACTCGTAAACATAGAAATGAATCTGTATATAAAATTATGATATAACGATGCGACTTTAAGAATTGTTTTGATAATTTTATCTTACGCATGTGCAATGCTACCGCCTAAAGTTGTATATCGTATTCCATGCGTTCCGAAGTTACCGCTGTCTCCGTCCAAAGCCTGCACCCAAGCCACGGTCGTTCCCTCGGCGCAATTCTCTGGTATCGACACCTCGTAGATACCTTTCGTAAACTCGGGATAATTATCATTTTGATCCTTTATAAAGACCGTAACCGGCACCGCGCTATACTTCGGCGAAACCGGCGTGATTTCTTTCGCGACGAGAGTAAAGTTCACCACTGCAAGAATCAAATCTGTAAGTTTTTGCACGTGGCGCAGTACAAGACGAGTACGTAACATAAATACTTCAATATTAATCTAATAATGCGTTTAGTTTAATTATAACAAAGAAAATGAATGCACGGCTTTACCGGATATTTTCTCGAAATCGAGTTTACTCGAATCCTTAACTCGTATTAAAAACGGCGCCTCATTAATCCCGCGAAACGGTGTTACATCAAATATACCATCACCGCCTTCGATGAATATTTGAAATGTACCATTGGAACCCTGAAAAAATTTCACTGCACTTTTAAAAAGCACTCCTAAAATTTAGGAAGAGAAAATTACTTTGCAAGAAAGCATTATACTTTTTAAACACTAACTTTTTTTTACTAATTTTGTGGATATTAACATTCTATAAAAAGAAATAATAATTCTTCAGTGTTTCCAACTTACCAAGTCATGATCAAAAACTTCTGGTACAGCATCGCCAATGAAATTGACCGGCGTATTTTCCGGCGCGTTCTCGTTTATTTCGGCGTGGTACAGCATACTACGAAATGTCGGCGTTTCGTCATTTACGTCGGTAAGAATAATGGTCACCTCGGTACTGACAGACGGCGGCGGATTAATCTTCGATACTTCCTTCACCGTAATTTCCAGAATGAAAGTGCCATCGCTATTCTCCTCGGCCTCTCTGTCCAATTGCGCTCTCGTGAATACGAGGCCGGAAGTCGCATCAATATCGAACAGATATCTCGGTCCCTTCGTGATGCTATAAGTCACTTTGTTGTTTATCCCCTTATCACCATCCACAGCACGAACTGCAACGAGATTTATTGTCGGATCATTAGAGCCACAAAATCTTATATACAGAGTGTCCCGCAATCACTGCGAAAACATCGAGGTCACAAGTCGTCGAAAGCGATTGATGTTTAATATTTGAAGAATAAAATTTGCTCTTATTTTGAACGAAAAAGTATTTATATAAATATTATATATAATATTTATTATATATAATATATTTAATATTTTATATCCTAAAAAGAGTAAAATTGCGAGATTTTAATAAATTAAGAAGATAAGATTAAATCACCGTAAAAAATATAGTGATTTAATCTCATTTCTTTTTCTCGGTTTATTAAAACTACGCAATATTGTTTCTCTCGCAATATAAAAATTTGGAAAAATGATAATGATAAATTATAATTTCCACATCGAATCAAAGTTAAACTTAATTTTTTCATTTAATTTAATAATTTTTTGGTAGAATTATTAGCTAATTATTCAAATTTTTATTTTAAAAAAAGGATTAGATAATTTGCATATAATCAAATTTTCATTAAGCTTTCAAAATACTCTCAATAAAGCAGAATTAATTTTTATTTTAAGCGAGTTCACAAAACAAAGTGCAAAATGTATGATCGTAACTTATCCAACGCCTGAAGGTACCAATTTATGGCTATCCTAGTTTTAAAGAGCAGTTAATAAAAGAACAACGGATCATAGCTTTTCGTGATCATACTTTTCTCGCGTTATTCTTCCGTCACAGAGCAAAGTGCATATCACGTGCGATTATTAGAGCGAGATCGCTTAGATTTGTAATTGTTGCAGCGTTTAAAAGCAGGAGTTGAACACATGTGCATGTGTGCACACGCATATCATTGCGTGCATCTGCAAGTGTGTCGAAAAATGAGATTCCAAATTAATTGGTTGAAAACTGCCCATTATAGCATCTTTGTTAATTTCTTGTCTTAATTAAGCAGCATCATCCATTATAAATGAATTATTTATTTATTTATTTTTTTCTGTTATCGCGTTAAATTATATTTAAAATTAGATTCCGCAAATTGGAAATAGTTTTGAAGTTATTTTATTCGTTATTTTATAGATGCTGACCTTGCAAAACAGATGTGCCAATCCTGACATTTTCGCTGATTCTTGCGACAGGCGTCATGGCTATGAATTCTGGCGGTTGGTCCTCTACATCCTGTACCTTGATCAAAATCGCAGTCGTTCCCGTATTTACCTAGAGGGAGAGAATGATTAAGCATTTTTCTAGAATAATTAAGTATAAGTAAACTACCTTACAGGAAGTTGCCTGAAAGAAATGGCTATAATAAATAACTGTAACAACGCTTATGTAGATGATTATCTTCTGGCATTGTTCACCCTTCACTGCGCTTGACTTTACAGGGAAAAGTCATTGAACTATTCAGTAATCATAGGTCATACGGGTTTTATCTACGTAATGTCCGCGCGTATCGCATTTTGTTAAATAATACCCTTACAACTTTTAAAATGTTCAACAAACGCACCTTATTCAAATAGATAAGATATATACCCATAATGTTCACGCAGAATATCGAATTATATTTATGAAAATGAAGTAATTGCGTCTATTTTTTCTACTGTCCATTCTGATACTTAAAAGAAATGTATTTGAAAAAACAAATGTATTTGTTAAAACGTATTTAATGAAGAATAATACACACTTAAATAAAAAAATACCTTTTCATTTATTGCACGATCTACAGCCAAGATCCGCAGTTGATACAGATACTTTCGTTCGTAATCCAAAGAACCCACCAAGCGTATAACGCCTTTGCCATTGACGGTCGATATGCTGAAAACGTTGTTATCGCCATCCAATTCCTGAAGGTAATACACCACTTGACCATGAGCACCCAAATCGGCGTCGGTAGCTTCCACCGTTGTTAAAATACCCGGGCGTGAATCCTCCCGAAGTGTTAACGAGGTAGGATGAGGTCGGAAAATAGGAACATTGTCGTTAATGTCCTCGACCAGAAGCAGCAGACTTTGCGTGATGAAATTTCCTTCCCCCAATCTTCCATCCGTCAGTGTTAACACGAGTGCATATTCGTCTCTTGTCTGATAAAGCGCACAACATTTAGTATTAGATTAAACCTGCTTTAGGCGATCTATAATTCGTGTCAGAATTTAGGATAAAATTCTGTTTATAATTTTCCATTATTAATTTTTGTGTGCCGTGTAATACAAAAAACATTTTAAAAAATCGGAATACACACATACATAAAATCTATACTAAAATACATACATATATTAAAACACATAGTATATAAGATTATAAATAAGATTCTATTTTGAAATCTGACACGTACTGTTCATCGTTTAAAGGGGAATTAATATTTGAAAGACGTATAAATTTGAAACATCAAGATAGAGAGAAGATCGAAGTGTAAGAGAGAAAATATAATTAGAACCAAATTTGATTGATGTAGGTTTTTAAAAATTGTAGCATCGCGAGCGATGATTATTCGAATACGAGCACCATCATCGACGATAGAAAGTTAATTCCGGACGCGTTACTTTACGCGTGCACTGATGGCGGCTACAAATGGACAGCTTTACGAAGTGGATCCTCGTAAAGATGATCGGTAAATTATATTTGTCTCCGCTGCTGATACTTAAATTTCTCTTTAATGGTTTGCTGGACTATAATATTGAAGATGCGATCCGAAGAAAAGGTAAATCGCTCGTGCAAAACAGAAATAACAGTGTTGAGACAACGTTAGAATTATTGCGGTATCTCTTCCTGCGTTATTTCTGCTCCTCTAGTTGTGTTGCTTAATGGCTGTCACTTTACAAAGTTTATGATCGCTGTTAAGACGAGCAATTGTTAAGATTTAGTTTTTGTTCCGCGATCTTTGTTGTGATAATTTAGAAAATTTTTTTAATAAATGCCTTCTCATAATTTTGATAAATTAAAAATGATTTAAGATAAGTTCTGGATTACCTCTCTGTCCAGCAACTTATTTAAGTAAATGTTGGCTTCATTGAGACCGAAATTTTCGACTCGAATCACGTCGCTACCAGGCTGATCTCGAACGCCAAAAGTCAATATATCATTGTCTTGATCGATGCCCCTGAGTTTGTAAATTAGGCTACCTGCAAACAATTTTTTTTATAAATGCCTTTATTTATGTACTATACAAATAAAAAATGTAATGGTCATATGGAAGGAAATAGCGAAAAGAAATTTAAATGATTGTAATCTTTTTAAGGCAATAGAGATTATCCAAAGGTAAATTTTATAGCTTCCTTAACTTATATCTAAATACAAAGATTTGTAAGAAGAAAGAATGTTGAAAGTGAAAGAAGTGTCATAAAGAAAAGTATTAGTTTTCGCAAATTTATTCTCTGTTAAAGACAAAGCAGCAACGGTTTGTACAACGGTGCTTGAAAATCGGAGCGTTAAACTAGTAATAAGTTTTGTGATCCGTAACCAACCGGCGCAAGTATGCATGAAGACGCCCGTGTTCTTTCACTATGGATTAATCGATCATAAATTTCCACTTGACTGTTTGCTTAATGAAAGCTGTAGCCATATACTAACGTTTACTTATTATATGGAAATTTATGTTCGACTGATGTCCGCTCTTTAAGAATAATGTAGTCTTTTCTAAAGAAAATGCGTTTGTTATCTTTACCAATCGGAGTCTCAGGTCCCTCCTTCAGTCTGAGGACAATTTCTGTTTGTCCGTCTATGAGAAATCTGGGAGGATTGTTCCTAGCCGAGCAATACGTTAACAAAGTTCCAAATATGAAGTATAGCAATTCTATTTTAAACCGGCTTCTTTTACATGATCGCAACAGCCAGGAGGACGATCTCGTTTGCATATCCAACGTCATCTTGGTCGAACTATACTTGTAATCGACATGTTCCTCTTCGCAGAATCTTCCACGATTAGGTCACTTCTTAGTACTCTGAAATCAATGCATAAACATGCAATTTATGAACAAAAATGCTGTTGTAAATAAATAACAAATTATGCTATCAAAAATAAGAATCGAACAGTTAAATAGAAATTATTAAATTGATTAGAAAGCAAATGGATGAATATACATAATCTAAGTAATCTAGGCTATAATGTAGGCTAAGAGTGTAATATTATTATTGATTAAAATGATATACATTTCTAAATGATATACTGCACATTTCTAGCATTTTTATTGCATATTTTCTGCGTATATTTCGCAAACTTTGACATATATTTTATTTGTATACACGTACGCAGTCTATTTACTTGCTGCATTTAGTTTGATAACTGCTAAACCGGTATTCACGCTGAGTGGTTGCTTTCTCCTCGGTAAAACGTCGTCTTGATGCAATGTCAAGAGTATCTCGCTGCGAACGATCACGGAGATTAAACCGGAGTGAAAGCTTACCGGAAGAAACGACGTTTTCTCACGGCTCTTAAATTGTGCCGTACGCGATAATTAAAAGAATGATTCCCCCTTAACCAAACCCCTTGTACTCATATTACGCAAGATATATTTAATAGCTCGTAAGATCCTTCTAGGATCTTACGTAGCGATGATATAATATCGCATTCTTAGAAGAGAAAGTGTTACGATTCAAAACGAGCCAACTGCGATTATCAATGAAAGGCATTTTGCGAAAAGAAGTGTAATAAATTTAAATTGCATTTGATTAATTCTAAGTGAACTTAATTTTAATAAAATTATAATGTGTTAAACTCTACAAAAAACGTATAATTAAAAAAAATTTATAGAAAGTTATAGAAAATAATGATCTCACTTTTTTGATCGGGGAAAATTAATTTCAAATTGCTTAAAAAATCTATAGTTAAAAATATATGTAATAGTTTTAAGACACTGTTTAACAAGACCTGGCAGAGATACGCGGAAGAAACGTTCGCACTGACCCGTGTTCGTGTAAGAATTCTTCTTTAAGATAGTTTGACACTTAAGGAACACTGAGTGAGCACACCGAACGGTGCTCCTCTTGCCAACAGAGTGTATCGGCCACGCTCTTGACTTTTAAGACTCTGCTAAATAACAGGCTAGTGCGAAGCTTCTCGATACTGCGGATACCCGTGTATTCAAATGTGCACGATGTACGTGCGCTATCTGATTTCCAGCGAATAAAGACTGTAGCTTCTATACAGGAAACGAATATTCTTCTTATTCTGATGAGTATTGATAAGAATTATACCGGGTAATACGATTTTTACCTACGATAATGGAAACCAGGTCTTTCCGACCTGACTTCAGACAATTTTTACGTGTATTTCTAAAGTGATTATATTACTTCGAACTGTACATATAAATTTTTTATTTAGTGTATAAGAAATAATAGCTTAGCACGTATATACAGTTTGACTTTAGAATCTCTAGAATATTATTCTACGTATCTTTTGTTGCGAAGATTCTTTGCTGTTGAAAGTTATCAATTGCAATTAATTACATATAATGATTTGTCTAATCTTTTATCTACTTAGAAGTGTAATATTCGAATGCACAGCATGAAGAGGATTGCGTGACTAAAATTTTCTCTGGCTCCTTTACAACTGCATTCACCTTCGCGCATCGCGAAATTCTTTGAAAAGATTGATCGATAAAACACTTTAAATTCAGGATAATTTTATTATTCGATAATCGTCGATTTTTACTTTCGACACAAGCATTTGCACGGCAACAATCCTCGTGAGCATTGACCGAAAAGAATAATTTGTGTCCGTATAAAGGAAGTTTTCTCTATGCATGCTGGTTCGGATAAAGGGGCAGTAAGGTCGTACTTCCAATGGGGGGCTGTCCCGAGGTGCGTGACGTCATTTCCTACACCTGCCATGCATGCTTCCGAATGATAACACCGTCCGGGATATTGACATACACATACAATAATACTGTCTGTTGCCCGGCCAACCCCATACAGAATTTCCTTGCGTGACGAGCTCCCCCATACTATATGAACACATGTGTAAAGGATCTTCTTGATGGGTGTGGACACGTTAGTTGTCTGTGATATCGATACGTATTTCTTTTTTACAACGCTGCAAAATTGAGGTAGTCCACGGAGAAGAAACAGACAAGAGTAATGATCTTTCAGACAAATCCCTCACAAGCTTTTCACTTCTTTAATTTAAATGTTTAATCCTAATTATGGAGAAAGTACATTATTTTAAAGAGATTACTGAACTTTTCGTTATTTTGCTTAACATTATTTGCGTGGGAAGGGTCTGAGAAATTAATTTGAGAAAAGAAATATACGCTAAAGTTATTAGCGAATCGACAATTTCGCCAGCAAAAATTCGCCAATTCCAAAGTTCTTTGTGTTAGTCTGTGGTTACATCTGGTGTTACGACAATAAACAGATGCTACTGTGCGAATGCAGCAAAATGAATTTCCTTTTCACACTGTGGCACGACGAAATGTTACTCGTGGGAATGAAATTAACGGCGTCTTATCTCATCGTACGAATAATTACGATGAGATACAATGGCGTTGTGTGATTATTTAACGAGAGGAGATATCATTTCATAACACCATAAGAGGATACATAAGCCGAGTTGAAGCGTGATTGCATTCTTGCGTCATAAACATTCTCCTTTAATAATTAATATGTCGTCATAAAGAAATTTGGGTCAGTACTAATAATCACCAATCACTATCCAATGGTTAGCTTCGTTTCAACATTTAATTTTGATTCCGTAATAAACGGAAGTCACGGTATGTAAATGCGAATCGCACGCAGGAGAAATATAAATACATTCATATTAGTATGCAATAAATAATGTTAATAAATTTATATTAATTCATATTTAGATAAATAATACTTCCTTAAATTATTTTTTATTTGATTTAAAAAAAATTGTCTATATTTATCTAAAATGTATCAAACAAAATTTTATAGTAAAAATGTAATAAAAATATATATCTCATTTTCGCGCCCTTTCGTGTTTTATACATATAGTCAAGGTAATGTAACTTCAATTTTACTTCGATCGTGAAGAGAGATAGAGAGAGGCCTTCACATCTTACTGAAGTTTGTTGAAAATTGATTGTATAATAATAAGTATACGAAACGTCTTGCTTTACAAGGCCAGTTATCAAAGAGTGGCTAACAATACCATTGATTCTGCGAATTAAACTTTCAGTGGTGTCAGATAAGCATTAATTGCACGTCAGATACGTGAGATTCCACACCGGCATAATTCGTACCAGGATGTCGACTGTGATGGACGTGCTGTCTGTCAATGTCACGTTTTAAAAGTTCTGCGGAACTTTCTAAAAAATTGCGGGCCGCTGCCTTTCCACGGCCAATCAAATCCGATAAAAGGGACAATTTATTAAAATGTGAAAATGAAGCGAAAATGAAGAGATAATCACAGATTTTATACTAAACCTTTTAATCCTGCCAGTCGATCGATTAATTTAGTCATAATAAATGATATAAAATGTTATCATCGGATATATTAACGAGCGACAACGCGGTAATTTAAATACATCCTGCTGCTAATTATTAAAAACATATTCGACAGTTTTAACTCATTTTTTAATACAAGAGAATACAAAAATCTCGACGTATCAGAACAAAGATTTAGATTTTAGATCGTTTTTAGGATTGTGAGTATAAAATTGTGTTGCATTTGTTTGAAAGTACTTTGTACTCACCAGAATTTTTATATGATGTGTAGTACAATGGTGTGAACAGATTTGTTTTGGTATGTTTCGGCGATGGAAATGAATGTTTTTATTCACACAATTGTCTTATTGTAATTTCGGCCTTTAGCACGTTGTCAGTACTAGTGTTTGCGTAATTGCGAGGCATGCAAAATGTACTCATACATCCAACTGTGCCAGTAAACTTAGGAATCAGATCAAATTAGTTGATTTATTATTACTGTTCTTCAAGTCTGTTCACATTAGATGAAACATCGAAGTGACGCAATGATTGATACTTTTTTTCACCGCGTTATTCATTCAGTAAATTATGTAATGCACACATAATTGCGGAAAGGGACGAGTTCATTATAATTTAATTATTAAATCACTATCACTGTAATTAAAAAACCATATCCTTTCTTTAATAGTAATCACCGTGTTTAAAATATTCACTCGAGTTTAAAGAAAAATCCATTACATTTCGCCATTAATAGTAAACGCAAATTTGCACGATCTAATTCAGTGAATAAAACTTTTTTTTACACTCTTTTTGCGTTGTAAATAACACTTCTTACACTTTCCTCGCTACTTTTATGTTTAACGCGGGTAAGGCGAAGTAAAATCGAATTCTTTTCACGATCGCGAGATTAAGGTGCTGACAAACGAATTTGCATAGAACCGTGTCATCGCCCGATCGTCCGTGAGCGCGGCGCTCACCTGTCCAAGTGAGCTTATGATAGTAAACTGAAGGTACGAGCGAAGCCAGCGTGGTTCCCGTCGGGAGAGCGCAGATCGTTGCCTGGCATTCGTTCTGTGGCGTGAGCACTGACCGTGCACAGAACACCACAAAACGTACGGTTGTTCCAAGTTAAATTCAGCCCGTCGTGCTCCCCGAGGCGTGCACGAGGGGGCTTTCCCCCCTCGTCACAACCTCCGGTCACCTGTGCCACCTCACCGCCCGCAGGGGAAGATATATTTTGTGGGGAATAGCGGGGCACCGCCTGCGGTCCGCCGATCGTTGATGGGAAAGAAACGGTAGCGCGATTATTAACGCGGTGGTATAATCTTCCATATCGGATATGGACGCACCAGAATCGGATGATACTCATTTATTAATGTGTCGCACCCTTAGAGTGCGCGCGGCTTTGTGTAACAAAGCTTCGTAAAAAGTAAATAGCTTCGCGAAATTTTAATGTGCGGAGAAGAAAGGTGATTACGCATAATATACTTTAAAGATACGTCTAAAAATTATTTAGAAAAAGAAACAATTTTATAAAAAGTACAGAAAATATGTATTATGAAGAGTATTATAGTGTGGACTCTCTTAACAAGATCAATTTATGCATTCTAAAGTTAATAATTCTACCATTCTACTGAAGAAAATTGAGTTATACATAGGAGATAAAGAAACAAAAGCGTGAAGGAAAAAGAAATTGATTTTTCTTAGTCAGTAATACATAGTGCATGTAAGTAATATTTTACTCTTGCCCAACATTATATGAGATAAATTAGTACATTACATATATATTAAATTATATATATCCTACGAAGATATGAAGAAATTGGTTTGTGAATTGGTTAATCTAGCATGTCAATGCTACAAAGCTCTGCTTTACCCAGAGATACTATCGATACAAATAACGTTACATCAACTAGAGTCTCGTGGCAGGTATGTGCTTGAAACGCAGAAAGATTCAATGATCTATCGGGTCTAAATAATGTCTGGATCACCGTGTACCTACTGTGAGTTAAGTTCGTTGAACCTGACTAACCGGCCAGGATAGTCACTTTCAGCATTGAACCTCAGATGTCGCATGCTGTTTTCCAGGAACAAGCATTGAAAAAGATAATTTCAATTTTATCCTAAGATTTTTTATTTTTATAAACTGTGCTGATTTAATATATATATAAAACAAATTTATATATTAAAACAAAGGATGATTCGTATGTCTCATTTAGGTTTAGCAAATTCACGGACCGCAGGGACACTCACATGCATTTTTACATTTTACATACCCATATCACATGTTTTTTGTAATTGATAGTTCTATAAACATTTGAGGAAATATGGATGCACTGATATTATCTAATTTATGAATAATAAGAAAAATAAGAAGAAGATATAGATATACTTATTTAATATAGATGGAAGAGAATGGCGAAAGCTAAAGCTCATGTTTTATTCATTACATTCCAAATATTGGAGGTAAAATCATTTTTCATATGTCGATATATAAAATAAAAAACCGATATATCAAAATAAAAATAAAACTTGATTCGTAAATGGGGACACTTAAAAAGGTTCATTAAATAAAATTATAAAAAGTTATCGGAAACGTTAAAAAGATGTGTGAATATAATTGCCAGCAATTTATACTTATAGGATCAAAGAGACGAACATTAGCTTCTTACATTAAAATATGAGAAATAATGAAAATATTATAAAATAAAATATTTTTAATTTATCACTGGCGGTTCAATTTATCAATTTTAAAATATTTTTGTGTAAGACATAGCAAAAATGTGCAGGTTTATTAGACTTAATTGTTTTTTAATAGATGTTTGAAGAATGGATTGAATTATTGTCGAATAAATTGTATTCATTCGACAATTTAAGGCGAATAATTACAATTTATTCGACATAATATCCATCACGTTCTTTCATATTGATTTATGTTAAACTCTTTTACGATCACCGTACGGTCATCATTTGCCATCATCAAACATTCTTTCTTACACGCCAATCGTACGTTCGTGTCTCAAGGCCTCTCGTTTCAGTCGGTCATGACAATCTGTCGCCAGTTACGTGATCTTTACAAACGTAAAATCGAGCTAGTGGCCTTGAAGGCGCCTACATGTGGTGAGTCGCGCGTAAAAATTTCTACAGATAAAAATTGGGACAACGTTTCAATGACGATTCTGAAAAAGGATGTCATCGCGTAGGATGACGTGGCAATAAATTGGCTGTGAATGTAAAGACTCGCGGACCATTAAAGTTTTTACACCCGTGTGTGTGTGTGTGTGTGTGTGTGTGTGTGTGAAGTTAGCCCTACAACATTAAAAAAAATTAACTTTCTGTAGGTCATTTGATTGCTCATCGTTTGCACATGTATGCACATTTCGAATTTTCGTTTGCACACTTCTAATAAAAAAGTTAATAATTGTTACATTTGAGATTTTGTTAAATTGCCTTTAAGATGTATTAAATCTGTTTAACAGTTTTACTGCGCTACGTTTTCTGCGCTGACTCCCATTAGCTCTTTCCTATTAATTTTTGTCTAATAAAAAAGTTATTAAAAAAACAATTTTGGGGGGGCCAACTTCACATTAGACCCCCACCCACGAGCAAATTAGATTAAAGTAGCCTTAATCGATAGATTTTCGTTTGCACATTCCTAAACAGATCGATTTTTCGTTTGCACACTTTTAAAAAGTTATTAACAAATAAAGTTTTGGGGGGCCAACTTTATACTACAAAAAGTACTGAGCACTGCACTAAAAGTCCAACCAAAATTTTCGTTTGTCCATCCTTCAAAAAAAAGTTATGACCTTTAAAAATTGTACAAAATTTGACATCAACACCCCCATAAACATTTTTCATTAATTGCGAAGCGGGATACGATTGTCCATGATTTGTCCACGTTTGTCCAACCAAAATTTTCATTTGTCCATTCTTCAAAAAAAAGTTATGATTAAATAAAAAAATTGTACAAAATTTGACATCAGCATCCCCATGAACATTTTTCATTAATTGCAAAGCGGGATACGATTGTCCATAATTTGTCCAAGTTTGTCCAACCAAAATTTTCGTTTGTCCACACTCTTCAAAAAAAAGTTATGACCAAATAAAAAAAAAATTGTACAAAATTTGACATCAGCACCCCCATAAACATTTTTCATTAATTGCAAAGCGGGATACGATTGTCCAAGATTTGTCCACGTTTGTCCAACCAAAATTTTAGTTTGTCCACCCTTCAAAAAAATTAGCACATAAATAGCACTAAATTTTTTGATAGGTCCGAATTTGATTTGCAATGGTGGGGGTTCCAGGTTAATGGTGGTCGCTAACGTCGCTCTCTCAACGTTTGCCTCATTTAGATTCAGGAATTCGTCCGTAAAAGAAAAGAAGAGTAAATTTACTATTATCTGTCCGCTTTATCTCTTCTCTTTCACTTGTGTTTTTAGCCTCGTTCGTTCACCTTCTCTACCTTTCAACCACGTATCGATTCCAGATTGCAAAAAGGTTCAATCGCTCTTTGGAGTTTTAGCAACTGTTTGAAGACTAACTACGTCGTTTTGTTCATGCCAAATTCCTGATCCCATTGATGGTCGTCATCCGACTTGATACGACTCGCCGTAAAAGGGACGTGGTTTAGCTGGCGGCGCAGCGCAGCTTAACGAAAAGAAGACGTAACTGTGCTTTAGTATACGCAGCGCAACTTTTCTCATTCCTTTCTTCTCCCTCTTCGCTCTTATCCGCGCGCAGCGCTTACCGTTACAGCTATCGGATGCTCTTTCAAGCGACATTCGCAGAAGATAAGCACAGAGAGATAAACTATTAACGCGTAGCGCGGCTCAAAGTTCTGCTTCCCTATCATTTTCTCGTTCGTCCCGCCGGAAGGCGGGAATATCATTAATTCAGCGATCGCCGCCATATAATTCGCAAAATTTAAAGTCTGCTTGATGGATATTGTTTCGTCGTAACGTGTAACAAAGCCAGCGTCGGTACACTTAATCTTTTTTTTCCTTTCAAAAATTGCGCTTAATTCAATATCGCTTTACCGGCGCTCAAGGCCAAATTATTGACCTACGATCAATTACTGCAAGTTTGTGTCGGATGTATTACCGGCCAAACAGGATGCGCTCCGCCGTTTCATCGCGGCGGTGACCGTCATACGATCTCATCAAATATTGCCTCCGGATCGCCTCGCAGCACCGAGCGCGGCGGTTTTTCGAACGACCGTTCACTCGGCTAAGTATGCGACTCGCGCCGTGGAGAGTGTTGCCGGTGTGTACCAGAAGAAGTGGTAGGGTTAAAATAAAAGGGAAAAAAAAAGAAGGAAAGAGAAAAGGAAAGGGAGAAAAAAGAAACGAAGGAGTGGGGGGAGACGTCCTTTATTCCGATGCATAAGCGTGCCTTGGTACAGGCATTAACCCTCCCCACCATTTTCTCTCCTTTCTCTTTTCCTCGCGCGCCTCGCGCGGCTATAGTCATCGGATTCTCTTTTAGGGACCGTGCTAAGACTGCCAGATGAAAGTATATAACCGGTTCGCAGCTGCAGCCAGTCTGGAGACCTGGGTATCGGCCGGTGTGCAACTGCCGAGCGCACACCGTGGCGCCAGGAACGGATTCGTCGCCCGTGGTCCCAAGAAAGGACACGTACGGTCATCTCCTTCGGACGTTTCACCGTTTTCAAAAACCCCCGTTAATCCTTCTCAGTAGTAGCCTGTGCGCCCAGCTAGAAAGTGAGAGCATAGAAACGATAAGAAAAATCTGGCTTTTAGGATAAAAAGCAGTCTAGACTTAAAGCTAGACCTAGATTCACACAGCAGGTAGTGTCCCTATGACGAACTCAGGAAGATCGCGACGACTTTATCGTTTCCCGACACCACGATAGTGTTAGCGAAACAACTTTACGTATTCCTCTAACTTTCCCGTTAGGAATGTTTTTAATTCTACGTCATGGTTGCATTGTTTCGCGGTATTCATAGTCATAAGTGGAAATCAAGTAGAGATATATTAAGATATAAGCGGGACTGAACGCGCAACGCAACGTCTTTTTAGAAATCTTCTATGCATTATGTCTTTTCATGCAAGGATAATATCTATATCTGTCACGATATTATAACGTTTTGTGTGTGAAATTCATCTGCATCTCATATACAGGTAGCACAATCTTTCCAAACCGGATGTTCAAAGCGGAGTTCAAGTTCTTTTTAAAAAGATGAAAGAACTGATCGCGAAGGATATCCGCAAATCATGCGTTAGACTATGATGAGGCGGCAAGAAGTGAAGAAAATGAAACGCAAAACGAACGTTGTACAGCATGTCCAGGTATTGGCAAAAAATAGCTAACGTCACGTTGATTGTCAGAGTCAATTTCTTCGTAGTAAAAACGGAAATTATTATCTATTTCAATATTTTAGACCTTGATATTTTATCCCGATAATTAAACTGTCAAATTAAAGCTTCTTTGTTTTTGATATTTAGAATACAAATGCTATTAAAGCTTGAAGGTTTTTGCAAAGAAAAATCGACTGAATGTTAGTGAAAAGTAACGCTTTGTTTTTCGCTAAAAGTCTAGGTCCTAGGATATTCTGCAAACGAGCGACAGTCACAGTAGATGAGCGCGGCAAAGTGACGGAAGATACGAGGAGCTATGGGATAATCATGCATAGCGCTGCTATTAAGTTTAATGAGTTTCATAGAGATGAAGCGCGCTTGATCTCCCGTGACAGAATAAGGCGCGTCCTCCGGCAGGATATTGTATCAAAATTGAAATAGCATATAAATATAACGTATGATTCACTAATGCGCGCGGAGATTGATCGCAATTATCGAATATGTAAAAAAATGCACGAAAGCGGTTCAGACAGCTGTAATCTCCCAGACTAACCGGTTTAAAATTTTGGAAACACACATTTTTTACATATATTTAAATAATATATTTTAACAACGATATCCCCTAAACTCTAGGTAATTGTAAAATAATTGCAACAGTCGTAGAAATAACACTTAAAAATTCATTGCTGTTTTGAGGAACAACATGAGTGAACATAAACGCGTTGGTGTTATGTAAACGTAATACGAAAGGGTGGCGAACTTCTTTGTCCGTAACGACGTTAATTGTGGCTGGTAAACGGATAATTACAGCGTGATAAAGGATAAAAAGAGGTCGCTGTTGCAAATTTTCATACGCTATAACGCGCTGCTGCACTTGAAGCAATTCGCAAGACGAGGGACGCGAGTCGAGGTACAAAAGTATGCTCTGCGAAGAGCTGTCGGAAGGCTCGAAGAGGTAATGTCGCCCAGGTGCTCGACCGGCCTCTGCCGAACTCGTCTCCACCCCCTCTCTCATTTTCTTCTTTTCTTTCTCTCTCTCTCTCTCTCTCTCTCTCTCTCTCTCTCTCTTTCTCTCTCTCTTTCTCACTTTCTTCCGTTACTCTCCTTCGGCTTCTTCGACTCGTCACGACCAGTCGGTCAGTTCCTCCTTTTCCACAACGCAGTATCCTTCCTAGGACTCCACGTCCTTTCCTCTTATCCGTGCGCCATTGGCCATTAGCGACCGCGCCGTCCGTCCGGCGTATCATCGGGGCCCCGGCGCGGTAAAGGGCCCCTCTTACTGGGTCCCGCGGGCCAGTCTTTCGTCGCGCGTTCACCGGTGCTCCGGCCTCCTCCGCGTTCCGGACGATGATCTTCCACCTCGGCGATCAGACCATGTGATTTAGTCGGGTACGCGTGTTTCTACGATGACTACCTTGTGAGTGCGTCACGTGGCCGACGTGGCGATAAGAACCAGTGCACCCGCGATCGGGAAACTCGCCCATCGAGCGGATTCACCACCTAACAATCGTTCTTATTTCACCTGTCAACGTTGATGGTAATGTCGCGATCGCGCAGTATTAAGAGTTACGCGCTCCCGCCGGATTCTGCGTCAATATTGTCAAACAAACGACCCGGCAATCCAATCGCGGTGAAAGAGATTTCACATTTCAGTTGCATATGCCGCGGTGATTTATCGATAGTTGGCCTAGATGCGCGACGATTGTCACAGATTGAATCGTGATTTTAAGGACTGGCCTCTCGACCTTGAATATTGCATCGTCCAATGAATGATAGTGTCTGCCGCACGTATTTCTTTTTCATTTTTTTCTGAAAATTGTGTCGCGCGCAATTCCGTATATTGACTTTTTGAATATGGCTCGTTTTGACAATTGAGGTGAAAAAGATGTGCGTGACGTGCGTGATGGCGTACGAGGATGTAGTATTCGAAAAGTGGCAGTCTCTCTGGTTACAGTCATTCTCACGAGGAACTCGATGTAAAATCAAAGTAGTCTTTAGTAAAGTAATACGTAAAAACTTTAATTAACGTATCCTCTTATAATATTGATGTTACATACTTCAAATAACTATTCTTCCTGATTAAGCATTTAATTTATCTTCGGAGATTGAAAGCATATCGTTTGCAGACCAGATACCCTTTCTCAAAAGTTTCTCAATAAAATTCTCAAATGTTCCTAAAAAATTCTTCAGTAAATTTTTCATAAAATATTTCATAAAATTTTTTTAAAATATTGAAGATTAATTACAGTTTAATTAATTAGCATTGAAATTTAACTTCGCCTTTTCGTGTCCCACTTTCTCGAGTTCATCCTCGATCCTAAATGATAAATTAATAATTAATGTCATATTAGCTATCATCCGTGTAATATAAATCTGTTATTATTCACACACGCGGTGTAAATATTAATTAAACATATATTCACCGGTGCATAATGTAAAACAAATAAATTCTTTCTCTCCTTTGCACAAATTTGTATTCGCGATCCGAACTACCTGACGATACAAAGCAAACCAGTTGGAATTCCAGTTGCAAATGTCATATTGACTATCATACGAACGAGCAAAGGTCGACCAGTTTTTATTTCTTTTCCAGTCGGCGAGAAATATCTCATTTAAATGCATCTGAGAAATTTAGCCTCGTAAATTTAACATATGCAAATCGACGACCGCATTTATTTATTTTACTTATTATTAAATTATGTGACATTATAATTGACGTAAGAATATCCTGTTTTAACGTTAAAAGTCCTTTAAAAGTGCTGTCGCTTTTTCATCGATGAGATTGAAGCTTGAACTTGAAAAGGATTGTATCGGAAATGCAGCTGGATGATTTTTTTTCCGAAAAGTGTCCGTAAAAGTAGCGCGATGGTGAAACTTTTCGTGAATTCGCACGGTGTAAAACGAGAGTGCAGTGAAAATGCATCGCAGTGTTTTTTTTATGTGAACTGAAAAACAAGTCTGTACGTAGCTCATTTTAAGTTTCATCCCGAAACCGTATCTAACCGTATTCCTGAGAAAACGCAACCGGTGCCGACCAGATGGGAAGTGATGTATACTTATTATGGCAGAAACGTTCTCAAAGAGATCCGTCGCAGCTAAGGTGAATTTTATCACGATTCATTAACCGTAGTTAAGGCGCTACGATACAATTAGGTTGATTATGACACGGGAGAATAATGATCAAAGTTGATACTAATAACAAGGATGTGAAGGAACCGGTTAATTTAATAATTATCACAGCGACAGCGATCAATCTGCCTACACGTGTCTGTCCTAATTCGACGATCGTATCGTCTCTAAAGGCTAATCTACAATGTGCTCTTTGCTTCCTGTTTCTTGCTTTTTGCCTTTTGTCAATTTTTGATTATGTCGCGTAATGCGATGTTTGTTCGTTCTGTCATCCAAGATAAAAGTTGACGGACTTCGGAAGACACAAGAAACACGATTGTCGGTAAAACAATGCGTGGAAAGGCAAAGAGGCAAGAGGCAAAGAGCAAGAAACAGGAAGCAAAGAGCACATTGTAGATTAGCCTTAAGACAGCCGTGTGACAAACACAAAGCGCGTGTAGATATCGGGATCGTGAAAGGGCCACCGCGTGGGCCACGAAATCTCGTAAATGTGGCATTGACGTATGAGAGGCTTTTAGCTGACTACAGTTATTCGTCCGAGAGGCCTTTTAAGCGCAAGTCAGACGGGGTATGTAATTTTCATGTACGATTCTCTCTTCCTCTTCTTCCTTTTCTTCTCTTTCCCGATAGGCGGCTGGGCGCAACGCTCGTGACACGCACGCGGCCGCACGCGGCCGCATGCTCGCGTATTTCGCACGGAATCTCGCGCGTGTGCATCGTACGCATCCGTCTCGTCTTGTCTCGTCTCGTCTCGTCTCGTTTCATCTCGTCTCATCTCGTTTCATCCTGTTTCGTTTCGTTCCGTGCCAGCCGGGGGTGCGAGCGTGCGCATGCTGTAAGAGAAAGGAATCTTTCCTTTCTTCTTCCCCGTAGTCTCCCTCTCTCTTCGAGGAAGCGAACGGATATAAATCTCCCCTCGTATCTCGACTCGTTTCTCTGTTTACGAACTCGCTGCATTGCGCTCGGAATGATCTCGCGTAACCTCCAACTCGAACAGTTGCTAAGAAGTTCGAGACAACTGCCAGAATGTTACACTCGAGCAGAAGAAAGATTGCGCGGCATCGTAGAGCGAACCGCGCGGATCCCGAAGCGAATTGATGCGCTGATTTCGAGTACGTTTATCATCAGCCGTGTGTCTGTGACGCGGCTGTATCGGGAGACAGACGCAATATTTATTAATTTAATGAACGATCGCGCATTCAAGTATCATACAGTAGAAATAGTACGCGCTGTCGCAATATAACGCGATTTATTAATTCGAAAGCGCTTCAATTTCACGGGTTTGAAATTTTACTTGATTGGCACGTTCGCAGGTGAATAAATAATGGAGTGTCGACAACATCCCGCGCGCCTATTCGCGCACGTAAATTTTCCCTCCTCCCGATTGATATGCCCCATTATTCCGCTTTGAAGTGTTCTTATTTCGTTTTTTTTTTTTTTTTTTTTTTTTTTCGCTGTCCAACGTGCGTCAATCCTATTAAAACGCGAAACACGGAAAGGCAATTTCGATCGCGATAAAGTAAAAACGTTTTCGTTTGTGAAACAGTCTTGCGCCATCGTGGTACTTTATCGGTGTACTCCATCAGCATCCCAAGTATCCACCGTTTCCGTTCGATAAACTCGGCCGAGATTAATTTGCGTTCGGCGGATTTATATTACTAATCTCGTAGTAGCTGGCGTAGTTATCGTAGATTGCGTTTTAAATCGTCCGCGGGGTACGCGCGATTGTTCCCGTCATACACTTGATACACTGACAGCACATTGTACCCGTACAATGCCGGCGTAATTTAAAACTCCTCGACGCGCACAGCCGATGGTAAAAGCCGGATAGCGACGCAACGTTTCACCCACTCGAATAACAAATATTCGGTTCCTTCTTTCCTGCGTTTTAACCATTGTTGAAATCTCTCTGGGTTGTTCTACCGGACTACTTGACTCCTATTTCTTCGCGTTAGCTAAAAGATTAGCCGGTATAACGACCACTTTGCAACATTGTTCGGTTTTCGAAGATTATTAATAACAACCTTGCTGACGCTATTTTGGATATACTTCTTTATCTTTCATGTTATCATATCTATTGTCTCTCATGTTATACCTATCTCGTTATCAACCAATCTTGCACGTACGCAAAGAATTGTTATTATTATTATTATTATTTTTTTTTTTAATATTAATTTTCTAAATCGCCAGTAGTAATAAAGATATGTGATAAATTGTAAGTCGACCTAACTGGCAAGAGATGGTATTCTATTAAATACTACGTATCGACCATACGGATTGTGGTCCTCTACGTGTAACAAATTTAATATTAATACTGGCGATTTAGAAAATTAATATTAAAGTTTATTATACACCAGACCAGAACAACGGTGTCACACGAAAACGAATACGTTCTTCTTAACATCATCGGTTATTGCGATAAATATTATCACATGCCTCAGTGGTCGAACAGGCTACGACGCCCGAAGTGGAGTACAGGGAGGTCCAGGTTCGAATCCTGGCTGAGGTAATATTTTTCGCAATAAATTTTCTAACAGTTTTCGTGATGGGAGGATGTTGGGGGGAGGGGGGAGAATATAATAGATGCTTTAGCATTTATTAATATTAAATTTGTTACACGTAGAGGACCACAATCCGTATGGTCGATACGTAGTATTTAATAGAATACCATCTCTTGCCAGTTAGGTCGACTTACAATTTATTACATATATTATTATTATATTGTCTCGTTTCCTTGATCTTCGAGACTGTAGGCGACCGCTTTTGCTTCTGCAATAATAATATTACAGAAAGAAAGATAATTTTAGAACTATGCAATCTCTATGGCCGGTATTCATAGTCGGTTCTTATATTTAAGATCGTCTTAAGTACAATCTTAAGATGTCATAAACCAATCACAGAGCCGTATTAGCGTCTTAAGACATTACTTAAGACGATCTTAAAATAAGAACGGACTATGAATACCGGCCTAAGAAGACAATCGATACGACCGTCAGAGTTTCGCAGTCGAACAATTCGTGAATTATTTTGACAGATATCGAGCCGGTTCAAGATTTAGTATGCCCTTTCTAAAATAGCCGATCTAATTATCGGGACGAGCTCTAATCGGGAGTCATCGATTTTCGATACAGTCGTCCTTTACGCGCGATGATTCAATTCCTATTCCGCGATGGCACTCCGGAATCATTTAAATGCTGCGCACGTTTTACGCAACGTCCTTTCTATCCTGCGTCGGCATTCTCCGTCACGACCCCCGTGACGGAGCGCACGAAAATGTCAACAGTTACAACGTGACTACGCTTGGTAAGCGCGGCGAACTATGCAGACTTGCGCGCGGATGCAATTTCGTTCGCGATAACGTAACGAATACCCCATTATCGCGAGAAACTGACACCTCACCTCGCCCCTTCCTTGTGGGATAAGCTCGAACCTAATCGGAGCTCGCGAACCTTTCAGAGAGACAAAGCGGTTTATCGGTATCAGATAAGAGCATACCGCTTGCGATTGGCCTACGAACAATTGATGGAATGTAATTGTAAACAGCATAGACAGGTTGGAAAAAATCAATCGAGTAATTAAGAAACTATTTTTATATAATAAAAGATGATTCCGTCTTATATTGTGCTCAAATATTTGTCTTGACAGGTAGTCGTACATTGATAGACTCCTTCTCGAAATTATCTGCGAATCGATATCTGTCCGGAGCGTGAAAGTATTCGAGTCAGATCGCACGAGAGTGACAGTGAACACGATAGTGACACGATACGCCTCTGGCCTCTGGCACGCGATGGTTAATCGAATCTCCCGACTTCCGCATAATTTCGCGAAATTCAACGACCGGTGAAAGTGATCTTCACCATATACGAGATATTCCTTGCGACGTAAACGGATTTACTGTCGAACATGGGTGATCCGTTCGCGATAAATGCACGTATAAAGAGGTTACAGCAGCAATTTTCGCAGCATCTGTCGAAGGAGTCAGCCGATACTTGACGACAATATGACGTGGGTAATAAATCGATTTAATATATTTCCAATCTCATATTGTAGACTGATAAAATATATTTATTTAAAGTAGAAAAGTAAAGAATAAGCAAGTCTTTCTAAGCGAAGCAAAAAATTGGAATTAAAATAGTTATCTTTATTAGTAGAGGAGAAGGTGGTAATATGGAACCCGCAGATTTTATGGAACCCCCCAATATCTTAATACGATTTAGTTGCACTCTATGAGTGACAGCTGAAACTTGTACATTAGGCTGTCCTTTGAGCTGTCAGAGCGTTAGGGTGCCGTCCCATGGAGAACGGAAAAGCGGAACGGAACAGTAACGAATCATTCTGATTGGTTAGTCCTGTGGGGCACAATACAAGCCCCACAGGACTAACCAATCAGAATGATTCGTTACTGTTCCGTTCCGCTTTTCCGTTCTCCATGGGACGGCACCCTAACGCTCTGACAGCTCAAAGGACAGCCTAATGTACAAGTTTCAGCTGTCACTCATAGAGTGCAACTAAATCGTATTAAGATATTGGGGGGTTCCATAAAATCTGCGGGTTCCATATTACCACCTTCTCCTCTACTAATAAAGATAACTATTTTAATTCCAATTTTTTGCTTCGCTTAGAAAGACTTGCTTATTCTTTACTTTTCTACTTTAAATAAATATATTTTATCAGTCTACAATATGAGATTGGAAATATATTAAATCGATTTATTACCCACGTCATATTGTCGTCAAGTATCGGCTGACTCCTTCGACAGATGCTGCGAAAATTGCTGCTGTAACCTCTTTATACGTGCATTTATCGCGAACGGATCACCCATG
>NJRQ01000156.1:36736-74456 GCA_003063805.1 Aphaenogaster ashmeadi | reverse complement strand
GAACCTTTTTTCAAGCCTTATAATTCCAAAAGTTCTTAATGAAAAAATACTTAATTATAGTGTTTTGGAAAGCTCTCGAGGTAAGCTACAAGAATATGCAATACAAAATTGGGGTTTCCGTTTAAAAATTTCTGTTACGAGGACACCCTGTATATGTGTATATAAAAAGCGCATTAAAATAAAAAAGATTTAATTAATTCAGATTTTCGTTAATTTTTATCCAATGATGTTCACTACCGCAATCAAGCTACGGCGTTTCAAAGTAAAACAAAAATATTGAAAAAATACCAATTTCAATTTTATGTAATTTAGAAGCAAAATAGCGTGGAAACGAAACTAAAAAAACAAATGTACAGTTGTATCTCTCCTCGTTAAAATACATTTTTGAAAACGTCTCTACGATTTTTTTTCATCGAGATACTTAACTTTTCGTGAGATGCAAGAAAATCGTATAAAGCACTCTTGAATTTATGAACGGTAGTGTATGAATAGTTTAAGAGAAAGAGGTAATTTCACGTTTTGTATTCGTAGTAATAAGAGCTATTTCACCCCAATATTTTTATAAAACATCCATCCCCTATGGAATCCTCTCTCGGCGAGTATTCCAGTCACCCTTCTGCACAGTGGCATAATAATTCAGGAAAATCCCAGCGATTCCGGGAGGAGATTCTCCCAGAGACAAGTTCGATGAAACACAACAATGAGAATCATCCGGGAGGATTAAAATCCGGATTATATTGCGGTACGAATCTACCGATCAAAATACTGCTACCTGGGAAAAATTCGCCAACGCAGAAACCGCGGAGGAATCGTAAATCAGACGCATTATATTTCGCTATACTTTAATTCATAATTCTCTTTTCATTAAACTTTTCCGTTGTTATTGATTCATTTTTCAAACTTTATTAAGCTAAACCCTTTCATCATTCGTAAATATCTAGAACCTCGATATTCTCGCTGTGTGGCTTATGGAAAAGAAATATGTGTTCGCGTTTTGTGAGCACATAATTGCGTTAGGTATCGTTATTTATTACGTCCCTAGAACCCACCCCCTGGTACTTTTATTTATCGCCGTGTTTGGAGGGTCGCTATTTTTATCGACCATATAATCGGCGCGCGACACGTTTGACCAGGCGAGAGATATCCTCGTGCCGGAAATACGAGTCCTTCGAACTTATTTATAAAGGATATTTTTTCAATTTTGTTTTTTTTTACTACCAGTACAAGGCAAAAGTAAACCAAGCCACGTTAATTCATTCGTAGCGGTGAAACCTCTGATTAAACGTACATACTTCTAAATCGCATTTGTAATATTGCCATATGCTCCCTACGGCGTCGGTAATACACAGAGAAGACATGAAGTCGATAAAAATTTTCTAGGAAGCCTTCGCCGGCAGCCTCCCTTTGAGCCGAGAAAAAAGCAGTCGCCTCTCGGATCGAGGGTAGAAACGAAATTTTCCAAATTTCGTCTCGGCGCGTGAGGGCAGGGATGATCGCCAGCCAAATTGACTATTGAAAGGAAATGGCGGGCCTGCGGGAAGGCAGGGGGTAGAGGAGGGTGCGTTCCGGTGTACGGATGTCCTCGAAACGGAAAAAGGAAATTAAATTCTTGTCGTAGGCCAGGTCTGCCTTTATTGTTTTCCAACGACGTGTGCGTGGCGGTATAGTTTTCCCGCTATGTGATGTCGTCGTCTGGCTGGCCACCCGCCGAGCTGGGTTGCGACCCCTCGAAGCACGGTTACGTCGACGAGCTGATAATTATTTCTCTGCGGGCGTATAATAAATACAAAGATATATACATTGGACATAATAAATTGGAGAGAGCGTGAAAAAGTATATATATATAATACTAAGCACGCGAGAATAATAGCAGCCTATTCGTGAGAATATTTGATTACAGAGGTACCAAACGTGCATTCCTCGGAAAGAATTTTGGACCTCATTTGCATCGCTTTTGTAGAAAAGAAGTGAAATTTTTCTTGCCGGTTACTTAACGTTTCTAAAGTCTTTCGAAAGCGAAGAAATACTACACCCGAGAAATCTTTTCTCATGCATCGCCTCTAACACGGAGTTCTTTCTGTCGCAGTACATGGGTTCGTTTCCTGTGGCGATTCCCGACATTGCCAGCCGCGCGGAATTTGTGCGCTCCCAATTGGAGATCCTCAGGGTAAGTGCTCTCCCCTGATTCTGTCGTGTACTGAAAACTATTTCTAATTTAGCATCCCCCCCCCCTCTTTACGAGAATATGATTATTATATGAGAATGACAAATTATGCCTGCGAGGTAACATTGTTTTCCTGCCGGGGGTGGCAAAACCTGCTCCTTCGGGTAATGCGCGGCAAGACGAATTATTCTAGCGCGCCTCTTCGCATAATAAGAAGCAATAAGATCCTAGGATAATGGCGCGGCATATACCAGCGGTCCCATTTTCGCCCTGTTTGTTTTCCCGTTTTGCATGCATGATGAATTCGCCAGTTTTATATTCAAATCGTCGCGCGATCTCGACATTACGGAAGATGTGTATACGGGATGAGCCGTATAAAACCGTATAGATCCTCGCTCACAATCTCTTAAGACACTTTAGACATTACTTTAAAAAACCGTTAATGCGATCTGTTGTATTTTACGATCACGCTTGTTATATAATGTAATATCGTAAATAACGACGCATGCATAATGACGCCTATTGATGGGAGCTTATCCCGTCTAATGCTTGACATCAATTGCAATCAACGGCAAATACATTTCGTAATTAGCCCGAACAGATGAAGTGCCATATGGCGAAGGAATCAAAACGATTCTCGTGTTAGAGGGGATTATTATTCCAAGCTGCGCTATTACTGTAAATCTAGTAATGACTCTCGTACCTGAACGGATCAGCAGAATTTCGGCTTTGAGTTTCATCGGAGTTGAATATTTGCCTACGAGCGAGAATAACTCGTGCCAGGAAGTTCGTACTTAATCTCCTACTTAATCACGTACGTGTGCGCAGGTGTGCATGTTGAGTAGCGTGTACAAGAACGCACATTGCTACTTTTCCTGCGATATTACTTCATTAGAGTGTACGTATGCCAAGCTCGTTTTGGACAATTTTCCAGGAATAATTACCAATAATTAAAATCACGTTTGTGTTTTTATAGCGCATTTTTCCCCTCTTTATTGCGAACGACAGAGATGTAAAATATTGTGAAATAATTAGCCGTGTCAAAACCGTATCCATGTCATCAATTTTAGTTATACATTTATGAGAAATTTGAAAGGAAACATAAGGCAGCAGATACATTGCGTTGACGCGCTCTTTATTATAATTGTTAATTAACCGACTCTAATGTAAGATTGAGTAGATTATCGTGAGGAAATTCTGATACCTGAGTATTATGTCTCCTGCTAATTAGGACTTTAATTAATGTACCAGCCACACATTCTTGAAAGGGCATATGCTGGGAAAGGAAAAATCTTACAGAAATAAGAGAGCTTGAATTGTTTAATATTATTTAATTGTTCAATGTCTCTTATATTACACAGAAATTATCGCAGATAAAGAATCAATTGGATATTTTTACGAAGCACTTTCAATAATTCGGTGCGACATAAAAAACGAAATAATTAACTCTCCGACTTATTTTATCCATAAAAAACTCTTTTATATAACATTCGATTCGATCCTTTTTGCTTATAAATAAAATTGTAAATTCGTGGTAACGAAATCAGAGGATACGAGCAATTCCCAATGTAATGAGTCGTAAATTCGACGAGTCACTTGCTTCCCTGTGTTCAGCGATCGTTCCCACTCAATGCGCACTTTCGCAAATCGTCCCTATTGTTATACTCCATCGTGGAAGATCAGACTTTCAAAGAAGCGTTTAGTGTAACACGCCGTAAATGCGCGTATATCTCGTCTCACCCTTGCAACATTTATATTTATACGGCCGCCGTAAATGAGGCGAAAATCACGCTCGGTTGGTTAAGAGACGCTTCGTCGGTCGCCTACTGATGTCGGGTGTTGGTATTTCCCTGTTTTGCGCTACAATCGTTAGCAACATGTAAAACACGAAATTTTATTAATGCGATTAATCATCACTAATCCCTCTTTTTATTAAATTTGATAAAATTTATTATTCTAAGAAGATAAAATTTATTATTCCAACTTATAAGGTAAGATTAAATTACATTTCTCACAGACGCTTTGATTTCTCTTTCTCTTTATATGCAAGTTTTTTATTTATTTTTATAGCTTTGTTTTTTGATACAACCAAAATGATTATTAATTTGTTATAACCTATTTTAATAATTACAGCGCATTTATATTTACATATCGGCTATAAGCGTGAACGTTATTTAGATATTAAATTAATTCAATAATTGATTTATAAATTTTGTTTGCGCAAATAATGCATTATTCAATAGATTCAAACCTTTTATAGCCAAGTTTTACTTTTTTCAAAGCAGACAATATTTAATTTGAAGCAACTCTGGTCATTAAAAAATTGATACGTCGTCAATATCGACGATTTTATGCTTATCGCGTGAATAGTTAATGCGTGGAAGCGAGAAGCAGTAACAGAGTTTCGTTTAGTTAAGTTTAATGCTGGTCTATCCGGTGACCCCAAATATAAAGGATAGATATGTCCATAAAGAAATGAGAAAATCAGAAAACGATCAAATTACCAGCCGTGCGATTCTCTCCTCTGACTTTTTATTAGTCGTAAAAATCTGAGAGAAATAAAATATTACATGGTCGTCGCGCGTAAACCTTTCTTAAAATGGTCAGAGAAGGGATATGCCGTTTTCCTTCTACTGTATTTTTAAAGCTGAAAAACGACAATGTATATAAAGTTATAACACATACTCTTAAATTTTATTCATAAAATTTAAAGTAAATTAATTTTGTTTTTACGTTCGTCTCGTTGAAAATTTCTAAAAATGTTTCAAAATTAACTGTTATGTATTTTAAACTTGCATGAATATTTTAATACTGAATACATGAATATTTTAATACTGAATACATGAATATTTTAATACTGGAATCTTTTCTAAATCGTTTTAAAGAAATTTTCACAACAATTTTTTGAAAAATTAGGTATGCCAAAAATGGCAGTGAACCATAAAGAACTATCGCAAGAGTTGTCTCGTGAGTTTTTATCGTAGTTCGTTTTCCTGCTCAAAGAACACTTTTCTGCAGCAAAACGAAAATTCGCAGCGGAAACCTTCAAAGGGGCTCTCGAAGCCTTTAACCCGAATTTAAATTGAAACAAAATCATTCAATGGCATTTCTCTCGCAGGAGCTTAACAAAAAAATGGCAGTGCAAATGAACAGAAATTTATTTGACGAAGTTAGAACATTCGCACGGACAATTTCGTCGTTCTCTTTAGCACGTACGGATTTCAAGCGTCGCGGGTGGATAGGTTGTCAAAGCCATCTGCTTTAATTGCCAATTACATGAGACGCTTTCACGAGGTGTCAAACAGTGGTCGGAATTTTTTCGCGAGATATCCAGCTGGGGCACATTGTACCGATACGGTCGGTTAACGGAAATACATCGTACCGAAAAATCGTTTCACCCGGAATAGCTCTTTCAAAGTTACGCACGAATTTGAAATCTCTATTATTTTTTCATCAAACACATTGCCGTTTACAAATTGAAATATACCATACAATATTCTTGTCAAAATATTCTCAATTTACACATGTTTCGCTATATTGTATTAAATTTCAGTCAACGTAAACATACGTACTATTTTTTTAATTAACTAGTTGTTAATATTTTTATATATTAGTTTTATTTTATTTTTGTATATTAGTTGTTAAATGTTTTGATATTATACTGGTTATTAAATATCGCTTTGCTATAGTGTATAAGATGAGATCCAAAGAAATCGCGGCGGCGCTATTAAAATTCAAAATCAAATCGATGAGCCATCGTGGAATGTAATTTAATCGGGAAAAATCCAATAAACGCATTCTACAGCGGCATGATGTATTGGCATACCATCGGTTTCTTTTTCTCAGGTTTCTGTCTTGCTAAGTTATTAAAGCTATGACAAAGGCAGTCGTGTCAAAGAAATACGATCTTGAGGCATGCATCCGAAAGTGCCTGTGACAGCAAGCAATCGGAAATCATTTCTACAAAACTGAACGATGATAGAATTTAAAATATAAACCGAATTTAATATAGATTCATATCCTTTAAAACGATTCAAATTGATTGTGCGCTAATTATGATTCACTAATTGTAAGATTATTAATACGCAATTCCCTCGATAAATTCTATGATGATTCCACACGGAAAGAATGGTTTTGTTGAAGTATCTAAAAATTTGGCCACACAGATACAGATCTGAAAATAATTTTGTTAGACCATCAAAAGTAATTAAGTAGGACGCTCAAAATAATTGCTAGAATATTAAAACGTTTTGCAGCGTTATCATTATGCTTGAGTGTCCTACTTAGTTACTTTTAATGGTCTAACAAAATTATTTTCAGATCTGTATTTGAGCAAATTTTTAGATATTTCAGCAAAACCGTTCTTTCCGTGCAGTATTAAACATCTATCTACAATTCAATCGTTCGAATGCGTTTACCGAAAGTTTATAAATTTGTAAACGTCTTGTATCGCGAAAATGAAATCCTTCCACTTGTATTATTGCACACGTACGGGAATAATTTTGTCATCGTGCATTAGCCGAGGGTAAATATATGGATATACATAAGTACAAATTTGTCACGATGGTCAATGACGTAGAAGCGCCGCTTTCGTTACATGGATCACAACGAATGGGGCAGTTTGTCACGGAGAAGGGCGGTCTTTCCACCCCTGACACGTTGACCACCCTATAGACACGTCGAAAGGTCCCGAAACGCGCGAGAGCACGTGCGGGGTAGGATCGCATACGTGTAGGTATCCATATTGATTTCGGGGATGCGTAGCCGCCGACCTCTTTCACTGGCTCTTTCTCTCCTCGGTATTCCGGGCCGCTCTTTTATCGCGAGGGTTGAAAATAAAGAGAAACGACGACGGTCTAATCTTCCGCGAGTTCACGCTACACGCTAATTGCCGGGGATCTCTTAACGCCGTTGTTCTCGATTACCACCGATTGTTTTGTGGAACTGTGGTCCTCGTGAAAACGCGGAGAAGGACGAAACCCGGGGAGATGCGTCGCTCGAACGTTTCTTTGAAAGTGATGAAGTTGGCTCGCGACCGTCGAAGAACAAAGAGCGAAAATCACGTTTAACCGGTTCATCCTCAAATTACGATTCACCGCGAAACCACCGGGGGGAATAGTGGAAAGTCGATCTATCCGCACCCACACCTACCGCCTTCCCACATTTACGGCGATGCGGCTTCGGCATTGGTTTACCAGACAATCACCGACAACGTCGACGACACTGCGCCGCATATAGGTCATGTACAATCCGCAGCGAACCGACCGTACCGATTAAACGATTGCGCAACTCCGGCAGGCGTGAATTTCGATGTTGCGGCCGCGCGAGCATGATCTTCGTGCTCGTTCGTGACAGCGCGACGACAGGGACCAGGCGCATTTTTTTCCGTTTCCTGCAGCATCGAGCTCGTCGACATTATACATTCGATTTCAGCGCCCGTTCTGCGCTGCACCCACCGTCCCTTCATCCCGCTCGCAGAAGAGAGCCCGCCACCGATCTCCCGTAATCCCTTCCGTGGGGTCGCCGTTATCAAAAGTACGCGCCTCCACATTCAGCGACGGCGGGTCTTACGAGATTGCCGAACGAGGTTTAAAACGATAGCCTGCCGGTGCCCCGGCATTCCCGCAGGTCGTTGAACTCCTTCGTTGGACGTGTGTGCGAACCGCCCTTCTCCCCTCCCGCCTGCCTCTTTTTCGTTTCTTGGTCCCGAGACGCGAGTGCGTGAGCGTGTGCACGGTCGCTCGAGCGTGTTGGTAGATGTAGATGCAGATGCGACGAGAGCGGGCTTTTGGCGTAAAAAGTTTAGCGACGCCGGGCACGCTCTCGGTCGAGAGATGCTTTAAATGGACGGTGTTTATGCAAAAATGAGTTAATCCGCGGAGTGGAAGTTTTAAGTAAATTCGGTTTGTGGGGAAAGAGCTGAAGCCTTTTCGTTGCCCGCGATTATTTGGAAGAAACCGAGGAGGAACGGTGGGAAGGTGGAGAGAGAGAGGAAAAAGAAATTGCGAAGTTAACTCGCTCTACCACAGCGAAACACCGCGCGGATATTCTCAGTCGTAGATTACCAGAAACGTATTGGCAAGGAATTCGAGGATTATCACCGAGAAGTGTTCGGCGCGAGCGAGCTCGGCACGTACGTCAATGCAACACGCCATCGATCGAAAGGCAATACGAAGCGGCTTATCTGTCGCTCTTTTTATTACTCTCCCGGGCTCACTTTTACGAGAGGATCCACCAGCCAGACTACCGATGGAGTCTCTACAGCGCTTACGGTATTTTCTTCTCTCTTTCTCTCTCTCACTCTCTCTCCCCCTCTCTCTTCCTATTCTCCCTACGGTCTTCTCATATCCCATTCATCCTACCCCTTTCTTCCCTCACGGCAAGCAAGGTTTTCTTCCGAGACGCAGAAAATCGAGAGACGCTCGATTCAGGTCAAAGTCAAAGAGCCTTTCCACAGTTCCAAATATTTTCACACTCGATGTGGTTTCAGCTATTTCTGGCAGACATCGGTTATGCGTTTTGCTCGACGATGTAGAAATCGTCCTCCTCGATGTAGCTACCAAACAGAATATGCTCGTCTAGGGACAGATTTTTTTTGCAAATCCTACAGACACAGTACCTGTCTGTGAAATTTTTCGCCGTTAGGAAGAGAGGAAAAAGTTAACATGAAGCGAAAAACAAAATTCTCTTAAAAGATAAAAGAATCATTTTTTACTTTCTTGTTTTAGCACATTTTAACGTAAACGTACCTACTGCAGTTTATACACATAGATCTAATTCTTTAATTAACTGTGCTGTCTTTGTTATTTGTATTACGAGTGAAAATTCAAAATTAAATAGACAATCTAATTAATTACGTCGGAATTGAGTTTGCAATTTTAGTTGCTCGTCGTTTCAAGGATTTATTCAGGAAGATTCAATTATGCGTTTCCGGTATCGGGTCTCAACAATTAGAACGTTCGCGATCCCCGAGGAAGAAAAATGATTTAATTCCGAGTAAGAAAAGGTGACTTTCGCATAAACCTTGGCCGTTCTAAGACATTCTTTATTAGCTACAATAAAGAATAGCCACGCGATATTGCCTCGCTCGTCATTGAGATTCATAAATTCTCCCGTAGTCTCTCTATATTAGAGCCCTAAATTCTCGAGAAGTTACTTTGCGGTTACTCCAAGGAATATAGGATTTCTGTAAAACTTTTAATTAACATAATAATAAGAAAGCGTGCAATTTTCGAGATACTTTTCACCCCAGAAAATTCAGCATACACTGAAAAAATAATTTTGTTGTCATAATCAAAATTTGGTAGACCTAATCAAATAATTTGGTTAATATAGGCTCAACCAAATGTTTAATTACTCCAACCAAAAAATTTGGTGTTGGTCCCTTCTATTTAGTTCCTGCAAAAATATTTTTCTTGCTTTAATATTTTCTTTTAGATATTTTTTTGTCTTAATTTTATAATTGTAATGTCAAAATAACATTTACTTTCAAAATAATATTTACTCTTGGTGCCCAATTTTGGGGATTCTCCTTCCAAGAGTCATGATTAGAACATGAATGAAAAATCTCATATAATGCTATGTCTTTTATTCCATCTTCTGTGGTTTTTTACTTACGAGAAATAGAACTCTGCCGCGTCCATCTGGCGGCGGTGCTGTGTACTGCTCGCGAATGAGCAGCACATTGTCTTTTCGTTTTGTCGAATTTTGTGCTGTCTGGATATAATACTTATTATAAATTAATGCAATTGGAATAATTACAAATTTCTTGCAAAATTCATTTACTTAATAATACAAATAGTTTTATTAATAACGAATTTTAAATTAATGTTAATGAAACCAAAAAAATTTAGCAAATAATTTAGTTGCGCTAATTTAAACAAATTTGTGAATTTTGCTCTGTCTATAATAAATTTAGTTGGCGCAAGTAAAATATTTTGTATTACCAATCATAATGTGTGTACCAAATATTTAGGTTGCAGTTACAAAAATAATTTTTTCAGTGTACGTTTTATTCTTCATTTTATGTAAAGAGAAATTAATACAAATATTTATCTGCGTATTTGCAATGAATATTTCAATGCATTTCTTAGTGCCCCTCATTCAAGTGTGCGCCAATAGGTTCTATAAATTAATATTACAAAAATAGGAACGCGCGCAGATGGGTTAAAATAATTATTGCATCGGTTACTGCTGCAACGGTACTTCTTATATCGCGAAGTGTATTCAATCAATCAAGCAGTCGAGTAACTCGCGCAATGCGTGTACGCCAACGCAGGAGAAGGAGAACGGCCGCATGCCGTCTTTGTCACTTATTCGCAGCATCAAGTAATTTATATCTTCCTCATCAACGCTATTATCTCGACCGGCGCTTCATAGCCGGCGTGCAATAAACTCTGCGGTGCATTTCCATACGGACAGCGGAGATTCCCGGCCGCCCATGTCCGGCTCGTTGGGAATCCTTTTGCTGGCGCAGGTTTATCCGCCTGTTCACTGTGAACGTCAGGCAAGCCGAGCACCCCACCGGATATTTACAGTCTGCAGTCTACGCGTTGTTCCTACTTTAATATCCTGTCATTGCCCCTGACAAACGCGAAAAGAGAAACAGCGGGCCGGGCAACGGTGGTTCAGAAGGGCGAAGCTTAAAGGATAAGGCAAGGATAAAGCAAGCGCAGACAAAGTGAAACCACAATTTTGAAGTTTTCTTTTCCTTACTCTTGGAATATTAATTAATTATTGACTAGTGTTTCGTTACCACAATTGCTCGTTTGTTCTTAGTATTATGTAATTTTATTTCTCAGCAATGTACTTTTACGAAGATACTGAATTTTTGCAAAAATAATTTTTCAATAAGAGAAAAAGAGATATGCGATATATTTACGATAATCTATAAATATAAGATAAGATTTAAGAAATTTATAGTCGTAGACCTTATTACTATAAATGTATCATAGAATACGGCACATTCTCAAAATATAACTCGAGTTATTCTAGCGAGAAAATTCGAATTTTAATTAAATAAATACAGTTGAGTGACACGACATCGCGATAACAGAGTGTGCACTGAAATACGCGAGATATAATGGAAATAGATACCTATTTTAGAGATACGACCGCGCCGATAATAGAGGAGAGCTTGCGGTATTATTATTTTATTGAACAGAACGATAATAGTTTCGCTGAGTAAAAAATATCCGGCGGATATTTTTCGAACGAATCCCTTGTGCGGTATTGATTTGCAAACCTGCGAGCATTTTGTACGAAGGATATAGGATGCGTAGACGCGGAGCAGAAACCACGTGGATCCGTCGCGCAGGAAGGCCGAGGTTCTCTCTCCGGAATGGAGATCGGGACGCGATGTCTGTACTATTTTTCCCTCCCTTTCTCCCTTTCGCTCGCTGGACACGAGCCCATCCTTTGAAAGTATCTCAAATGATCTCGAATATTACGGTGAAACTCTCCCGTCGTCGCGGCAGTTCCATTCGCGTCCGTTCTCCCTCCCGCGCGCTTTTCTTCTCTTGTGCCGAGTATAGTCTCGGAAAGGAGAAAACTTCTTACACAATGTTAGCCCCGTGCAGCTTCGAGGAAAGAGGGGAAAAACGGATTCCAATATCACGGTCACGTGTGCATGCAGTGATACAGAGATGTCTCGAGCTATGATTCGATTTTGCATCGTCAATAATGAATTTCTGGCTTTTTCGAAAACGCATGATTTATCAGTAATTGAATTTCAGACAAATAATGGATTAGTAAAATTGGATTGCAGCGGATATTGATATACGTACACTCTCTCGCAGCGATGCATGTTATTAATTTGTTCTGCCGGTACGTTCAATTTCAAATGGACTTCTATATAATGTGGCATATAATCAAATATATTCGCAGCGCTTCATATTTTGTAATTCGTAAATGTATACCTGGGGGTGGAAAATTAAGAAGATTATAAAATTTAATAATGTTAAAATAAACCTCTTTCTCCGCGAATGTATTTCGAAAACAAGAATTATTTAATTATCCATTAAATTATTATCCATTTCATTAAATCGTGGAAAATACTGCAATGTTATAATCATTCTCTTTCTTACTGCTCTTACGTATAGAAATAATCACAGAAGGGTATAAATAAATCGCACCAAAGTGTAAAGTTCTAGCGCTAAGAAATAATCATACGGCTCGTATCTCAGGCAAGAAAGTTTTCATATTATTCTCTATAACTATTTGATAAATTGAGGTGTTATTCGACGGTTCTCTATCGTGATCACGGCGTTGATCGATTGGAGTAGCAGTTCAATCAACATTGTGGTAACTTCCAGACAATCAAAGCGGTATAATTAAGCCCAAAAAATGCAGCTGTTTTCTTTCGCCTTTTTCCCCTTGACCCCTACCCAGCAGCGGTTTGAGCGGTTATTGCAAATTCATCGCGTCTCGCAGTAGGTACCAATCATCGGCAATAATTATATCATCTGCCGCGCCATAACTAAACCAGTTCTTCTTGTTGGCTGATTGGCCGCGGGTACCAGAGAACGTGTTATTAAATATTTACGAAAGGCTAACGCGCGACACCGTGTGTGCTTTGACTAATCGTATCGCCCTTAATCACATAACGTGACGTTCAGTTGCTCTGCTACAGTGTCATCTTGGTTTTACTTTAAAATAATATATTCGTATTGGAGATAAGCTCCACTAATAATACAGCAAAAATTCACGTCCATACACGGAAAGAACGGTTTTGCTGAAATATAAAAAAATTTGGCCAGATACAGATCTGAAAAATAATTTTGTTGGATCATCAAAATAATTATGTAGGACACTCCAACATAATGATAATGCTGCAAAAAGTTTTGATATTCTAGCAACTATTTTAGGCGTCCTACATAATTATTTTGATGATCCAACAAAATTATTTTTCAGATCTGTATCTGGCCAAATGTTTTAATATTTCAGCAAAACCGTTCTTTCCGTGTAAAAATGCAAAAGCTGATTCGCCCGTCTAAATTCCGAAATACCTTGGAAAATTTTAAAGCGAGAAATTCGTAGAAAGGCTCGTCTCGCGCGGCAGATCTCGATGTTAAAATTTAGAATACGTCTTTCGAAGCCATTTCGAGGGCGCATTTTTGCCGTTAGAAAGCGAAGACAAACCGATCGAAGGGCGTATCTCGCGTCCCGCTGTGCGGAAGGGGATGACGTACATACGTTCCGTATGCAAGGGGGTTGGGTACGGCAGCAGGTCGGTGCCAGAAGCGATACTTTTTGGAGAAAGACGAACGGGGTGGCGAAAGAGGAGGGGACATTTCTGGAGAAAAGCCGGAAGCTAGACCCGTCACGGATTTTCTTTATGGCGAGCCACGGGGTTTCCGCGCATAGCGCATCGTGGGTAGAACGCCTTGTACGCACGCGAGGGGTCCAACGTGACGGCCCTCGTTCGAGCAAAGGGGTTGTAATATTTAGAGCACTGACTTTTTCGTGAATTTCTTTCGGCCAGATGCAATTCGCTTTTGGACTTTTCGCGGAATGTTTCCGGCTTTTAAGCTGGCACATATTCAAGAAGTGAATATATACGTCTGCATACGTTATAAATAAAATGACACACATACATGACTCTGAAAAATGCCAAATGCATAAATGGACAATAAACATGTCCAATGGCGAATATACTCCGGTAAACCGCAATTGTCTCTGTTCCGTATTTAGAAATTCCATTATTTATTGCACGCTGCGAGTGTAAAAAGAATCGGGGAAATTTTATTCCTCGGTTGTGGTCGATGCAATGAAAGAAAGGAAAGGTGAGGATAAAAAGAGAAGGAAAGGGGTCGACAGGCCGTAGTTGTGCTTTCTACCGTTTCCGCGGTTAAAAGGTACTATATCGTGGTTGAACACGCCCACCTAAAGCACCTGCTAAGAGCCTTTCCATTCCAGTTGGCGGTACGACAGCGTGTTGCCGACTTAAAAGGTTTAAAGAGCGCCGCAATCTATATCGCACGATGAATGGTGATAACGCGGACCAGTTTATTGTCCTTGAAAGGTATTTCACACACGTAATTTTGAGCATACGACACGATCGAAAAATAGCATCTTTTAAAATAAAAAATCATGTTAACCCTCAGTACCCACACTTCAAAAAAATCCCTATCTACCCATACTCGGGTATTCCTAACCCGCGTTTTCTTTTGCTTGTATCTCGGGTTGTAATGCATCGATTTTAATTCATTTTTTTTAAATCGATAGTTTAAAGACTGAAACAAAGAATATTTGGGTGAGAAAGTCAAGAAAGTCATAACACAAAAGATATTTTGCAATAAGTAAAAAGGGATCGGAAAAAATGCCGCAACTTTGAAAATCGGCCGGGTTACGCTAACCTGGGATGTGGGTACTAAGGGTTAATAATTAACAAAGTTATACAACAAAAATTTGTTGAAAATCAATTTGCATAGAATGTTTCACTATTTATTTTTTTAATATTTATTTTTTTAAACATACATGCATATGTTAATAATCATCGGAGAAAAGCATTAGGCTCGCGTTATGATTAAGATTTAATTATTTTAAAAATTTATAAATGAAAAACCGTATATATTAAAATAAATATAATTTTCGCTATATATAAACGTCAGCAACATTTTGCTGCAAAAAACATTGCAGGAAATTATATTTAAGAAATGAAAAAAAGTGACGTAGTCGACACACGACCTCATCTATTGCAATTCCAGTCGCGATTGCAGTTCATATCACGAAATAGCACGAAGATTCGTTCTTGTATTGTACAGAGATAGCGTTGGTAAACATGTCCTCCCCATATGTTCCTTTTGGTCTAGACTGCCGTCTTATCAGACCCCAGACCGCGCAAAGTGCAGTTACTGAATGGCCGTGTGGACGATTCGTCTCTTCGATGATCAGATATTCACGAACTCTGAGTGGAGACGAGTCGCTGCGGAGGAAGACGTCTAACTAGAACTGCGACGGGGGGATAAGTTTGCCCATTCAAATTTCAGGGACGGCGACGGTCGATGATACAGCGATTCAATGTTGCAGCCTTGTGAAGTCATTGCGTCGCGTCACCGCCGAGGATCACGACAGCGAGGCCGACAATTTCAGTCGAATCTACCTTCTCAAATGTGCGACAGTCCTTTAGAGCGCAGTTCTTTACGACTTTTTGCATAGAATGTTTTCGCTATATCGATTATCATTTTTGACACATACACGGAAAGAATGGTTTTGCTGAAATATCTAAAAATTGGGCCAGATACAGATCTGAAAATAATTTTGCTAGACCATTAAAAGTAATTAAATAGGACGTTCAAAATAATTGCTAGAAATAAAAACTTTTTGCAACATTATCATCATGCTTGAGTGTCCTATTTAGTTAGTTACTTTCGATGGTCTAATTAAAAAATTATTTTCAGATCTGTATTTGATCAAAATTTTAGATATTTCAGCAAAACCGTTCTTTCCGTGTATACACACACGGAAAGAACGGTTTTGCTGAAATATCTAAAAATTTGGCCAAATGTAGATCTGAAAATAATTTTGTTAGACCATCAAAAATAACTGAGTAGGACACTCAAGCATGATGATAATGCTGCAAAAAGTTTTAATATTCTAGCAATTATTTTGAGCATTCTACTTAATTACTTTTGATGGTCTAACAAAATTATTTTTAGATCTGTATCTGGCCAAATTTTTAGATATTTCAGCAAAACCATTCTTTCCATGCATATATGTTAATGATCATCGAAAGAAAACAATGAGCTGATTAAGAATTAAATTACAAAAATTTATGATTGAAAAACGGTATATATTTATATAAAATAAATATAATTCTCGCTATATGTGAACACTTATAACATCTTAAGTATATCTTTGCTGCAGAAATCATTGCATGAAATTTTTTGTGACGCGCATGTTTATCGTTATACGCAAAATATTTATAAGAATAACACAAGCATATAGTTGATAAAAAAGTTAACAAAGAGAAATAGTATCTCGCGATATCGACTGACGACGATTGCGTTCCAGCAACTTGATGAAACAGATGTTATCGCGGGCCCGTCATTCGTTTAAGCTAGGAAGATTAGAGCAATCGTCGACACGCTGGACAAAGTTTTATTTCGGCAGTGGGCCAACAGAAACGAGAGATAAAGGGCCGGTCAATATCAGAATAGTGACCTCATTGACGTCGTCGTAAAGTTTGCTGATAGAGAACGGCTAACGGCAGTTTTCGAGGATCCCATTACCGCCGATAGAACAAGAGGGAACAACGTGTCTTTTATCTCACCGATATTCCCTGGAGTTTTCCGGACTAACCAATCTTTCTCTACCATTACAGATTCTTCCGGTCGTTCATGAACTTAAGTCTTAGTTCCCCCCAGCGGGATATTGAACGATCCCCGCGTTTTACTTTCTCGTGTTATCGCCCTTACAATAGGCGATCGGTAGTCTTAACATGGAAAATTGATTCTGACGATTGTCGAGTACGCTCGTCTACCTCGCTCGTCAAATATAAAGCACAAAATCGCAGAGTTCGGGAAATTCGTTCGGCGGCGATCTACGATTGCGATTCCATCGGCCGCCACTGTTTTACACTCGAACGTATCGATTGTAAATAACCGATTCAAATTCAGCGCAAGCCCCACTTTCACGCTCGAGTAATTGTTCGCGCGGATCGTTGGATAACCAACCGATTCGTATCCTCGACGCGCGCCCGCGGATCCACCCAGTCCTCCCACCTAACTATTCTGAAACCAGACGAAGCGCCCGAGTCGGTGCTGAGGCACGTTCCTACGCCTGCTAAATGATGCAAATACTAATAATGGCGCAGAGTGAAACGTTGGATAATTGAAATGTAAACATCGCGCTGCCATCCACCCCTGTTCCCGGGACGGGTGAGACGCGGGATGAGTTTACGGGCTCGGCATGCTGCAAATGTCGGGACCAAAAGGCCGAGAAGGAGGTAACGGGGGGGAGATTGCCGGGGACCAAGACTCGGAGCGAGCAATATAACATGCGCGTACGGGTTTCCGGGTTTATGAGAGACGTACGTTTTGACACGTCGAGACTGACAAGCGGAACGATTAATCTCCGGAACGCCCCACGTAATTCAGCTACGCTCACGTTATTGTTTAACGTCGCACAGATTATAATCGATAATTCGACGATAAGTCGTGCATCTCTGGAGTATCTCGAGATTGCAAATGCCCAGCGTTTGTCCGCAATCAATCTTTTCTCGGTGAGAAAAGTGTCGAGAAGCGTCGTCTACTGATAGAAGATCGTCTATCGCGACTTTTTTAGAGTGAATAATTCAAATTGTATGTACGTAATTACATTGCGCTGCACGTCTACTGTTCTTAGGCATCCTGTATAATTGTACAAAATATATTATAATAGTAGCTAGTTCTTGGGATATTGGAACTATTTGGCTGCTCGTATATAAAGTAAATGTAATAGGGTCATAGTTATTGGCCACCAGACAGTTATTGGCCACTTGGGTTTACGAAGTCCTAATTAGGATAATGGCTATGTTTATGTCCTCCCCAACGATCGGACAAGAAGCCGTTGCAGTCTGAATTACATCGAGGAGAAACCCGATATCGTAACGGTTCAAGCGAGTCTTTCGCAAAAATCATCTCTGATATTTTCTTCTAAGCTGCGCCCTTTTTCGCTTCGACGGCGACATCCATATATTTGTATCTTATAAGGTTTCTCTTATCATCTCCCTTGTTTGTCGGGATTATATAGATCAAATAGAGGGAACATATTAGAAGGCAATTTTAGATCGATAACTGGAGCAACAAAGTACTTCTAATTACGCGATTAGCGAGACAAAGCGGGCGAAGCGAAATATAGTAGAAGAGATTGATTCGAAGCAGACGCTGCCGAGCACGGCGCATGATCCTCTACCCCCTCTGCGCTCGTAAAGCTTTTCAAGGGGTGGTTGGGGTCCACGTGGCGCAACACGGTGCTGTCAGTCGCGTCCGACAAGCCAAACGCGTATCACGTCCCACTGCAGTCTGATTTGACGTGTTTCGCGATTGCTCTTCCTCGATAAGAGGGAGGTATATAGTCAACTTCCGATCGACTATGCTGTTCTCGTCGTGTCAATCGTAATCGATCGACTGTATCCATTATCGACTGTGTTGTAATACCCCGAAAATTCAAAAAGGTAAGAAACATTTCCACTTTGACTGTGCGTTGTATAATTTCGATATGTGTGTCAAAATTATATAATATTATTTTGAATATCGTTTTAAATCTCTCGGAAGCAATCAACGCGATCTCGATAATATTCATCTGGTTTCGCATTGATTTGCAATTTGTGTTAAAAACGATGCGCTCTGTACCTCTCTTATTTCTCTCGATACGTGAGCAAAAGAGCTGTACATCTGTAAAAAAAGTTCCAAGTCTTTGTTTCTTTAGTTTCTTAGGAACTTGCAATTCTTGTGTTTTCATTTTATTTTATACCGCGTGATCGATAATGACTCGGATTGCATAAAAGGTATCGAGACGTTCCAATTATTTCGCTGCTCTGGATTTATTGTCCGTGCTACTCTCCGTTCACAACTCTAATTAACCTTCCTTTGTCACATGCGACTTTGTCTCTCCAAGGTCCATAATAATGACTTCACGACGCTCTTTCATGGTGTCCCTCGTTTCGCTTTATATAAATTTACATTAAAGTGAAATTTTTCCCTGGCGCGTTTACGTAGTTATTATCTTGCATACAGAATGCCTGTAATGCAATATCTCGAGATGAGAGAAGGGACGTAATAAAATCGTCGCAAAACGTTGAAGCTGTTTCGTTTTAATAAATACTTCTTTTTAGTGAAAACTTATCCATGTTGCAATACGATATCCGAAAGAAAAACAGACTCCTAGAAGAGAAACGACGGATGATTTGCGACGTGAAAAAAGTTTTGATATCCGTCCTGGAAAGAGATCGCTATAACATCGCAATATGAAATGCAATCGCTACCGCAACCGCTGTAGGTGCAAACTGCATAAACGGCGTCATGCCTCGATGCATAATTGAAAGGGTCCGGCTCTAATCTGTGGAGACTGTTAACAAATAGCGACGCGTCTATCATTAGAAACGCCGTGCATACGAAAGAGGCGAATGTGTCGCGCGTGAGAACTGAGAACGAAACTAATCAATCGGCATCCGCGAGTGGAGCTAAAAAATAAAAAAAAAAGGTATCGCCGTAAAAGCGGAAGAGAAAGAGAGACAGGGAAAGTGTTTCGCGCGCGGCGGCCGTTTGCACCGCGCGCTGTAAATTACCGACGTGCTGCCGTCCGTCAATAACTTTTTCCGCCGTTAATTTCTCTGTGTCGCGTCGTCTCTGTTAATGAGAGCCGCTCCGCCCTCTCGCTCCCGCTCCCGAGAATTAATTAGTTTGAGTAACCCAATTAAAAATGAAAGACTCGCACGGGCACCGGCAGAGCGCCCGACCGCGCGCGATCGTTTCGCGATTCGTTAGTATGACAGTTGTCGGCTCTCTCGCGGATGCGAGCGCGGAATGTGGTGTCCAGTGAAAATTAATTTATGTACTTTTCGCGAATATCCCATTGACATAAGTGATTCATACGTGAATCTCTACATGCGTACCGCCGAGTTAATATCGCGCTCAAATTTAACGGTCGGATTTCGCTGCAATATGATCAAATTTCTCCATAATATTCTCTATAAAAAGCACATTTCATTGTTTTGCTACTGTTATTTGCATGGTTTAATATGACGCTCGCGATGACCAAGAAAAAATGTCACGAAATATCCCCGTGAATGCGGACGCGCCGGACGCGCTATTAAACGCACTCGATTGTACATACATTAAACGCAGATAAACGTCAAAACGGTCGGGAAATAAAATAAATCGAGATTCGTTACCGGTTTGTAATCGGAGTTTTACATCCCAATTTTTCAGTAAATGCGATATTACCGCGAAAGCGCATGCACGGACGGTATTATACGCGGACTGAATTAACATGCCGCAAAATCAATTCTGTAGAGCTTTTTGTTGAATAAATTAAATTTAAAATGTGATATAAATTACGGAAAATTAATACCCGCCAATATCTCTTGAATCGCAGCGTTACACATTGCGTATTGTTCTATGCGCATGGGGATATAATTAAATGTGTTTTGAACATTGTGCGTCAACTTATTTTCGACAGAGTTGCTGGCGATTCATGCATAATAAAGATTAATTAGCCGATCTTTTTTTATAAATATTACTTTTACAATTATTTTCGAGCAGCAGGATAATTTTGGTTAATAAAATTTACGCGATATTGGCAATGCATCGTGAAATATTTTGTTTCCTGAAAATGCAAAGTGCAGTCATAAAGCGTAAGATTATATTAATTTAATTTTGCCGATATAAAACGAGTGCGGGGAAGTCCACCGAGTTACACTCATAATTAACGGCGCTTTCAACAATTAGCGGAATTAACTATTTAACATTGGATTATCTTACCGACAAACACGCGCGAATATTTAAATAAATTTCTTTTATTCTATTGCGAGATTGAAAACAGTAGAGTTGTTTTGTCCTATTAAAGTAATTAAACGCAGATCTGAGTATGAGTGCATGAAGTTTTAATACTGTGCGCGTGTATGTGCGGTATGTACTTTATCTCTTTGCGCTGTATCATTTGAAATGATATCTGAGTGCATTTCCTAAATTAGCAAATATATGTGTGCAGCATCGTCTAAGTCTCTGCTAATTTCGCAGAGGAGGGGTTTGCGAGGAAACTTCAAGCTTTAAAACTGCCTCCTTATCATGCCAAGGAATATTGTGTGGTCGTAAATCTTCTTACAGAAGCTACGTAGCGCTCGTTCAATTAATCCGTTAAGCCAGCATCGTCAAGAGAAATTTGTACGTAACTTAAATGACGCGAGAGAGCTACTAAAAAGCAATTTAGAAACTAAATGTAATGAAAGTCATGTGCGATTTAACCAATAACAGACATATTCGTTTTCACAAAAGCGTATTGTTCTCTCGACGTCAATATTTCATCTAATTAAAACGAGTGATTTCAAAAGGTATAAGTTGCGGTATAAAAACGCATTGTGTTACATCGCGTAAAAAATGTTCCGGGAGAAATTGCGGGCACAACCGCCAATTTTACATCGTCTTTTTCGAGGATTGCGAAATTTTTTTTCGAACACTCGGCCCTTTGTGCACTTGCCCTTCCATTCGGGCGGGTTGCATTGATTGGTTTCGTAACCATCCGCCTGTGAAACAAATATATCGCATCATAGTTAAAAAAAAGCATGAGCAACAAGACCGCTTTGTCGAAACGACAAACAGCGCACTTCAAACCTGCGGCAGCGATCGCGCTCAATTTTGCAATCACCATATCGCACCCCCCGGGAAAAGGTTGTCGCGATTCGTAAAGTCAACTTTTGCAGAAGAAGGTTCCAAGGAATCGAAACAACGCGAGGAGTAGCGACATATTATTCATCGCGCAGTTAATATAAAGCGAATTTTCAGCATTCCTATCGGTGCAATTTGATGTACAGGTTTTATAAGTCCGCGTAATCAGTATCGATTACCTATAGCGAACATCCGCCAAAAATATTTCGTGTAAATGTACTGCGTACGTTTAATATGTTTCCGAAGCGTACGTTAAAAGAGCTATGAAACAGGAAGAAGAGGGAGCGAGCTTAAGCAACGCGCTTCTGGTTTTGATAGGTCGTCTGTACGTGACGTTTCGATAAACAGTCACAGCTTATATAGGTTCGCTATGTGCTCCACGCGCACGAAACGAAAGCCGTCGGTTCGCGTCACGAGTTGGACGCGCTTTGCTGCAGAGCGATTTCATTATACAGCGCTCCGTATTTAGAACAGAACCATTTCATTAGCTCAACAATGCCTTGACTAGATGTAACATATACAGAACATTTTGCAATTCCGATTCTGATTTGAATTAAGCTTTCTAGATCATGCCCAAATCATCAAATTGCGTCTGAGAAAAGACATAGAGCGCGTGAATAATTTGAATAATTTTGAATTCTATTATCTTCTAGAATAATTTTGTGTTCTATTATTCGTTACATTATAGAAGTCATGTGTGAAATTTTAGTGCGTATTATAAATTTGCGCGTAATTACTGAAGTTCCAATCGACGTTTCCATCGAACAAGTAGGACGACGGCAGCCAGCGAGAACGGCACGTTGATGACAACGACGCATTGATTGACGGAGCGCATTAATGCAAATTAACAGACCGCGATGACAATCCGACGGACACATCGAGATTGCTAAATATATAGAATTATGCTCGCGCAAAAATTTCAAGAGTGACAGACGGTGCCGTATTGCCGGCGAGCTTATCCAATCAAGCTTACCGCTTGCAATCTTGTCATTGACTCGCGAGAAGAATAGCTTTCGTTCCCCGCAATCATCTTACTGCTTTCTTTCTTGAGATCTTCGTCGGATTTGTATTAAGATCGCGACGTGTAAGGAAGATAAAGGTAAATTAAAATCGAACCCCCTTAGAAAGCTCGGCCTGCGCTTTCCGCGTCGGTTGATACCCCACGCTGTGGTTCGAGCCACAGGTGTAATCTTCGAAAAGGCTCCATTGGAGCACGACGAGAAAAAGGGAGCATTTCGCATCTCGGAGGAGGATGCTGGGAACGGAGCTATCTTCGACGACTACGACAACGACGACGACGACGATGACGATGGCGAAGGGTAGGCCAATCTAATCTGGCCGCGGGCAACGGAAGGAGATATCGGCCACCCTCTGTCCTCTATTCGAGTCGATCACTCACTTGATCATCCCTCTCCGTTTTATCATTCGCCATACCTCGGCACAGTGCCTCCTACACATGGAGATCGACCATCATGCCCAGGTCCCGCTGCCGTTCGTCCCCCTCGTCCACCGCCGTTCGTCGACGTAACCCTCGTAAAAAGTTTCTGTTCTTGATTAACACGACTCGATTTAATACACAAGGGCTTCGAGAAAAACGTGGGACACGCAATCGTCGGTTTGTAGATGGAAGTGGCCGAGGGAACTCGTAAACGCGACAAAGCTTGTCCCTCCTAACAATTAATTTAATCTTGCTTTCTGACCGATATAGAGTAGATGTTATTTCTAATTTTATCAAAGAAAGAAAATGAGGTAAAGAGAAAACTTTATCGTTGCATTAAATATATAAAAGTTATAATCGAATTTTAACTTTCGTGGATAAGCAGGTAGCAATATGACCAATGTATAGAACTTCTATAGACTCTTCTATAAAACGCAATTAAGAAAAAATGAATTCTGCTTTACGGACAGATTTTAAAATAAAATCTCACGCTAGATATTACGGAACTGTACATTTTTTTCGCGATCAAATCGCATTTATCTCGATCACGCGCCACGGCGGGTTTCTTCAAATATTTGATTCCTGAAGCAACGAACTATGAATCACAAGATGGTCTCACGTTATTAGACGAAGTTCCAAAGGGACAAGATCGCGAAATAGAGTGGCCCAGGGGAGCACTCGTGTTGGCTAAATGGAGAACATCCTGCAGATTATCGAAGATATACGGATCCTATAATGCTCTACTTAGTCAACGGAGTAATCAAGCGAGAATTCTGATTCAGATCGTAATTTATGGATGCATTAATAAACTCGTTGTTTATTGCATACTGATAAAGTAATTGTTCAATTAGCTGTTGTTATTTTTTCCGAGTCATTGAGTATAAATATACAAATGTCCACAGATTAGATAAAAGGGCGTAAATATAGCTTTTCACTGCACGGTGCACGTTGTTTATAAATTGATTATATAAAATTAATTGAATGCTTTAAGAGAGAGATGTAAGATAAATAAGTTACCTTAAAGTATTTTTGTTTTCTCGATAAAGCATTTATTTCCTCCGGTATAAATCGGAAAAGACGGAAACGTTAATGGCTTTCGATCATTGTCGTTTATCACGTTGAATCTCTTCCATTGCTGTATAACCGGGACATCGAGTGCTTTATGGTCACTTGGTGGGCTCGCGCGGGTTCATAAATCAAGCTTGCTTGACGAAATTCCATCTGGAAAAAAGACGCGCGAGCTTCTGGGATTTTTACATTGTCTGCGGGTGACAAATAACGCGTGCCACGCCGGTGGATCGTCGTCCATTCTAGAAACGAGGGTGTGTCTTGTTACAAGTATAAGAGCGGGGAAAAAAGGGGGATAGGTGGATCGGCGGGTAGGTGAGGTGAGTTATTTTCTGGCCTCCGTGGAGTTCGAATTGCACGGTGAATCGTCGCTCAGAGCGAATGCTCCATCATTGTACTTCGATAAAAGGGATCATAAATCTACGGGCGCGGCCGTCACTCGCGCGACGAAGTTTCCGCGAAGATAATCAAACTCCAATAAGCCTGAGAGATGTTAATGGCGGTATTACTAATTGCGTCTATAAAACATGCTAAAATGATTTCGCCTGCGATATGTATTCGTGTTATAAGTAGTCTGCGATATGTATTCGTGTTGTAAGTAGTCCTGCGTTGTTTAAACAAGCTACATTAGATATTACTTCAACGAGCTTAAGAATACTGAAAATTAAATGTGTATTTCACGGTATGTTAAACCTCTTGAATTTTATTCAATTAAGATTATTACTCGGGAAGTTAACTGACTTATGTATACGTCGTCGAGATGCTTAGACAGAATAGAGCCGAACGCGACGAGACGAATGGACGAATCGCGCCCGGATGAGACAGCTGAAAGCATGCGTATACTTCATACGGAGGCGCATAAAAGTAGATCACATGCTAAAGAAGAATATGTTGTAGTTTACCTGGATTTCGCATTCACTGACAAATCGCCGCAAAGAGCATATCTTTCATCATTGTGCTTCGGCTCGAATGGATCATAAATCAAAGGACGTGTTCAACCCGTTTCCGAGGGAATTCCTTTCGGTGTTTCCCGTCCTCGGTACGTATGTAATGCGGCATAACTAGTCTTTACCAAGTTTTAATAGCCACCGCATTATCGCATATACGCACGGAAGGTTCGCGGATAAATATTAGATACAGCTCTTGGGATTAATGGTATTTTCTTGCTAATAATTTATTTCTTTGAGCGTGTAGTCATTTGCTTTACTACACGGAAAGAACGGTTTTGCTGAAGTGTCTAAAAATTTAGTGAGATACAGAGCAGAAAATAATTATATTAGACTATTCCAAATAATTATGTAGGACGCTCAAGCTGTTTGCTAGGATGTCAAAACTTTCTGCAGCATTGTTATTATGCTTGAGGGTGCTACATAATTATTTTGGATGGTTCAACATAATTATTTTCAGATCTGTAGCTGGCTAAATTTTTAGATACTTCAGCAAAACCGTTCTTTCCGTGTACTTTAAATAAAATAATACGGTTGAAAAATCTATTACCGTACCACTAAGAACCTACTAATTATCATATAAATGGATGGCAAGGATATACTTTTCATGTCATCGTTCTTCAAATAGCAAATTATTCAGTAGAAAATTATTCGTGGTGAAGCTGCGTGCGCCGAGGAACGTTTTAATCACTATTTTATAATATTAATTATAATATTAATATAATATTAACTCTATTACGATATTATACTCTTCCGAAAGAAAAAACATCTCGCCCTCAGAAAAGAGCAAAATGTTTTATCTTCTGGACTTAAATGTGATTATAACCGTTTACGTCGTTGTCCGACAGCCTTCGCGAGCGAATACGTTTCTAATTAAATATTCGAGAAAAGCTTGAAACGGTCGTTACCGCGGCGTCGTCTTCTCGAGACGTCAGTTCATCCTTTTTATCCACTCTCGTGGAATTTCCGAAGCCCCAAAGTGAAGGGCGAGGCGTATTAAGAGCGGTACCTCCTCCGTCTGTTAATTGACTATAAACGGTTCGGTATTGTTTCCCCGGAAATTCGCCCGTGAAGAGAAACTCAATGTATCCTTAGACTGACGCGGGACCGGCTCAATGAAAGGAAGAGAAAGTGGAGGGATGAGATAAAAATCGTATCCCCTTCAATGCTCTCCCTCCCCCTCACCCTCTTGCGTCTGCCGACTGTCTCTCTGTCTTTTCTAACGAGCGCGGAATACCCGCCGATGTCAATGAGTGGCTGTTTGCGGGGTCAGCTTATTTCTTCGGCTTCCTATTATGAATATTTGTGACTTCCATCCTCGTCCGTGTGCTTCTCCTCTACAATCTCCCTCGGTTCGTCACCCGTTTCTCCTCGCATTCGCCGCCGGTCGTCTCCACATTCCGTCCTCGTCGGCGAAGAGTTAAAGCATATTAGACCAGCTCTCGACTCCGGCTCCATTGCAAATGGGAGAGTAGAGGGGAGAGAGAATTCGTCGTACCCTCCCTGGCACTGGAGGGTACTGGTCAGCCCTTGAAAAGCTCCTCGAACCTCGAAGCTTTCTCCGAATATCACGGCTACCCTTTCGGTATCCCTTCTCAGCGGCAGACTGCCGAACGGCGAGCGGCGAACTCTCTTATGGGAAAACACGACGGCGCTCGCCATTGTGAGCCACTCGGATCGAACGGCGGCCACGACAATCGAAATTATTCCCGAGGAAACGAAACCGATTATTTCTCCTCGAGGACAACGGACCGCGACTGTAGGGAGATACGCATTTCCGTAATCCATATTTATGAGGACGCCATCGCGCGCGGGATAAAGATTAATGGAAGAGAGGGATTAATACGCGCGTATACACACACGCGATGCGAAGTTTCGCGTCTGAGTTAACGACGTCGTAAATAATAACATCAACGCGACGTCTCGATAATGCGAATGCAATCGACCGGCCCGAGTCGTTTTGCCCTCCTTTTTATGTTTTCTTTTCGCCCAGCTTCGTGCCTTCATTTTCCTACCTCTTGTGACGACTCCCTCCGCCATCGCCTCTCGCTGTTAGCCGTCCGCGACTGGCAACAACGCTCCTCGTTCTTCGTGTTGCTTTGAATGAAATTGCATTCATTATGTCAATTGCACTGTCATTCGATGAAGAGCCTCGATCCCGAGGGGCCACTCTTCCTTTCGATTTCTCGCGGAACAGCCATCACGTCGCGTCGGAGTGGGAAAAAAATTGCGGCGTGTGTGCCGCTTAGGCTTCTTCGCACCTATCAATATCGGTCCCTTATACCCGGTTATCGCGGAGAGGACATTTAGATCTTCTTTTCTCGACAAGAGCACTCACACATACGGAGGATATCGCCACGTGCATCGAAATACGTGATGAGTGCACTATAATATATTATCGATCGATATTACGATCGAAACTTTACGAGAATTGACGCCGAGTAATATCTCCGCGCGCGTGAAATTTTATTTGAGGAGGCAAGACCAATTTGGCGAATTACCGAAAGTCTGAAATTCAATTTTCAATGACAGGGCGGATGATTGATGTTTTGCCGGCCGGGACGAGCGTCTTTGTCGACAGGGTGAATCTGCGTAAGCTGCGACCGCAAGATCCACCCCGCGGATGATGCACACTTTGTTTCTCGGAAACAAAGTGGTACTTAGCAGTGCTGCTTACGCCCTCGGAGCCCAAACAGATTACATTGACGACCGATTGAAACTGGATGATCCGCTAAAAAAAGCCTTCACGCACCTTCTAAAGAACCACTCCCTATCGTGCGCCTGCCACGATTACTTTGAAGTCATATCGGAATCTCCCGACTCGGTTGGCTTCGACAGACGACGATCGATTGGTTCTTGACGATCAATAACGCCAGAGTTCGCAGTTTCTGCCGAGAAATTCTTAAATAATAAATTTACTGCTAAATTTATTATATATAATATATTAATATGATGCATATATTAATTATATTAATAATATTAATAATACTATATATTAATATATTATTTACTATGTTATTAGTATATATTTTATATCACCGAAAGAACGATAAGGTTGCCACAACCACAATAATAGTAATATTTGGTTCAGCCACGTCCTGTGGTTGTCACATTCACATTGTTTTGTGTAGTGCATCTATATATGTTTGTCTCAACATTCACTATGTTTGCTGTACCAAATGCATATAGTTGCCTTCACATCAATGTGAATGTGACAACCACAGGACGTGGCTGTACCAAATATTACTGTTATTGTGATTGTGGCAACCTTATCGTTTTTTCCGTGTATGTATACATATATAAATCATATATATATATATGATTTGATTCAAATAAATATAGCAAGAACTTTAATGAAGACACATATGATTAGATTTGTAATTGCGCGATCAACCCGTAAATTCGCAAAATCTAATCACCGTGTCTTACACCATTTTTTCGCAACGACAAACACAATGGATGAAGAAAGTAAGAGCGCTGTCATTTCCGGAGGATATCGCTACGCCCGAGACGCATCGTATCGGCATTGCCTTCGGGATACGTCACGGAGAGATCGAAGATTGCGTCAGCGGGAGGATGGGAACGTACCCTTTCTGGACAATCAGGAACGGGCGCGGGACGAGACGGAGAGATAAACGCGCGACGGCTGAAGGGCGAGGTGGGAGGGCTTCTGTCGCGGAAATACTCCGACGGGGACCGATTCCCTTAATAATGCGCTGGGAAACGCGCCGAGCGCTATCCTGACGTCTTCCTCGTTATTCCTTGCTTCTATCTACTTTGTGTAGGCGGATTTCCTGTTTACAATCTTGTTAGCCACTATCTCTTGTCGCGGGAAGAAAATTTTATTTTAACCACGCCACACTGTTAAATTTGTAATGTTAAATTGAACCAAATTTGGGTTATTTATAATCATTCCTATAGATCGCCACTGTTCCTACCCAATATGTTGTTAATTTGGCTAGGATAATTAAGTTAACTCCTTCGGTGGGAATTGACGCAATAGTACGCACCTGATTATTTTGATACTATATAAAATGCCTTGATTTTGATGGTATGTCGTATACACTGAAAAAAATATTTACATGATTATACTGGGTTTTTTCCGACCCAGTATAATCATGCAATATTGCTACCCACATGGAAAATTGCAAGTGATTACAAGTGATTTCACATAAAATTATGAGTGATTTTTGCATAAAAATAGTAATTTCACCTATATTTTACCATTAATATGCATTTTCACTTTTAAAAATCTGGAAAAAAAATTACAGTGATAATTAGGTAATTTTTCGGTTTTGAACAAGTAATTTCTATGTAAAAATACATGGATTTTTTTCAGTGTACCTAAGAGTTTTTAGGATCGCTGAATCCAAATTAAAGTCAAAAATTCGAAATTCAAATATGGTTATTTTTAACTTTCACGTTAAAACCTTTTTACGATTTAACCCAAGAAATTGGTTTAAATTTGATCCTTTAATATGTAACACTGTACCAGAGCCATTCCACATATATATATATAATAATTACGAAATTCCCGGTTATTTCTACGGACATTTACGACGTGTGTACGTTGTCTCGCCGCAGCTCTGGGTGTAGTAACTATTTATTCCGGTTTTCCCTTCTTCCTTTCTTTCTTTTTTTGATCTCACCTCGTCAAGAGCGATTCAGTTCTTTTTTTTCGCGTTAATATCGTGGGACCAGAGTGTCGCCGTAATATCTCGTCGTCGTTTTTGCCGTCATCATCATGTGTCTGCGTCGCTAAAGCGTAATTAGCACGCCGATAGCAAGCCGTGATAAAGATAATCGAGCAGCGGCCTGCAAATTGCTTTCCACGTCCGGGAGCGATGTTGATAATTAAATAACATCCTTACGTCGGGCGTAATTCGATTGCTTTGGGGATAAACGCGTAACAGATGAGAATCGGAGAGAAAGGGAAGCGACACGGCGGGGAATGAAAGCAAAAGAAATTCCAACTGATAATAATGATCATTGGGTTATAGTTAGGAAACGCCTGTTCTCCCACACGCCAATCATTATTGTCCGCAGTTGTCCGCTGACAAATTAAAAGCGAGGTCAAATCCAAACGGCACAATGATGTTCAAAGGACATCGTTGGATCGGTCGTTGTCTGAAAGACGATTACTTAGGCCGGCTTAAGTACGGACATTTAAAAGACGTTTGGAAGCTTTAAGCGACGCAGACTTCTCGCGTGCCATTCTTCAGCCGATGAATAAATTTCGCATGCGACGTGTCGGTAGAAGCCGTTCGGTGCAGCCGCCGGTTGTCGGCGGATGTACGGCGACGAGGGTTGGGGATTCGGGACCTTGGTCGGACCGGAGGTCGGCCGACGAGCCCTTCCACCACGCCTTTTCCGCGTATTCGTAACCGCGTCTGGCAGTTTCCTTAAACAAACCGTAAGTTCGCGCGGTGCGCCTTGCTCGAACTTTCGCATGGGTATATCGTTTCCGTTTCAGCGGCGGGGACGCGTAATGACGCGATGTCAACTCCGGCGAGAGTATCGTCCGCATCCACGCAGACACGAGGCATGGAAGGGGGGGCATCGCGATATGGCAATTACGTAGATATTAAAGAGACTCCGCTATTTAGCTTGCCTTGAAAAGATGCCTTGAATTGCCTTGAGAGAAAAAAAGATCTCCATTTAAAAGATTGGTATTCCTCATCATTGGCGTTCCTAGAAATCGAGACGCCATCCGAAAAAAGAAGAAGATATCACGGTTGTCTTACTCGCAATTTACTAGGCTTCTTTTTAAAGCAGAATATTTTTCGAGTTGAAGCCCAAGTATCTTTCACATTCAATTTGCAAATCACTGCTACGCGGCCGGCATAACAGTCTAGTGAATATATTTTATGATATATCATATATCTGATATATGTGCGCGCGCACTTTTCACGTTCTCCGACATCTTATTACAATGCATCTTGTCGTGCGAAAGAAATAAGAGGATATGCCTCTGTGACGACGAGAGGAGAGCTGTGACGTTTCGTATTCGTCTCGTCGTCACGCCGCTTCGGTTATTCCCTGATGATGACAGCAGTGGTGGCGAGAAAAAAGACGAAAAAATGTAATAAAGAGAAAAACCTCCATACCATGAATGCTACATCTGTAGTCTCCTGATGGGTATCGAATGGGAAGACGAACGTATAAGCAAGTCGGCTCGAGCAGCTGTTTCAAACGAATCGACCGCTTTTTATATGCCTCGCAGAACGCCACGCTATTACTGTTTGACATGCGAATATTCTACTTGTCAAAAATTTCAATTTCCGATCAATTATCCCGTTCAGAAATACTGGCCTTTTTTTTAATACGTATAGAATTTCAGAAACTAAAGAATATGAAATTAGAAATTGTGGTCTTAGAAGTTTCGCAATTTTGCCAGAAATTATTATATTAATTATAAACACTATCTATTTAAAAAACGTTAAGTAAAATGGGCTAAAAGGAGTTAGCGCGGAAGACAATGCGCAATAAAATCGATAAACCGATTTAATACATCTTCAAATTAATTCAAAATACAACAATCTTTTTCGTACGTTTCGACTAACTTTTTAGCCATCTTCAACCTAGAGAATGACGAAAGCTTCATCTATCTATTTATTATATAATTATCTAAAATAACAAAAGGAATATATATTATATTGGATAAAATATGTTGTTCAAATAAATACGTTAAAAAAATGTAGCGCGAAGAGTAGCATATTAAATTCAGGATTATCTGCTATTCAGCTAAGATAAGCAGAAAGACATAAAAAAAACCAGTTGACGAGAAGGCTTTCCTTATTGTAGGACATCCTTATAATAAGGAGGCATAATTATTGTCGTCCCTTGAGAAGCGAGGGCTCTTAGACTGCTTGAAGCTACACGAAGTACATTACATTAAATTACGCCCTCGTCGTCGTTTGCTTCCTTAAAGTTATCGTATTGAAATGCCTTGTTACGAGCATTCGTAAACAAGAGTACCGCAGACGTTGGAAATGTCAATGTCGAAGTCGGTGACATTATGCGTTTCCTCCGTATTGTTAATTTATAATTACTGCAACTCCGGGAGTTTGGCGTGACTTTGAGGCATTTTTCCTAAATGTCGCTTTTACGATACACAATTATCGTGTGCAATTATAAAAATCGCGAGACCACACCGGGATATCTAAGGGATTGCTCTGTAGGGGGGAAAGAAGTAAAGATTGCGCCAGCGTCCTTTATCGAACAACGCCCCGTGCGTTACCGTAATTATACCGGAGATCCCCTTTTGTGGCTCCAGCAACATCAACCTTGGCTTTTCAAGACAATGAACCGCGTCTCCGACGAGAAACACTCTTGCGTGGAGTCCGCTTTCGGAATTATACCGCGTAGCTTGCCAACTTTTCAATTTCGAAATTGGACGACCGCTTCAAAGTTGCAGGAGGCTCGATCTTTCCAATAGAGAGAACTCGGATGAAGTGGATGCTGGCCCCTTCTAAGTACGTGGACTAAATTGTAAATGTATTAGCGAATTTGTGCTCCACTGCTTTTCATTCGATAGCGGATGCGTTTGTCGCCTATGACGATATTGCACACGATCAAAATTTTACGTAATTTATTCTAAAATAAAAATATTGAGATATGAATATTTTTCGAGCTATTAAAATAATAATTATAGCCAAAACGCGTAAAGAAATCTCGTTTTTATTTAATTCTAAGAATATACGTATTTTATAAAATTCTATATTTGTATACGCTGGATACATTCTATATACGAATCCTAGATTCGAGAGCTGCGTACATCCTGGATTCAAACTTGCAACTTTTATTTATTTATTTATTAGCATCGAGCTTGTATTTTAATTAAACAATCGCATATGGATATTATTCTGCTAGTAGAAATTTCATTCAGCTGCTACATGCATGACTTCTGATCTGTTTGTTTCAGTACAGCGATCGATTCACGCCCGTTCTCCTGATAGTCTCGCTCGCGGGGATTAAAGTATGCAGTCCAGATGGAAAAGTGAGTACTAGAGATGCACACACAGTTACTGCCGCGGAAAAGGATACCTCGCGTTTGTGCGCGGACGTTGTTATGGAGAAACCGTCTTGCCGCTGCCTGCGGCGCATCTTCCAAGACAGAGCGCTTCATCCCCTGGAGCTCCGCGCGAAAAGTTCGCCTCCTTTTTTTTGTAGCGAGCGCGACTGCATCCCACTGCGTCGCGTTACCTTTGAGTACCGAAACAGAAAGAAGATGTTATAAAAAACGACCGCTTTATTATCGTTGCGAATTCTAAACCGCTGCTCTCAAACAGTGCTTACAATTAGTTCTAAATGTCTTTGTCACGATTCTTAAGCGGAAAAAAGTAATACCGCTACGAGGAACGCATTATAATTTACAACCAGGGGCGTAGCCAGGATTTTATTTCGGGAGGGGATTTTTTAAAAATTAAAATCACAGAACAACTCATAACTTTTTTAATTAAATAAGATAACAATATTCATTCAGGACATTTTCTTTAGACCTTAAAGCATTTACCATTTGATTTCTCTCTCGGCTTTCAACCTTTTATTTTCATATTTTCATATTTGGTTCCAAAATTTCGGGGGGGGGGATTTATCCCCCTAATCTCCTCCCTTAGCTACGCCACTGTTTACAACTGACTGGGTAGACGAAAGGAGAAACGCTTGCGTACGTTTGCGTCGCGTGTCAACGGTTTAGAAACGTAAACGAGTCCTCGTAAAGGTCCTCGTTAAAAGAGCGAGCGACGAGGAGGTAATCCAGAGAGTTGAGCTTTCACGTGATGGCAGGACGGAAGTTGAACCGCGATGCGAGAAGCCTAATTTTCCGCGTTCTTGAGCGCAGGGTTCGATAATCCTTGTGATACTTAAGACCTCCCTTTCAGGTCGACCTTGGGACGCCAATCTTTCAGTGCTAAAGACTCGCAGCCCCATGCCTTTTCGAATGAATCACTTTCGCTGCGTTCCTGAAATATTCGTGCGATGAGAATAATAAACGACCCCGAAAGGGATAATAAAACAATTAAATCTAGGCGAAAAGATTCAGAGTGAGAAAGTCGTTTCGATCGCGCAAGACATCTCGATCATTTATTTTATGATTACAGATATAAGAGAAGTGAGCAGAAACACAGTAAAATATTGTAAACCAAAATTTCATCAATTGCTATAAATCAAAATTTTGTCGTGCAAATTTTTCCTGATCTGAAAATTAAATTCGAAAACATCCAGATATTTCTTTCAACCAGATATAAAACGTCACGTCGCGAGAAGGGGAGGAACGAGAGTAATCTCGCCGCTCTCTGTTCGTCTTTTATTATTTTCCGGACTTTAATTGGGGGCCCGTAATCCTTATCGCATCCCTGCCAGTAATATTTCGAAGTTGGCTCGCCTATGCACCGACCACCCTCGCGCGATCCGTACCCGCCGCATTCACGAGCTGTACAGAACATATCGATCCTTCGAATTAGTGTTTTATTTCGTGGGCTTCTCCTAAGCTCCCGCTTTAATTTTCTACCTGAAAAAATCCTTACTTTCTATCCCCGATCTTCGGTAAGCGCCTCTTAAAAAAGCCCTCGTGGAACGTTTATCGTGGCGGATGAGAAACAAGACGTCCACTTTCTCGAGGAAATCTCGATTCGCTGTCGATTACGTCGTAACATTTTTGATCTCTCTTTGTATCCAAGCCTCTCTTGCTCCTAAATTGTTCAAAACTTTCAGTCACTTTACGCGAGATGCTTTACATAAAATAAGAAGCAGATGCAAAAGTAAAATTTTTCTTTTTACAATTACTAAATAATTATTTATTAAATTGACGTTATAGGAAGAAATCGGGTAATTACAGAAAAGAATCCAGGCATAATTCACAAGATCACACATTGAAAAAATACGCCAAACTTTCCACTTATCTCAGATACGCTCGTAACAATGCTTACACATTTATCGTAAGTTCTCGCGTAATACGTATTTAATAATGATAAAACGATATTAATACCCGTTCGAACTCCCATATTCAGCAAAGGAGTAATTGCCGATTTTCATGTTACGAGTTGTAAGATATGAGGAAACTTTCCGCGATCACGCCGAATGCACGTGACTGCATAAGATGATTAAGGCGCGAATAGAAACTTGGAGAGTCCAATTAAACTACGTACGACCAGCACATTTAGATAAGCTACATAAGATTGACCTCATTGATAAAAAAATGATATTGGCTCGATTAACATTTAACTGGAAAAAGTACTTCGAACGTTGCGCTCTTGTTTTCCTGCCGAATTTGTTTATCGCGCACCATGTCAAGCGTATCTCTTCACGCTCGAGCTCCGGTTGCACAAAATCGCGATTATCCCAAATCGCTTGTGCACCGCGGAAAGCTCTCCGATGGACGTGCGGTCGTGTGTATAATTTGCTAGAAAAATGTACGAAAAAAAAAATTCTCACAGTCCTTGCTCGACGGCCGTGACGAGAAAGAGACGCGACGTTCTGGCGATCATTGAATTACAGGGGAATGAGATATCAATGAAATGCACTCTAGAATCTACCGAATCGGTAGCTGTCGAGTCGGGGTTGTTGGATAAACGTACGATGACGAATGGTGCCAATCTTTGCGAACGCAAGGGCGAGAGGGAGGGAAGGAGAAAGAGCAGCGCGTCGCATAGCCCGCCGCGACCGGTAGGGGTGTATTTACCCTCCATCTGTGGATTTCCTCGTGCATACATGGAAGAGCACTCCGCGATGATACGCATCTCTCCCGCGTGTCTCACCCGCCCACGTCGAACGGTGTCCACTCCAACGTTTCACGGCGGTGCCGCGAAGGAGGTACCGGCCGCTGCTAATAATCCTCCGTTCCTCCAGCCCCATTAAACCCTTTGCCTCGCCAAGCGTTAAAAAAATTCCTGCGATCCCTCCCTGTACGTACCTCCCTCCCCGAAGTGTGCGCTCCCGTGATTTCGCGACATTCGAGCGGCTTTGAGCCGGCCCTAAACTTGCCCTTTGTACATCAAGCGAACCGGTTACCCCGGCGTCGCTTTGCTTAGATCACACGACGCGAGTTTTCAGCATACACGCGCCCGACGCGACAGTTATTTCGGGAAAACTCGTCCCCCGGTAAACACTTGTTTTCGGTGCAATTTCCGCGCGCGGATCCCCGAAACGAACGTTTGAAATAAAAATTCGCGCATATTCCGATTGTGCTCTTCCGATAATTCTGTTATCGCGGAATAAAATCGCGCCGCGCTCGGCAAAGTGAACCGGGGGTGGGAATAAACGAGTCGGTCGCGGAAACACGCGGTACCGCCACGGAAGATCAACGACGAACGGACCGTGTAATTTTTGAACTCATACATTTGCCGCGATCACACGATATGTTTATCCTTTACCTGCGGATTTACTCGTGCATACACGAAACAGCACTCACGCTACAGCGCGTATCTCTTTTGCATATCTCCCTCCCTCCCTTCCCACCCTCGCCGCCGATAGTATCCACGGGGAATATCTTTCCTCGATATTCGTCATAAAACGGACAACGCATCGCTCACTGTCCGGATACAAGAAATTTTTCCGTTTATACTTAACTCCAGAAGCGCGAGAGAGGAGGGGTGGGTGGGAGAGGGGCGGCGGTAAAAGTGCGATTTTAACTTTTCGTTTAATAAACTTTTTCGTACGTGAATAAGAGAACGATACGTGAGAAAAATCGTCAATTCGTCCACCTTCGGCAGCGATTACGCGCTCACGTGTAACCATAGAAAGAAAAACCGGAGTAACACCCGGAAACTGAGGATCGTAAAATTTTTTACTGCAACCGAGAGCTTAAACCCAACCCTGCCTTAAAATTTTTACTGGAGCCGAACGCAAAATCGAACTCTTAAACATTTAGAGACTTCCCATCTGCGCTACAGATACGACTGAAAGATACATTTAGTGCCGTCTGTGGTGCGAGCATTATTACTATTTATAAGCGTGAACGTATACGTTCGTGTATGGGTGAACTTTTCCAGTTTAACGCGCGCTTATCTGCGTCGTTTAAAAAAAATTACACGAGAGAAGCAGAATCCCAAGGTACCGACGAAGTTTTTCTCTGGGATAACGAAAAACTGGTCTTGTTATTTTACGGTTATATTATCGGGAACGGAAGACGGAAGATTCTTTTGAGACGCACTCTCGTTCGCACAAATAAATCTTTGGCTCGCAATGGATGATTCCCTCGTTGTGCAGGAGATACTTTTACGTTCGCAATCGGATTTCGCGATTTGCTGGAAATCTCCGATTCCAGGTATTCTCGAGACGGGGGACAATGGGTAGGGGGTTCAAATAACCGGCGCAAGTGCTGCAGCGACGTATCTCGTTGCAAAGGCGCAAAAGCGAGGTAAAGACGGGAGCGGGTGAATAACGACGTTGTTCTCCCGTAGAATATGACAAACTCGACGAAATCCTCTCTAGGATGTCGTTTCTCGTGCCATTGGTAACGCGCATAGTTGCCTCGAGATAGTTGGTTCTCTTGCCGCGTTACGGGGCGTAACAACTTCGCGCTATACAACTATGTTTCGAGAGTGGACCGGCTCAGTCTGAAACTTCGCGTAACGTACTTCAATCGAATTTTTAACGAATTGAATTTTAACTTCCAAGCAAAAACTCAAATCGAGCGGGTAACTTTGCGCGGCGTGCTTCCAGTGTGGCTGCTAACAAATTAGATTGCACCTGCACAAGCTGAGATAAACTGATTAGATCAACCGATTGGTTAACC
>NJRQ01000156.1:22959-36636 GCA_003063805.1 Aphaenogaster ashmeadi | reverse complement strand
ATCAAGAGTATTATATCGACAGAAACGCTACTTTATCAATACAAAACATTTGGGAAGAACTCAAAGTGAATGTACATAATTATGTACACTGGGTCTTAAAAGGTTAAAGATATACGTGGCGATTTCAGCGTTTGAAAATTTTATATCAATGATTATTGTAGTATAACCATTATTCTTTAAAAATGATCATGTTCTACACGGAGAAAATTTTATATTAAAAATTACTATGTATGGCAGTAGCCGTGGACCATTGCTGGAATTATAAAAATTTTTACTATGTTTTTTACTTAATGAGTTTAATAATTATTAATATAACATAGTAAAAATTTTTATAATTCCAGCAATGGTCCACGGCTACTGCCATACATAGTAATTTTTAATATAAAATTTTCTCCGTGTATGTGTCTTATAATAAGAAAATGATTATTACCAACGTTACCCTCGTTATTTATTACAAACAATTATTACTTGCACAAGTAGAATAATTAGAAGAATTTTTCTACATTTTCAGTATAATTTAACAATAGCGGTAAGAAGATCAGTCCAAGTAATGCCCATCCAAGAGAGGTACAAGTAGAAGCAGCTTTTTACTGAGCCGGGTCATTTATATCTTTCTCACGTAGAACTTTGCTACTTGGAGTAAATGCAGGCACCATGAAAAATTCAGCACGAAACTTGATAGAATCGCGGAGTATCCTTGCCAGAAAATTTGCTCCTACAGTACGATCATCTTTTCAATCACCATTCTACTCGTCCGCATGCCCTACCATGCTTACCTCTGCGAGAGAACGAATTTAACCGAGTATCTCGTCTTGGAAGTTTGAAGATGAAATCGTGTTTCTCCCCTTAGGATTGAGGATCGGAGTGCAATAATAGCTTGACCAAAAATGCTACTTTGGGAATATGAGTTTAAAATTTTAAAGAACAACGATTTTAGCGAGGATATGAATTAAGAGAGGAAAGATTTCACGTCATTTATCAAATAAAAACGCAAATTTTGTACTTTACATTTCAATTACAAAAGCAACGCAATTGCAAAGAAAATTGCCGCTGCAATGCAGAAATGCGTAGCCTCTCTTGCACAGAGAAAAGCTTTTATACGCGCTGAAGCAACTTCACAATCAGTACTGCGTTTATAGTATGCACAAGAGCATGGTGCCGCGACACAATGGACAGATAAATATTAATAGAACGTGCGAGCGAAGACTGTAAACATGCTCGATGTAATTCTACGGGACCGGGTAATAAAATATCAAGAGTGCACAAAGTGCCGTTGCGAGGATATTTCTTGGCTGAAATATTGGCGAAATCTCGCGGCTTTCTCGAAAACGAAGGTTTTGCTCACTGGACGAATTTTATTTGTACTAGCTGCCAAATTTATGGATAACATTAAAAAATTACGTCCCAGAATAAGAATAACTTTAAATTCGACGAATTCCGGCGATTATGCATCCTACTTTGATATAAACTGTTATTTCATCGAAGAAAATCTATACGTATCTTATAACGATGTACCTAAATTATTAGGATTTATAAAAGAATTCTCTCTTTATTAACATTCTACTTCCGATAGAAATTTTCTTTATAAAATTCTGAAAAGCAAGAGCTTTTTTAAGGTTTCTATCGTATCCTATAAAGTCTCTGAAATTAAGTCGATCGGGATTTAACCAAACGATCAAATTTACGTCGAAAGTTATAAGCATCACGATCTCGTGAATAAAGCCTCAATAAATCATTAAAAGTTTCAGAACGTAAATTTAGCCAAAAACCTCGCAAGTTTTTCGAGTGGCCAATAATTGGATGCTGTTTCTTCTCTTTAATTCTCATCGCTTGAATCGATAATATACAATTATGGACCTTCTTCGGAGCTTTTTCCGCGTATAAAAACTTCTCTTTGCTCCAGAAAAAATAGATAGATTTCTGTATTGCAGCTGCAATTATCACTATTATTTAAAATAAAGTCTCTTTGTAATATAGACGTCAAACAAAACATTTTCATATTTATTTGATAAATAATATCAAAATTTTTAGTTTATATACTTATACTAACTGAAAATGTTTGACTTTAAAATCTCAAACTTATTTTTTCAAAGTTGTATTTTCGACTTAAACTATCATTTTACTTTAATTTTTATCTGAATAATTAATCGTATTATTATTTGCACTGTTTTCAAATACTATTTAAAAACTGGAGAAATATATGAAAAATGATATCAATTAATTTAACTTTGGGTTTAAGTTATTGTAGCCAGAAGAAACACTTTCATGTTTATTTCATTTAATTATGCTAAAATGACTAATATCTTAATAGACATAATTTTGTGCCAAGTAATTTTTCTACCGGTATTGCAGTCCTAGTCATGCCATTTAATTATCTCATCCTACACCCCTCAATTTAGGCTCACGCAATATTTGCTACAGTTGCTAACGAGCCATACGTAGTAAGTGATATTTATGACGATATCCTGTTTAACGAGGACGGTAGTTTCTTGCACGGGTCTTAACACATACGCAACGTTTCACAGCAGAATTGATTTAAACGATTAAATCACTCAACAGGATGAGAGCAATAATAAAACGCTCGTAAATCATTTTTGTTTGCATTCAACACAAGTCTCACTCTCGAAAATACCTCGGAAATTGTCAGTCAGAGATAATTTGAATTGTTTTTCACTGTTTTGCACTGAATGCACTATTGAAAATGATGGACTGGATGGATATGATGAACAAAATATCCTAGTTTTATTAAGTAATTATTAAGCAAGTGTAAGTAATTCTTAAGTACCTTTTATTAAACTTTATTAAATAAGTTTTATTATGTCATTATTAATGTCATTATTAAGTTTTATTATGTCATTATTAACGGATATTACTTACAAAGTATTATTTTCTTTTCATTATCATTATCCATAATATAATAGAAAGAGAGAAGGAGTCGTTATATTATTAAAGAGGAAGGATGTAGTTGCGAAATTATAGTGCAAATCTTTCGTTTTATACATTTAGACATATCCAAAAATTGTTTTATGTAGCTCTAAATGTGCAGAAAATAATCTACTTTCTTTTTCAAAAATTAAAAAGTTGATATTGGTCATTTTTAAGTGCACGCTTCTCTTTAAGTCATACTTACTATCAGTGTAGTTGCCCCTACATTAAAACACCGTTCATCAAAGTTCTTAGGAGCGGTCCTCAAGATTAGTTTTTCCTGTTGCAGTGCGTGCAAATGGCGCACGCGTTAAGACGCATCTCTTACGCGACTTGTGAGCCGCAGCACGCCCAATTCAGCTTTCTGGCGCGAGAGCCCAGGGCCCACTTCAGCCTGCAGTACTGTCATTCTTTTATCACCGAGTCTGCAGAACAGGTCAGTAAAATGCGACTTTCTCTTTGATATTTCTTCCTTTCGCGGCATGCAGGATGCAGAAGATTGGAATACCTGAAAGACGCGTTAATGAAATCATAATAAAAATAGATCTGATTTTTAATTGCTAAAAAACGGAGCTGTAGAAAATGATTAGAGCATTTACAAATGCTATAAAAAATATACGTTAATGCAGACGTATGTGAAACGAACAGGAATACGCGGCGTTCGAAGTATTTTTGAGGTATTTTATTGGCGTTCAGAGTATCTTAAATAATCGGGTTAATATAAATCGTCGAAAGTAAGCCGGGATTTTCGTCCAAGATACTGTACGTGACAGGTCGACCCTTGCCAGTGGACAACCGCGTGCGTCTCAAGTGGAAACTGGAAACTGTCTCGTCGTTTAAAGCTGATGGATCACTGCCTTTGCTCCCGACAACTCTGCCGACGAGCCAAACCGCACGCTTAACGGACAAAATTTAAATTGAAATTACAAGACCAGAATCCTGTCTTAATCGTAACTCGAGAATTCTCTCTGCATGAATTAACGAGTCCGCCCTGCTAGTTGCCACTAATTCTCGTAAAAAGGAAATGAAAAATTTATGTTCTCCTCTAATACGTACAATTTATTTATACGAATTCACGCCTAATCGCGAGCAATGTATTTCACCTTCCTTTTAACTTATCAATACGATTACGAAGCTTTGCCGTTACCGCGATACGTATCATCGCTGTATCGTGTTTTATCGAAAGTCATAACAACCGGGCGTAAAGCATCCGAGGGTGGAACGTGCCTCGGCGCTGAGACCAGCGAAATACACGGGGAAATATCGTCTCGGACGTCGATACATCGACTACCGAATCCCAGGATCTAAAAGCCTGTTCCTGTTGTCTGGAAGATAACATCGCCCGAGGCTTCGAGGTCCATCGACGATATCAGAAAGGATAGAGCCGTAAGTTGGCGGAGCTTTAGAGAGTTGTGAATAGTAGACTTTGCACTCGGAACTTTGCACTCTGCCATTGCCTTGACATTTAGTCAAGCCTAATGGCGCACTCTTCGGATTAAACTTTAAATACCTTCCGTTGAATTAAGAACGTCATCGTTCTTGAAGGCCCAGGATCAAGTGAGCTTACTCTGATGGCACGGCCGAAGAGATTGCGAGAATAGGCGGAAAATGAAGTGCCTCAGCGGTCGAATATTCGAAGGTTTCTGCGTTCATTGAAGCGGTTGACACCGCATTTTCAGTTTCCAAGCAATTTCCACGCTCTCTGTCAGGTGATTTGTCAACATATGGATCCATATCGGGGAATCCACATCGGGGGGATGTAAAAGTTTGAAATGATCTTCTTAAAGGAAAATAAAAAGACGGATGTCCGTGTGTATGAATTCTTTTTGTATTTTCTTTATTGAACTAAAGAGCTAGATTCAGCAACTGGCCGTATTTCTGATCGACGTTCTGTAGATTCTTGCGAAAATCCTGACTAATTCGGGATTCCGCGATTCGTTCCTTCACACTGACCCTAAAGAGCGCCTTAAAGTTACGTTAAGTAGATACAGGTACCCGTGGCAGGTACAGACATTCCAAAGAAGGTATGCGAACATTCTAGGTATAGGTGCTCGTTGCAAGAAATACCTAGGAGCGGGGGTAGAGTCCCTATAGGCTACTCCGAAACGTATTTGGGTGTAAAAAATAGGTATTTACCCTCTAAGTACTTCACATCACCGGACACGGCGCGAGCCCTGGAGTCGAAGTCGAAGTCCGCGATCGAGCGTCGCGCTGACGGCGGGTCAAAGAACGCGAATCGCAAACTCATGCGCTCCGTGCGGCGCTGGCTCTCTGTCGAGTGGCGTTCTCGGTCGTGGCAGGGTAAAAAGAATAAGAAGCCGCGGAAAAGATCGTGAGTGGGACGGAGAGCGACGGGCAGAGCAGGAAGGACTGACCGACAGACCGAGGGAGGAACAGAGACATAGTGGGAGGGAGAGAGAGAGAACGTGGGACAGCGAGGGTGAGAGGGAGAACGGGGACACGTGGTATTCAACAGCTGCCGTTGAACGTGTTCAATGCCGCGGTTGAAGCAAGAAAGCGGTCGGTCGGTCGGTCGCACCGCTCGGCTCCTCGCAGACCTCGCGGTGGGGATGGAACCGTGTGGGCCGGCCGGAGCGGCGGTGCTCTCGCTTCGTGTTCCTCGTGGACTTCAGTCTCTCTCTATACGTACCGGGAGGTATTGCCATCGCCGGGCCGGTTTAAACACGGCGGTATCCAGACTTTGCGGCTTTGCGAGCTCCCACCGCTTCCGCGCGAGAGGCAACGGCGATACCGAGACCGGCCAACGTGCGTCGGAGAGGACTGGAAGAGAACGGAACGAGGAACCGCCGACCGGAGGTTCACCCGGTTGACAGCAGAAAGGATGCGCGTGGACTGGGCCTCGCTCCTCTTCGAACCGTCCAACCTAATGGACGGCTCGCCGCCTTCCGCCCCCGTGAGTTTCCGCTTCCGCGATGGTACCAGTTCGACTCACTAGACCAGCGAAATAGCGAGAGGTTGTAACATCGGAACGTCACGTAAAAAATTACGTACGGCGCATTTGTTTCACTGATCTTACTTCCATAGAAACACAATTGAAGAAAGTTTCAAAGGGAAGGGGGAAGAGACACGCGTGATTCATCCGTCGAGCATCCAAGGACTAGCAGAAGACGCGAAATTCCATCTGAAAACTTTCTAACGATCCGCAGCCGTTCCCTCGGTATCGCGATTCCAGAGTACTCCGGAGCACGAGCGACCCACGGGGAGGGGAATTCCGCGCGCGAATGTGTGCCGGGTACGATCGCAACGTTGGTAACGGAGGTTGTCTCGCGGCGAGTCCATCGGAAAATGTAGAAGGATGCAGCGATGCTGCGGTTGACAGACGACAAGCAAGAAGCGAGAAGCGGCGCGGTGCACGTTAACCGGTTTCCGCGGGTCGGCATGCAGAGCGACACGTAGCCGGGGCTACGCACGCCATCGAGAGCGGCTCACGGATCCTCCGTGCGTGTGTGTCGCACGTAGGACTGGAATCCCGCGGGTCCCACGACGTCGCGATCGTCGTCACCTGCTAATAATACCGCATCCTCTCGCGGGAGATTCGGGAGATCGGCGGCCGCAGGGGAAGAAGCCAGACTTCGCGTCGACGACGGACCCTCGACAGCCTTCCGCGATGGATGCACCTTCGGTGCCACCGTATTTCCGTTACCGAACGGATACCGGCGTTTCCAATCGCCTCAGTCGTACGAGGATCGAGTGGTGCTCATCCACGTGCCGCTGCGAGATATAGATTGGAACTTCGTGATTTCGTGAGGCGCCTGGGGTCCCGCGATAGGTGCCGAATATTCTCGAAGGGATATCCTCGGAGAAAGGTGTCGGATGCGGCAAACATTTTAACACGCTGGTATGTCGGTGCTTTGTGCGTTAGAAAGTGCGCCGCGTAGTGTCGTGAACGTGTGATCGGAAATGTGTGGAATATTGATGTCAGAAGTGAAGCGAATGACCGGTGTGAACCGCGTGACGGTACAGCCCTCCTTGGGTGTGACAACAATCTCGAATTCTTTTTCGTCTTTTTATTAAATCTGGATAAAGGTCGGTTACCGCTGGATCTCCGTGTGCGGTCGGTGCTCGGGGAGAAAGTATCCCCTTTCGTGAAAGTTAAGGGTAGCGGGAAGGCGCGATTTGGAAGGACAACGTGCAAGTACAACGGTCGCTGTGGCATGAGGAGGCTTGCACGCAGGCGCAATATCCTGGCCGCATTCTTTGCGATTATGGGACGCCTTGGTAAAGGCTCGCAGAGTGCAACGAGGCCCATCTTCAGGGTGCACTATCGGAAACTCGTGGACGAGTACTCGCAGCAGGAACAGTTGAGGTTTATGCCCGCGCTACCCGACTACATGTCGTACTGCTGCTGTCGATGTGGTCACACTCAAAAGCTCAAAGTGAGTTCTATTCGGGGCCGAATCACGCGCATTTAGATCTTAAAACTCGTGCAACGTCGCGTCCGCTTACGATCATTCGTTTTCTCTCGCCTCAGAAGTTCGAGTAATTTGTATTCGCCCGACTAGAATGGAAGAACGATGATTTCCGCTCGAAAACGATTGCGAATACTAGTTCCAACCGATATGCATAATAAAACGATCTAGATATCGCCCTGACTTCGCGGCGTATAGGCTTTACCTCTTGCGATATTAACGGATCGCGATTAGGTCGCGGTACCGCAACATGACCCCGTGGAGACGTGGTCGATGCAACGGCTGGAAAAAAGGAAAAGAAGTGAAACGGTCCTCTATTGTTTCATCAGGTTATGAAACACGATCGTTAATGGCTAGTAAGATGTCATAGCTCTTCAAATTGTTCGATATCTCTTCAAACGCGGAAATACGATGTCCAACAGATGCAAAAGGAAATTGAAAACGTAATTTAAATAAGTCCGTCGAATTCTCATGCCGAAGTTGCGCTCGTAATTTCCAGTCGTTCAACTTTCTAACACCCACGTTTGTCGATACCTATCGGAGTCGTCTAATTTGTCAGTGTACATGTTTATCCGTTTCTTGAAGATTTGAGTGAGATCGGTCCAGGTTTGATAGTCACATTCCAGGATCTGCTAAAAGAGAGCCATCGAGTCGGTAGATTGCATACTGTAGTCTGAGAGAACGTGAGAGAACGAGAGAGAGGGGGGGAAGGGAGGAGGGAGGGAGGGAAAGAGAGAGAGAGAGAGAGAAAGCCTAAGCCCGGTAATACTACTATCGCGTACCAGAAAGAAAAAGAGCTAACGAGGGAAGGGAGAGTGAAGGGGGATAAGCCGTGGGATCGGACGAACGCATTCCTCGGCTTCATATAGCTGCTTGTAGCGCGAGATGCCTCGCTGCTTCGCTCGTTGGCTCCTTACCGATAGAGTGTCTACACGGCATTGATATTTTAGCGACGACATACGAACCCGTCATTATTCTAGCCAGCGTCCATCTGCCCCGCGAGCGTTTAGAGACTCGAAGGACCTCCGTCGGTATTAGAAAATAATAGAAATGTTAACAACGTCACGATGTAGCTTCCATTATATCGTTAATACCGCGTGCTCTATAGATGCTACATAGTGTACGCCGGCAGCTGGATTATCTCGCATTGTCGCCAAACCGATTCGAGCGAGAAGCTTCGAGGACCCGCGTACGACACAACTGCCGTCCCTCTGCCATTCCTCTTGACTTTACAATGGGAAATCATAATTCGTGTCGACCCGCCGCGTCCCGCGGACAAAAGCCAAAAGTATCCTCCGTAGCGCTGATTCACAAAGCGCCGTCCGAATTTGACGAGTTTCCAATGATCTCCCAGGCGAGTTCACTATCCGTGAAGCCGCCAGGTGAATCCGCGCAAGGATTCGTCCCGGATTCCCGTCTCCGACCGCAACGAGAAGATATTTTCAGCGGAAGGAGGAAAAAAAAGAGAGAGAGAGAGAGAGAGAGAGAGGGAGACGGAGAGGAAACGAGTCATCTATCGTGTTGCGCAAACGTTACGGAATTTCTCCCCGACATCAATAGAGCATCTCGCACAAAAGGTGGCCCATTACCGTCGAGGCACCTCTCGTACAGGCTCTCGGTACAATATGAACTCTCGAGTTATAGATGGAGGCATAAGTTATATACCTGGTAGCTTCTCAATAACACGTTAGTTCCCCGGTGAAGGACTTTGTAATGGTCTCGTCACCGATTTTTCGTGCCATTCACATCGGCTGCCTCGTCCTCCTCCGTTTTTTGTCGGCGTAGCGCCTCGGAGCAGATGTGATCTTGCGTCTTCTTACAGGCGACCGCGTACGATTCGTTTCCTACCGCGACGGAACGTTCGCTTTCCTCGTAAAATCTGCCAATCGGGATTGGACAACTGACGCGATGACTTCGAGAAACGCGGGATGCGCAGCGACGAATATCGCCGTGGTCCGTGTCCCTTATGTGATGAACGCGCAATTTCGTTAACGCCTATTATCGCAGAAACGGCAAACGGTCGCGGAAAATCTATAATGGCTCTCTACAAGTGCTCGACATACTGCCGGCCACTTGGGCAATTTACAATTTGAGATTTCTACGGTGATTCCGTAGACGGGAACGCCGTAAAGTGCCATTTTGCAATGACTGGGCTCGCTTCCTGCGCTCTTCCTGCCGAGAATGACGTCGCGTGGTACGCGCAATGTTCCATGCGCTGCGTCTCGAATCGAACGCACGTCGAATGCACCGTCCCTCGCATTGGACGCACACGTCAACTATTTTTAACGTCGACAATGCTGCTCCCCTTCCCCACCGCGCACGTTACTACCACTGTGCTTCATTTCGTTCGATTTCACAACAGCCACTTCCGGTTTTGCCTTTCATTTCGCTGCCGGCTGAGAATAAAGAGCCATGATTACTCATCGCGGAGAGATTCAGAGCTACATGCTTACTCTCATATAATCAAATAGAACCAATTATACAATTAGGTCTGTTTGTGCTTCTCAACTGCTTATTAATATTATATATATTAACTATTATTAACGTTATTAGCTCGTATTATTATTTGTTACTAGGAGAAGTCTACTATTATTAGCTATTGATAGTATTTGTACTATTGATACGTCTCTTTAATGTTATAATTATACTTTAATATTAATTATAATTATTAACATATATTGTTCTTACAGTTTATATTCCAAAGTTTATAAAATTTATCTTCCGAGGAAAAAGAATATAATTTTTATATTTTTATAAAGTATTATATTAAATGTGTGAAGTATTTAATATTGAAATATACAATAGAAAAAAATATAATCTATTTTTGCTTGATAAAAACCTATCTATACGCGCGCATTTATTGGATCTTGAAGTTAGATTCTTCAGTATTACATGGGCGCAGTATTCTCGATAGATAATGGAAGCTGATTGACTTACGCAACGGAGAACATTCGGATTAGTCTATAATCCAGTCTATAATCTATACTGCGTAATGCGTATTGCGGATTAATACGATGTGTAATGACTTAATCGATCCGAGCCAAATCCGATCAAGCATTAGCATTACATGTAGCCAACAGTTTCCGAGCATAATTTCCAGCCACGAAATGACGTAGAAGGGGTCGCAAAATATTAACCGCAATTGAAGGAGTACACGTTCAAACGTGAAATAATTTCTACATTCTCTCTCTTATATCACTTTCTTTACATCACAATTAGGAGAAAAATAGATAGATGACATCGATAAAAGAAATTGTCGGTTTATTTCTCCTATTCTTTTTATCTTACTATTTTGTCAGGATGGTTCGATGATTAGTCAGCTCGACGATTCAATATTGATCGGTGATAACGATTTTAGGAATACATATTATTCTCCGGAATATTTGCGTCCGTACCGTTGAGAATCATTGCCGGAACCGCGGCGTTCGATAAGGAGAAAATTCGAGCGGCGAGAAATTGGAAGCGAAGCGTGGTCCTCCTCGCGCGTCGCACGCGTCCTCGAGGGTGCATTTCTGGAGGCACCGAAATAGGTTTAATGACGGGGCTCAAGGGTACAGTAGCAAACTGTACGGGCCACAAAGTGGGCGTATTGTCCTACTGTGATGCACGATTCACGCATCACTACGTCTTTAAGCTCGCTTATTGTCGAGGGCCCCCATACGATAAGTCGCGCCGACGAATCGCGAGAGTAAAGCCAATCAAGGCTACGTCGCTCATTTAGGCGACTCGATACGCGGGTTCCACGCTAATAATTCTTTAATAAGAGCAAGTTTACGATGGGAATAAAAATGTTTCTCTTACATTCTTAAGAGTGCGATTTTTGGTTAATCCGGCTAAAGTGGGATTTAATAAATCCCAGATAAACGTAATACCATTTTCACAATTACTTTGATCTGTCATTGTAAAAAAGTTTTAAAATAATTTTATTAGCATAATTTCGATCCAAACATCAAATTCAATTTTAAATATTCTACAAAGAGTGCTGTCTCTTATACACATCTAGATGTGTATAAGAGACAGCCTATTTACCGTTCCAGAGATATCGGGCTCCAAAAATTACTGATTACCACTGCGTGATCAAGAAAGCCACAAGAATGGAGCTACCTTTCCGAACAAAAAGACATTTTTTTCTGTCACTGACATGTTCTACAATCTAACCAATAGGTTCGGTCAAAAGAATTTATAACACCATTTTTCGGCACTGGAACCTTTGGAGCCCGATATCTCTGGAATGTTAAGTACACTTTGAGACTGACATATCTGTAATCAGCTTGATGAGACCTTTCGTTTGGTACCTACTTTGTGACCAAAATCGAATGCGAAAAAAATAGGGCCATTTGCCTATGGACACTTGTTTTCACTCTTTCATGTTATTTCGACTTAAGTTCTTCAGATTAGCTGGGATTTAATAAATCTAGCTTTAGTAATCCTGCTACATACTTCCATCATAATTTTTAAAACTCAGTCCAAGTATCTCCAACTATTTTGATACATGAGATGTCCGAGCAAGACATGGATACATACTAGCAAAGAAATGCCAATAATGGATGGGCATAATGGAAACACGATTATTCTTGTCAGGAAAAACTGGGCTAAACTTTTTCAGATAGGAGAAAAAGTAAATCAATATTAGGAATATAAAAGAGTGTGTTAAGTTGATGCATATAGACACTAGAATTGAGATTAATGTTATATTAATTTCGGAGAAACGTCGGGTCGTCTCCAAACTTAATTCGTCGCAAAAGTAACCGGCCGTGTAACGAGGACCAAAGTAGCCACAATGTTGGTAATATTTTGGCATCGCGTCTGTTAGATACGAAGCAGATGGAACGACCAGCAGGCTTCAGTCGTGGCGTTAATTGCTGATCAAAGGGTCAGATTATGCAACGGTCGTGCTTCATCTGCGCTCCCTGACCGATGCATCTCTCTAGCTAGATTCGATCCAATCTTCGACCGATTTCACGTTACGTCGAACAAAGTACTCGCCACACGGTCAAACGATATTTCGGCATTATGCACCAACAAGGTTGCATAGCCCCCATCCCTCCCCTACGAATTTGCGGCTTGCTCGCAGAGTCCAAAAAGCGCAGGGCCATTAGCAAAATTATCGTCGCTAATTATCTGCTTTCCAGAGAGATCCAGGTTTCAGATTTTACTGAGATAATTCTTTTCGCAATAAATTCCTTGTTTAGGTTTATAAGGTGCTTATTATAATATTAAATTGATTATCAATTTAATAATATTCTATTTTCTACTTTGGTGTAAAAGAGCTATATTTTCGAATAATAAATCGATGCGTGGTTCAAAAGTATGAAAGCGAATTGTATAAAATCCACACAAATTATTATCAAGCATAAAATTCCGCTCTAAAATATCAATGTTTATTTATTTATTCTGTGTTACACAGATATCGGTCGCAATTTATTTATTAATGTATCCGCTTGCCGTCTCCTTTCGTAGTCTGTCATTCGGATGATAATTTCCTTTCACAGAAACGATCGATTCTTTACATTCGTGAATACAATCCAGGGAAGATAAGTGGTACGTTCGCTGCATCTTCATTATCATGCGAACGTGAATTCGTTCCCTCTCACGAAAATGGAAGGAAGATGTTCTCTGATGCCTATTCTAATTCAATTTCCAGGGTAAATTCTGGCATCGTTGAATAATCGCCGTGAACGAACATCGTAACAATTATTTCGTCGGCGGGTCAGACGCACGAGTCCGACCGTATCGATATAACGGCGCGTAACGGTGCAACTCGAATATTTGACATTCGAAACTACCGTGCCTGTCATGAGCAGAAGCCCGTGACACCGAAGGCGGAACTTGTTCATGCTTGTTTTAACCTGATTCGTCGATCGCACGAGCTTGACAGTCCTTGAGCACGTGATCTCGTTTCTCTCTCTCTTTCTCTCTCTCTCTCCACAAACGGAGATTGAAAATGATGGAGGATCAGTTAGGCCTCCGTTGACTTTAACTAACGTTTGTGGGAGCGACACAGCAAAGCGGGGATGTCAGAAATTCATAGGATTCGGTGTCAGCTTCAGCGAGTACAGTCGCAAGCCCGCACAGCATCCGCGCATGCAGATCGGAAGATCGCGAGCGACTGGATGAAAGAAACAGAATTATTATAAATTCACATATAAAGATCGGGCAATGAGAGTGCAGCGCGGTACTCGGTGCGCAAATAATTCAACTACGTTGATTATTCATTATATTAAGTTTAATGTATTAAAAAATTCGAACGTTTCGGCTACATTTGGAGCCATCCTCAGCGAGATGAAACATAGCAAAATCCAAATCGAGATCCAAACGCTCA
>NJRQ01000155.1:439915-451738 GCA_003063805.1 Aphaenogaster ashmeadi | reverse complement strand
TGTGTGTGTGTGTGTGTATATATATATATATACACATATATACTTTAAGGGTGAAATACTTTATTGGATTTTCAAAAAGTGTGTCTTATAAAAATATCAACAGTATTATTTCAAATAATATAAAACAGATATATATCACATATTTTTTTCATTATGCCCTTTCAAGTAAACGAACAAATTTTGCAAATACGTTCATAGAACTTTGCTTTCATTTATCAATTGTAAATACATTATTTGTAGAATATCTTTTAATCTAAATTATTATCACGCACGATAAGATATTGATTTTATTAGCAAGCACCAGAAGTGTATTCTTTTTGCCAATTTTGATAGTACGTCTTACATAACTTCTGAACAGCTGTATTTTTAAATTAGTTACCAAGTCGTTTGTAGTACAATGTGCAATTTTTACTATTATGCAAATATATGTTAGAATACATTCTATTTGTGGCATGCGTATTAAATTAACGAAATTGTTTTATTTATTCGTTATATAATATTTACATAGAGAAGAAATGAATATACTCAGGATAAATAATTGTTAACTGATCAATGTCATTGTTAAATTATTGTATTACTGATTTGTAAATCTTATAAGAATTAAAGTATATAGGGCATTAAAACTATACAATAACATGTATGTAAAAACGAGCAGTAAAAAAATAGAAATGTCTCTTTTATACTATTTTATTAAATTTAAATACTGATATCATATATCACATATATGAGAGTTTGCTTTGATTTTTGTCAACAATATATGTCCTTTACAGTTAGGAGTACCCATATTTTAATTGTAAAAATATACATTTTCATGTAATAAAATTGGATTTGAATTAAAAATCGTAATTTCTTTGATTACCTTAGCAAAAAAACTAATTGTCGAGCTGTAAAATTTATTTGTAAAATATATTTCACGTTCGTTGATCATATTGCATTAGCATGAATTAAAAGTACTCCTTATATATATGACCGTGACATTCTATACAAATCAGTCCTTCTTCGTGTATACTTGCGTGATCTCGCATACAATGGGATTCTGGAAACACGTTGATTCGACGATAATCCAAGATTTAAAGTATTTGCTTTGGTCCAATCGTGATTGCGTGGCAATGAACTTTTGCATCTTTTGTTGTATCTATAAATCCCATTTGATAACAAAGACGTACGATAGTCTATACAATTCACTTCTTTCTCGCGCACATGAGAAACGCCAGGATGTAACGGTTCATCGTAATATTCTCTAACTGAGTACTTCTGATACATGTTTTCTGAACACTTATCGACGTTCGTACTCCATAGAACGTGGGCATCGCGGACGCATGTCTCCTTGTCCAATTTTAGAATACCTTCGCTATTATTAGACTTGATTACGCGGATCAAAATAGGCTCACGATTTTGAGTGGCGACACTTATCTTTTCCTCAAACCTACTGCGATCGGTTACGACGCCTGTATCTTGCAATTGCTTCGGAGTATATTGAGTTCCCGAGTCACGAAGCGATATCTGCGGCAATGATACATTCAAACCAATATCATGGGTCTCTGAATGCGTAGTAATATCTTTATCCTTGGCAAATAGTTCTTCTTCCATCGTTGTTTCTGCATGTATCGTGCCATTTTCCGAAAGACCGTAATCTCTAATTTTCGATGTGGAGGGTCCATACAGTACTTCTACATCTTTCGAGTTTGCATGAGAGGCTGCAAATTCATCTAGGGCATCCGTCTTTGTATCTTGAGTCTGAATTGAATTTGAAGCAGAGTTTCGCTTCAAAGAACATTTACTTTTCGATTTGGATTTAGAATAAAGTTTATTCAATAACTGTTTCTTTGAACAATCCACAAGCATACATATCTTTAAAATTTCATCTGCACATTCTTTTATTTTACTTAAAACGATAAATGTATCAATCGCATCTTCTTTTCTTACACAGCCCTCTTGCACTGAAAATATTCACAATAAAAAGCTTTCATATACATCTTTTTATTCATTCAACATTCATTATTCATGAAATATTCAAAAATACCGACCATTTTTATTATTCAATACAAGAGCATGCTTCATTATCTCCAAGAAGGTTTTGGTAAACACTGCTATGGCGTTATCTGTCTCCGTTTTTTCCAAACACGGTAAACAACTTAGACTTTCTAATTCAACGGCAGAACTAATGCCAGAATGTATATTTTTATTTGCAAATTTGCATGGAATTTGCTCACAAACAGTCACCTCAGAAGCTGTGTAAAAAATATATATTGTAACATATGCACAGAGTTTATTTATGTATATAATCATAAAATAAACTAAATCTATACATCGTGGCAAAAAATAATCATGCTCACAATTAGAATTTACATTATCTCTCTTTGATAAGAGCGATGTAACGGAACAAATTTTTATTTTGTCTTGCATTATTTTTTCCAAGCATTGTAGTAAAGCTTGTGTCACTGCAGAATTGTGTTTGATAATCTCCATTATATTGTGAGAGCAAGTTTCTTTAACGCAAACTTCATTTTCAACGAGTTTCTTATCGTCTTCCAATTCATCTAATGCAACACGAGCTGTGTCCACTTCTGAAAGAATATTATAGAAAATAGATTAACAATATTATTTATGCCATTTATAAATATATTTCTTTAAAATTACATTAAGCAAATGTCATTACTCTTATCTTAATAAAATCAACAAATCTTAACAAATAAATTTTTATAAGTAAACTTTCATGTGATATTTCTTGAAACATTAATTGAGAATATGTTTTGAGATTTAAAAACCTTTCTGATGTTGATACAAATCGTCAGTATCTTTCTGACGTTTATTAGTTGTCAATTCCTTCAAATCCCTTTGTATCAGTGGCAAATAATTTCCATCGGTAGTTATTAATATAAAATTCGGCATGGAGCCTTCTATGGTCTTTAATTTTATACCAATCATATTGCGCATGTCGTTAGCGGGACATTCCACAGTATTCGCATCAATTTGCTTTGCTTCTCGTGTCGAAGAATATTTTTGAGAAGCTTGGCAATTAGTTAAGCTCGCACAGATGGTATTCTGAATCTCCTTATCACACTGTTCCATGGTATTTACTGCTACTTGCCTTAACTCTTCCTGACGTATTAAAGGCTTACTTTGGACTTCTCTGTGGCACTTTCGTACAATATCTGTTTTCGACATGCAAATTGTATTTTGTATTCCTGTATCGTGTTGCTCGACATTAGTTCCAACTTGCTTCATTCGTCTTTCCGAAAATGATTGTTCATTTGACGATTGTGTTGTACAGAATTTTGGTTTGGATGTAACAATTTCTCCCGGTGCTGTCCGCTGATTTATGTAATTGCGAGTGTATTGCGGATAGTATGTATGAGTTGTTAATACATCTGCAGAATAGCCATTACAGCTTGGTAATCTACTAGGAAAGCTTGGGCATGGGATTATATTATTATATTGTCCTTGATACATAGTGTCTGCTATTCGGTGTCGATGTGCTTTATATCCTTCATAAGGTTTACCGGCTAAATTGGAGTATTCTGGATAAAGAACTGCAATATCTAATGGTTTTATTTGTTCATAAGCTTTTTTGACAGTTATATCCAATCTGTCAGGTTTTATATCTTCCCAACCACAGGATGGACACTGTAGTAATTGCGCATCATTTTGTAATTCGCTTTTGCGATCTAATATGTCAAAATACCCTAGCATATATAGTATTTGTGATAAATAAATTCAACATTTAATAACAGCAAGTTTAAAACAAAAATAAGTATTTCTTATAAGTATATTTCTTTACCAGTTTTTGTGTGTGTAAATTTGGTGTTTTTTCTTGGTTTTGTCTTATAATCTTGTGCACAAGGAAAATTAGGAATATTTTTATATTTATCACATGATGTTGTAATGTTATAATCTTTTAAATCAGGAGATATCGTTTCCATTGATTTCATTCTGTTCTATCCATATAATAATGTAAACAGTTAATTAAATTATTAAAGCTTAGTTAACTAAATTAGTAAAGTTAACTAAATTATTAAAATCTTCATTATTCATTATCTCAGTATTTAATTTAACGAATATAATTTTCATAAAATTTAAAAAAAGGGTGATCTAAACCCATTTCGAAATAATTTATGTAATAATTATGTAATGTATTACACACACACATTTTTTTTACCTGTAACTTGCCTTCATCATCGATCACCTTTGTTAGCATTTCAGCTATTACAGGAAACCAAGTAAAGGGAGATTTGTATGGTTTGCCCGATTGAAATCCCTTGATAACTCTCATTTGTTCCTGCCCATATCTAAGATAAGCATAACATTTTTAAAACCAATTCAATCTGGATGAATAAAATCGGATATAAATCTTCATATAAAAATAAATGAAGATTTCTATCGTTTCCTTTTCTCTCTTATTGTTTTTACTTTTCTCTTATCACTTTAATCTGTTCTAGACAATTGGATATATTCAATTCGGATATGTTAAGTTCTTTAATGATATTCTTCAATGCTTCATTTTTGGCTAAACAGTCGTAATATTTCACATGACATGGATTCCAAAGACATGGGTGCTTCCGATATGCATTTAAAAAGACGAGAGTGAAATTTTCGTTCCACTTAAAAGACATAATTCTTTAATTCATTAATAGCAATACGGAATTAAGATTTACATATTCTATGGACAGAAAACTTGCACAATTTTGCATGACAACCACATGAAGGAAACTGCAATTCCTGATGAAATTTCAAGTGAATACATCTACTTATATCAATGTTCGATATAAGTTATTAATATTCGATATAACGAAAATTTTCTATTGTTTGAAAATAATAAGTAATTATCATAAGGTAAATTTACTAATTAATATATGTATATAATTACCTGTATGTATATAATTAATTTATAACGATTTGCTTAAGTATTTTTTTGCAGAATGTATTTATTCTACACATTAATAAAAGTATTGTCAGCAAAAAAGCTCATATTACTTGCTTGTCATGTATTTATTGTTTTACTGGAGAATTTATTTCCTATCAATATATGATATTATTTATATATAAATCTAACTTTAAATAATAATTTAAACTAAGCATATTGATTGCAATGACATTAGTATTTCCAAGATTTTTTCCCTCTCGCCTATTACTTGTAACAAAATCTATAATCCTTGCATTCTTTGATTTTAGTAAGTAATAAACATTCTTTTAATGTTAGACCACAACTACAAGTTTCATCTTTACACATCACTTTATAATCGTTACAATCGCAACAGCAAATTGAGCTGCTACTCTGATCCGTTAGCTTAGACTCTAAGATCTTTAATCGCGCTTTTGTTATCAAATTTTGTATTTCCTTTTCCAATTCCACAGCGGTATCTAAAAACAAATTGTGCTAATATTTATATTATTATTACTTTATATTATGATCAACAAATTTTATTTACGAATATCAATAGTTCGCAATTGGAACGCTACGCTTTTCCCAAATATGTCAAAGTTATCTTCAATTTTTTTTCTGCCATTCACTTCTACAGGAATATCATCAGTGCGAGTAGAACGATCCTGTTACAAAAGATTTTTTTTTCCATCTTTCCTCTTGAAAAATAAACAATATAAGTTACTCTCTGTTATTTAGTTCGTATAAACCTTTTTTCCTTCGTTGTCACCTGCGATGTATTTCCGTTCCTATTAACATTATATAACAATACAACGTTATCGAAAATATCTGTATTTTATACTGAATAATATATTTCTCGTATTCGTTTCTAACATGAAGTAAGTCCGTTTGCGTTTCGTGTTCTACGGTAATACCATTACTCGTTTCTGTCGCTACATCAACTGTTTGGATCGTTTTAGAAGGGACGAGAGTATCTTGCAGTTTCGGAACAGAATGAACGGTATCTCTGCACTTGAAAAATATTGTTGTAATTTTATTTCGTGATGCCTTATAGAGTTACACAAAATAGACATATAAATAACAAATGACCTCAATTTTACACACAACTCGATCTCTTGAAGCTCACACGTTCCACAGATATTATTTGAACAAATCTGTTTGTCTTTTGATTTCTCAAAAGATGAATGCAAAAATTTATCTTGAATACTGCTGTCATTAAATTTTTGATAGTTGTTATCTTGCTGCAAATATATTTTTGTGCATTGGCATATTATAAATATAACACAAAAACAATATATATGTACCATTAAACATGAACAAAACTTATAATAGATTTCAGAAGACAATGATATGATTTTATAATTACATTATCACACAAGTATGATTTAGCAATCATATATAATCATTTTTCATATTATTCTGTTACATTATACCTTTTTGAAATTACTATAGTGAGATGTTGACATATACGGAAAAAAGAGCACATGTATCCTTTTGAACCATTTCACTTTTGGCGCATACAATTTTTCGCAAGATATAGCTGCAGCGATTTTTGATAGTTCATAACAGTATTCTTTTTTTACATTTGCGATCCTTTTAATGCAATCACATATTGTTAATCCAGGAATATTGATAGAGTTTTTTATCTCCTTGTACGCTTCGTAACGCAATGATTTGTTATTGAACTCAGGATGAAATGGATTCCACAAACACTGATACTGTCCATAAAGTGCTATTAATTTCTCAGTATCATCCTCAGTCCATGCATTTGGCATATTAAAGAATATTTTATGATAAACCAATTAGGTTATTTAACCTTCTCAATCATTACTATCAAGATCAAAAATTATATTTAAACATAGGTTTAGACACAAGATTTGTATTCGGCTGGTATTTTTTGAAAAATGTGTGTGGTTGCCAAAGAAAATATATCACAAACGTTACAATACGCTTAGTCATTGTACTGCTCGATTACAAATACAAAAATTTAGAAAGAGAAGACACGAAGAAAAAGATGAATATATATATAATACATTGTATCACTAAAAAATAAATGAAAGGTTTGGAAGGGAAAAAAATGAGGTATTAAAAAGCTCATTTATCAATTTCAAATATATCTTCATACATATTTCCTTTTCTTGTATCACACATTAGCAGTATAAATATAAATTGTACATTTGTTTTGTAAATTCTTTTATAATATTATATGGCAATATAGCCTTTGCTGTTATCAAGTATGCAATTCCTAATTTATAACGATGCCTCGTACATTCAATTCCACTTTATTGCTACAATTTGTTTTCTCTATTGCGGTAGGAATTGCGATAGGAATTTTCTATTTTCTTAGATTTCTGCGAATATTGGTCTTGTTAAATTTGCAAACACGGGCGGATTTATAGTTGGACATATATCGCATTGTTTTTTTGATTTAGTAGCATGATTAAAAAATAATAAGTACAATTGTTATATTATTATATATGTTAAGTCTAAAGTTACATATATAATATATCTGATACTATATAATTTGATTGTATCATATGGCAAGTTCATCATAATTTATATATGATAATAACCGATTATTTTATAAAATCAATTAATTGCATGGTGATCTCTTTCACGAACTAAGAGAACTGATACTTGATAAAATAACTAAAAAAATTATACACAACAAGATCGTTGTGTAACAGACCGATAATCAATGATAACAGAGTTACATAATTAAATAGTAAGTATAAGTTTAGTTTTCCTTTCGACAAAAATATATATCCTATCTTTTAGACAGATTAGCCTGACTAATCAATAGTCTACTATGTTACCTATAAATTATATACAGTATTATTTTTGTATATAACAATTATATATGTATATGCTTCACTCACAACTATCTACTGTTAATCTATATTATTGTATCTTACTGTGCTTAAATTTATATTACGCGCGTTATAACTATTCTTAAGAAGCCATTCTTAAGAAGTTGTTTCAATTGTCGAAGACAATGTAGGTAGCTGCTGTGGGACGAAGTTTACAACCTCATGGTACACAAGTTCTACAAGTGAAAATGTTCGTTACCCGCAATGTGACAACGCTTTTAATTAAAATAGAAATTAGTAAAAAATGTGCTACCTTTCCATTTCTCTACTGGAAGATCCATATCCTCAAAACTCTGATCATATGGTAGAGAAACAGGTTCGTCAGTTGGATCTGCATATTGTGCAAGGTATGGATGTGCCAAAGCCTGTTCCGCTGTAATCCTTTTTTCTGCATCCAATTCCAACATCAATTCCAGCAAATCGATAGCTAAACAAAAATTCAATATAATTCTATATGCATCAATACATACAATAAGTTTCCAGAAAAATTTTTTTATTTACCTAAAGGATTAGCTCCACGAAATACATCTTTGAAATTTTTTTTCTTCAAGGGCGGTAAACTCTGAATATAATTTCTGGCCTGTAACAATAATTCAATTATAGTAAAAAAAAATCAGCGTCATTTATACAAATTAAACAATATTTTATACTGTATTAGTACTTTCTCTGTATATTCTATCCTTTTATCTTTATATATCTCCCAAAAGTTTAAAAGAAAATTTTTATAACATAGCACACAAAATTATGAAACTTAAACTTAATTTAGCTAAATATCAAATTAAAATATATAAAAGCTATTTTTAAAAAACAAAAGTACACATTTAAGTTTCTCTTATATATAATGACTACATTTTGAATCTCTCTCTTAACATAAAGTTAAATATATATATTGACTTAAAAAAACAAATTTACCTCTTGACTAGTAATTTTGCTTAATGTTTCTTCTGTGGGTGTACCACAGAGTACTAACACTCGTGTTAGATGATCAATGTCTGCTTATGGTTAAGGTATGTTTGGAAAAGCAGTATTAATTAAATAACAATTAAAATGTAATTTTATTAATGTTAAATACGTAAAACCATTCCCACAACTTGTAAGTGATTGCATCTAAAGCAAGCTGCATATCTGTTATAAAGCAGCGTGAATTAGAGCTTTAAATAAACATCAAATACGAAAAAGATTTAATTTTATACAATACATTTTATCAATGTATTTCATTCATCAAACTTTATGTGAAATTTAAACTTTTTTCTGTTCAAGCATACTATATATTACAACTTGTCTTGAAATATATATTATTCTTATATTTTTCTTGAATTTTCTATAAATTTAGTGATTAAATATAAATATATACTACTTTTAATTATTATTAGTATTATGTTATCCATAAATAAAATTTATCAAAGTACAGATTATTTGTTACTAGAATATTATATTAAATATTGCATCAAAAATACATTAAATCCATAAATTTGCCAAGATGTAGTATTCATGTTTTATTATTTATTTCACGTGTTAACGAAAAAAGAAAAGATCAAGCATAGTTCATATTTTATGTAAAATGTACATAACGTGCATTTCATGCTATAGTGATAAAATAACTACTGTAATAATTAAAACAACTTACCGATTCTGACGATATTTTTTTCATAAACTCGTCTCGTGGAGTACCCAAAATTTCCATAATTAAATTCAGTTGATGAATATCTGCTCTTGCTAAGGCTCCACTATATTTTTCTTTGAAGACACTAAATATCCCTTTTATTAAATATCTTTTACTATTTTTAAAAGCAATATGTTACATATTCTAAATATATTATTAATATTTATATATATATACAGTCTTTATTACATTTTATTCATGCTGAATCTGCAGACAACTTTTAGATCGATGCAAAGTGTAAGCAGATGGCTTTCTAAAAGCATGTTAAGCAGAATATACGCAATAATATTAGATTTACGAATTCAATGCAACTATATATGGGATATCATTTATAGATATTTACTATAGATCCTTAGCAAAAAGCATATTTATTAAAAGACATTGCAACATGAAACAAATAGAAATATTTATCAAGATTAATTAATAAGTTTGTGTTAAAAACATAAAACATTCATCTATTGTATGTGGGAGTTATGAGAAAAAGATTAAGGTGAAAAAATGAAAATTAAAATAACACAATCAAATCTCATCAAGAGTGACAAAGGATACGATCTGTTCCAGGAAATAGTGTTCTCCCAGTTAATAGTTCCGCCATAATGCATCCCACTGACCAAATGTCAACTAAAATGTACAATAATAGTATTACAGCATATGATAAGATTTCTGTATCTTATAAGATAAAGCAGATAAGATATCTCTCTCCCCACAAATTCTCTTTTAGTATAATTACTAACCTGTTTGATTATAATGCATCCAATTAAGCATAATTTCAGGTGCTCTATACCATCTAGTGGCAACATAGCCGGTCATCTCGTTCTCTGTGGGCCTGGCCAAGCCAAAGTCCAGTATTTTCAGTTCGCAATCCTCGTTAACCGCTATGTTAGACGGCTTCAAGTCCTATTGATTCAAATCTGTGAAAAACTACTTCTACACTTTTCACATTTTGTATAAACATACAGCGCATTATCATACCCTGTGTATAATTCCTGCAGAATGGATATACTTCAAACCACGGAGGATCTGATAGACAAGAAATTGCACATGATCGTCAGAAAGCTTTTGCGTTCTGACGATGTTATTCAGGTCGGCTCCCATTAGATGTGTGACTAGGTATCTGTAAAAATAAATAACACAATTAATATATAAAGAAAATAAAATTGATCTCACATGACGGACGTGGTACTTACACATGTTGAAAATCTTCCAAAGACGAAGATGGATGAAATACGTCTAACAGTCCTATTACCTATACGAAAACAACACGTGTCTTTAAGATTGATTACAAACTTAAAGTGCCTTAATGATTGTTTACCCACATTTTCATGATTCATATGTTTTAACATACGCAGCTCCCTGTATGTGCGTTTCGCGTGCACGGCTGACTGAAACGGCCTGGCTAACTTTTTGATCGCCACTTTTTGCCCAGTGGTTGTATCCACCGCCGAACTAAAACGCAAAACATATATATTTTTTCACAACAACATTGTAATCGTATTCTTCATTGGCACGATCTGATTAAATATTACATTGTAATTTGCATTTGATTATTACAGTCTTTAACATAAGACTTTTGCCGTTTATTATCAATCATCGATTACATTATTAATCATGATACGTATATATATTATGAAGTTATATAGTTTCATAAATAAGTTACTGATATTTTCTACAGTTTGTTCTTTTCCTCTTTTTTCTTCCTGACTCGATGTGCAGCTATTTCATTTCGGAAAAAGGAAAAACACACAATGTCTAGCTCAAATCTTAATTTATCAAATAAGATTTAGCATTATTCGCATTGTTTCTCAATCGTTTCGTATTGACAAACAACACGCATCGTTCCAAATTCATTCTATTTTCGCAAAAATGTGGGACGCGTGCGCAGAACCCTCGGAATTAACGCACCCCCGCAACAATTATATCCGGGCCCTTCTCTACGACGAATAATCACGCGAAGACGATCTTGCCGCTCCAACGCCAAAAACGTAAATGTCAAGGCTGCGATCGATTCACAGTCCCGGTAACGCAAAGCGTCGCTGTTCCACCAATTTTCCATCCAACTGTCAATCGATCGACCATCACGATCCCCTGAATGACAGTTAGCAAACCGAACGACAGAAGCGATACTTACAAGAAGTTTCAAGAGGACATTTTTATAACAAAAATATAAAATTTATATCTGGAACATCAAGTATAAATTACAAACATATAAAATCAAATTAGGATGTTTAAGAACTACGCATTGCGAGATGTTCAAAGGACTCTCGACGAGATCAGGAAGGTTTTTCGCGACTTGGTCGACAGCTTCTTGACAAAGTTTTTCAAGAGAACATTTTTATAACAAAATTATAAAATTTATATCTGGAACATCAGGTATAAATTACAAACATATAAAATCAAATTAAGAAGTC
>NJRQ01000155.1:427196-439044 GCA_003063805.1 Aphaenogaster ashmeadi | reverse complement strand
GGTATAAATTACAAACATATATATAATATCAAATGAAGAAGTCTAAGAACTACGCATTGCGAGATGTTCAAAGGACTCTCGACGAGATCAGGAAGATTTTTGCGACTTTGGTCAACAGCTTCTTGGCAAAGTGTCTGTCGTACACACGTAAATCACCAAGGTTCTCCACATCTCGGCGGCGCGCGCGCGCGCGCGCGCGCAAGATCGCTCGACCAACCGATCGTGCCAACGTCGTGCCGCTGACGATGGTTGTCGCTTACCAGACTTGGCCGTAGGCGCCCGAACCCACGGGAGTGAGCAACTGATACCGCTCCGGTACCTCCCATTCCGTCCTGTTGATCTCGATCTTGTGAAACTGCGGCATGCCTCCGCTGCACTGCGGCGCGTCACGCTCGCCCCGGCGAGGATTACGGCGACGGGTAATAGCCCGCTATTCAAGAATTCTCGATCTCTACCGCGCGCGACACGGCATCTCCAGGTCGGCCGTTGCCGCTACGAGTTCATCGCGGTACGGACTACCAGGACTACAGACAGACGGACTACTTGCTCCGAACTTCGGGGCCAACGGGCGCGCTCCGATCGATCCCGCCGCACGATCGCGCGTTCTACTGGTTCTACACACACGCTTCTCGATATTCGACCGTTATCGATTGTTCGATACTTTTCCGATACGAGATCTCGAGTAGAAGGAAAGTGTGATTAGAACATCGAAGAAATACTTTTGAACTATATATTTGTAAAATAGATATTTTTTTCAACATAATCAGATTTTTCAATATTATAAAACGATTTAGTTAAGTTTAATAATAGTATTGGGTTATTTATAAAATATTTATTTAAATGTAAAAAAGGTAAAAGTACAAAATGTGTATTTACTCAAAATTAAATATTTTTATTTAAATGGAACAAACAAATACTTGTATCCAGTGGCGTAGCCAGGGGGGGGGTTAGGGGGATAAATCCCCCCACGAAATTTTGGAATCAAATATGAAAATATGAAAATGAAAGGTTGAAAGCCGAGACAGAAATGAAATGGTAAATGCTTTAAGGTCTAAAGAAAATGTCCTGAACGAATATTGTTATCTTATTTAATTAAAAAAGTTATGAGTTGTTCTGTGATTTTACTTTTAAAAATCCTCCCCCGAAATAAAATCCTGGCTACGCCCCTGCTTGTATTAAAAGATAAGTACCTAGTAAGCAAAAAATCATTGCTACAATGTTATTATATAACGATATTCACTAACATGCAACGTTTACAAGTATGTAATTTTTAACGTTGTATAGAACATGTAATACTAAAAAAATATTTGCAGTAATGTTTTTAAAACATTTCAACAATGTTTGAAAAATCATTCAATTAATCTTTTTGAAATATTTATACAATTTACAAACGTTCAAAATACGCACATAAAATCAACATTTCTAAATGCTACTTAATAATTGTTTAATGTTTCTTTAATGTTTCTTGCTTATTGGGTATGGGTATTTTTAAGTATTTGTAATTCGATTTTATACTTAAGATCATCTTGAATATGTTATTTCAGGTGACCTCAAGATTCCATTCGACCCGGTAAAATATTTTTTATATAAAAATGTTTATAAATGTATATAATATTATATCAGAGAAAAGTGATTATATATATATATAAAATATGTCCATGATATATTTTTTTTTGTATAATCTGTATCTGTGTATATAGGAAAAATAATAAGAAGAATAAAGAAAAATAATCGGAAAAATAACTTTTGCATTGTTTTTTGTTACAAAAAATAAAATTCCCAGGTAGCAAGCTGACGTTATTTGTCGTCAAAATGACGTCAAAATGACGTCTAATGTCGTCAAAATGACGTCAAAATGACATATTTTGCTACCTGGGTTGCAATTCTAGTTCTAAGAATTAAAAAAAAAGGAGTAAGTTAAACCGAGATTAAAGTTTATCTACATTGGTGGAAGTGGACATAAGTTAATTCTTAAGTACGATTTCGAGAACTACCTTTTTTGGCACACACACACACACACACACACACACACACACATTATGCTGGAATAAGTACACGCTCACATTAAGGAGAGAGTGAGAGGGGGGAGGGGAGAGAGAGAAAGAAAACAATGTAGCGAAGTGCAGAAGGTGTAACGGCGACGAGCAGATCTTGGCATTTAATGACGCGCCACGTTGTGCGCGAAGCTTTAGTCCAAGATCGTACGCGTTTTTTACATTTTGCCCGATGCACACGGCCACACGCTGACGCGACGGTTATAGAAAGTTATGCGCTAGATTTCCCTCGGAATTATCACATTATCATCGTCGACAAATGAGTACTGCCGAGAACGAGGCGATGGAGGAGTACGAGCCCTCCATCAGGAACGTGATCGAGCAAAGTTCCTTACGATGGATATTCGTGGGCGGCAAAGGCGGAGTCGGGAAGACGACCTGCAGGTACACATAACCTGGAAACGTTGTCCTGTCAGTCATATCTCGGTGACAGGAGTCAGTAAAGATCCTGCCTGACGAGTATATGATGATTCTTGTCGAATCAGCGTATTCTCGCCTTCTGTGTCGCAATCGCGTCCATTAGTTTTCACTGTTTTACTTTATTTTCTGTCGTGTCATTGCACTTAATAAAGTTATTATTATATTATTACATGTAATTATACAATTTTATATATGTAATATTTATGTATATTTAATTATGTATATATAATTATATAATAATTTTTATATATTATACAATAATATATAAATATATTATTAGACAAATAATATAATTATGTATACATTGTTATCATATAACTGTTTTTATATAATATAAAAAATTATAGATCTTTTTTTCTCTTTTCATAAAACTATGACAAAAAATCTGTAATGAACCAGCTGGACTTTCCTTTGAGTACACTTTTTTATTTATGGATTTTTCTTGAAACAAATATTATATATTCTGTCTGCTGCTCCATTTAAATAAAAAAGTTAGTTTAAGACTAATCCAAATCTTTGTTTTGCAGTTGTTCGCTGGCAGTACAGCTGTCCAAAGTTAGGGAGAGTGTACTTATTATATCCACAGATCCAGCGCACAATATCTCTGATGCATTTGATCAGAAATTTAGCAAAGTACCCACTAAGGTGAAGGGTTTTGACAATTTATTTGCAATGGAGATCGATCCTAATGTTGGTATTACAGAATTACCAGAGGAATACTTTGACGGTGAAGCAGGTTTGTTTTTAAAAGTTTTTCTGTCTTACATCTGCATAAATAACTTTAGAGAGACAGTTTTCAATAAAAATTATCAGTATAATAATACCAAAATACATAATTAAAATAAATACATAAAGAAAATAATATGTAATAGTAATAACTACTGCAGTAATTACTATATATTTTTAAGGCAAGAGAAATAATGTTATATGCAGAGTTATTTTAAAGTTAGTTACTTTTCTATTATATATAGTTATAGTTTCTATTATATTATTAGATATGTCATATATATAGTTTCAGGAGGAGAAGCGATGAGATTAAGCAAAAACGTTATGCAAGAAATTGTCGGCGCATTCCCTGGTATAGATGAGGCAATGAGTTATGCAGAAGTTATGAAGTAAATTTACAATTTTTATATTTCCCATTTTTGTAAAACATTAATAGGAGAATCTCCTTTTGTGATTGACTGAAACTACGTTTAAAATCTTTTCTATTACTTTTTTTATACCTTTATATGCTGGTTCTAGGCTTGTAAAAGGAATGAACTTCTCTGTTGTGGTGTTTGATACTGCACCTACTGGGCATACATTGAGGCTACTATCGTTTCCACAAGTGGTTGAAAAAGGATTGGGAAAATTAATGCGTTTAAAAATGAAGATTAGTCCGTTTATCACACAGGTTAGAATTAATCCATGCTATTTAATCTAGAATTAATATATATTAAATATATCAAGTATCCTCCTCGAATTATTTAAGTTGAAAAAAGATTTTTCTGTTATAGATAAGTTCATTATTGGGATTATCGGATTTCAATGTGGATACATTCTCTAATAAGATGGAGGAAATGCTTGCTGTTATTCGGCAAGTTAACGAACAATTCAGAAACCCTGATCAGACGACTTTTATATGTGTCTGCATAGCAGAATTTTTGTCACTTTATGAGACAGAACGACTTGTACAAGAATTAACAAAATACGGTATTGATACCCATAATATTATAGTAAACCAACTGTTATTTTTGAAAGAGGGAGATACACCTTGTCGGCTGTGTCTTGCAAGGCATAAAATTCAAGATAAATATCTAGATCAGGTAATTAATGTTGAATTTAAGACTAATATTATTGTAATTTGTTGTTTTTCGAGGTTTTTTTATAGATCTTAATAATATTTAATATTTTATCAAAATTTCAAAAGTGCAAGATAAAATTCCTAAAAGATAAATTTTTTTCTTTTAAGATAATGGACCTTTATGAGGAGTTTCACGTCACACAGCTTCCGTTACTAGAAAGGGAAGTGCGTGGAGTTCAACAGGTCAGGGAATTTTCGGAAAATCTCGTTAAACCGTACAAACCTTAGCATCTATGTAATAAATGTTTAATAACAATATAACACTTTACACCTAATTCAAGGTTTTATACACTTGCAACCTCGCGCGTTGAAAATTTGTATAAAAAGAGAGAGAGAGAGAGAGAGAGAGAGAGAGAGAGAGAGAGAGAGAGATGCACTTTTAATATACTGCTCGATTAAAATATTTGTTATTGCACGTGTTAATAAATTCAATGTTACATTCGCATGCACTATATACTTGCAATATTTAATTTGTATAATACAAATCAGCTTAAATATATAGCATTAACATTGTTATTTATTTATTTATGTAATGAAACAGAATGCATATTGGAAACAGAATCAATCATTCAGTTTTTCTTTGCTGTTACCGAAAATGTATTTATTAAATTACCGCAAGTTCTTTTCCAATTTGTATGAAAGCATTCACGGCACGGTCTATATCTTCGGTTGAATGCGCTGCGCTAATCTGAACACGTATTCTTGCTTTATCTTTTGGTACTACAGGATAGCTGAATCCAATGACGTAAATTCCTTTTTCTGTAAAAAAGCATTCTCATAATGCGGCAGAACAAGTTGTAAAACTTTTATAACACAACATGGTAGCTGTATATTTTATCATTGAGTTTGTTTCTTTAAAGATTTTATAATTTATACGAAAATATATACATACCCATCATTTTATCTGCAAATACTGTCGCTAATTTTGCATCACCTAGCATAACAGGACAGATAGGATGGTTATCGCCACTGATAGTGAAGCCAGCCATGGTCATTGCATTTCTGAAATGCTCGGTATTGCCTGCTAAACGATCCAAAAACTTCGTGCTGTCCGTTATAAGATCCATCACCTGTAACGTTTACAATTTACAATAAACTTAATATAATTTCTTTTTATCTCCCGTTTTAAAAAAATGTAGACTGTTTACAGGAACATTGGTCAGTTATATATATACTACGATATAATATTTTACCTTAATTGCCGATGCGACGACAGGTGGGGGCAGCGAATTCGAGAACAGATATGGTCTACTTCTTTGTCTTAACAAACTTACAATCTCTTTCTTGCTGGTCGTGTAACCACCTGCCGCTCCTCCAAGAGCCTTTCCTAACGTAGAGTTGATGATATCAATGTCTCCCAGATGATCAAAATACTCTTCTGTACCTCTGGATCAGAATGAAATTGAATGAAATGAAATCAAGGAATATCAACGATCATGAACAGACGTCTGTGAGATTTTTCAGATATACCTGCCAGTTTTGCCAAAAAATCCAGTGGCATGACAATCATCTACGAACGTAATAGCGTCATATTTCTTGGCAAGCTCAATTATCTTCGACAATGGTGCAACGGTACCGTCCATAGAAAATACTCCATCAGTTGCAATAAGCCGCAAACGTGCCGAATTGCTTTCTTGAAGTTTATTCTCCAAATCCGTCATGTCTCTGTGTTTGTACCTTGACATTGTGAACGAAAAGAGAATAGCTCAGCAGGTCGGACCAACAGAAAAATTTAACTTACGAATCACAGCTGAATAAGAGTTACCTATATCTTTTCGCTTTGCATAATCGTACCCCATCAATGATAGACGCATGATTTAGCTCGTCACTCACCACCGCATCATCGGCAGTTAATAGAGTTTCAAAAATACCAGCATTCGCGTCAAAGCAGGATGCGTAAAGTATCGTATCCTCCCTGCCATGGAATTTGGCGATCTTCCTCTCTAATTCGACGTGTATCTCCTGCGTTCCGCATATAAATCTCACGGAACTCAAACCCGCACCATATTGATCTAGCGCAATCTTTGCTGCGTTAATAACATCCTTGTTATCCTACATTTAAACAAATCATCCAATTTTTATAAAAATACTTTTATACTCAAATTTTTATAAAAATATCATATTGTGCATTTGTTGATAGTGTTAGCATTGATTCGTTCTTATCTTACCGCTAAACCCAGATAATTGTTGGCGCAAAAATTGAGCGCTTTCTTCCCATTTGACAATGCAATATTTGTTCGTTGAGGCGAGGCAATTATGCGCTCGTTTTTCCATGTACCAGCTTTGACTATAGCCGCTAATTCAGGCTCGATGCAAGCAACTAAGGAGTTCGTTGTTCGGCCGATATTGCGTTTGACATCTTGAAATTTGAAAACTGCACGAAAAAAATTAAAGTTACACAGTCGTTTTAAATAATGTCACTTTGCAAATGATGATACGAGTCAAAATAAACGCACTTTTAAAATTTCTATACATATTACGCGTAAAATCATTTACTACTTTGGACCTGGATGCTGGCAGATAACTGATTTTATATGAAAATATAGAAGCATAGTAGAATGATTCTAAAGTAGTCAAACCGGTTTTATACTTACCTATATGTCTTTGTAGCGCCAAGCCTACTTTCGTACAATTATTACGTAATTCCGTTTATAATATTCAGATAAACACATTCGCAAAACATGTTTGCGATATAAATTTACAATCTTTTTTTAATTTACAATCTGTTTTTTGATAGACTCGTATAAATGCATATATCGATGGCACAAAAACAAAGAGTATCAGGATTGCAAATGCATCTATCGAATATTTTCAATTATTATTTTCCAATGCGATTTCATCAATAAATTCTTCTAAATATTTTTTATATAATAATATTGTGAAATTATAGCTCTTTTAAGAAACAAAATTTTCATCAAAGCATTTAGATATTTTATGATTTTTTAAAGAATACAAATAATCCTTCTGGAAAGTTACAGTTTTTCAATCGTGCCATCGACATATTAACAGGGTATTTAAAAAAACAGAAAATTTACTCTCAATTTATACATTTCATTCTTTCCACCCCGAAATAATTTTATCGTAAATTTCATGATTCCCATTTATATCTGTATATTTGTTTATTTATAATTTATAATAATGTATTAAGTACTCCATTCTGTTTGTTTAACATACCGCATACATTCCAAGTTCCATTCAGCTAAACTGATTATAAATGATACTCTTGGTCAAAACATTTATTTCATATTTATTAAACATTAAAATAATAAATTAATGTCGCAATTAATTCGTAAATTATTTGCATTATAGGAAGAATTTAAAAAGTAGATTCTAAGGCTAAACAATTTTATTTCTATATTATAATTCAACCAAAAAGCAAGCTTTGTACTGAGAAATAAATTACAAATTAATATAAAGAAAATTTTTATATTTTCCCATTCCTCTTTCGAACGCTCTATTACAATAATTAAAATCTATTAAAATTAGCTGAAATTAAGTTGAAATATTTTCTTCTTTTTTTGGTTGTATATCTACATATATAAAGTATATATATATATATTCTATATATTTTTTATATATAGTATACATGTATATATTTTCCATGAAGCTTTGTTTTTTTCAATATTTTCTGTAAAGATGTTTTTATATATATAACAACAAATGAAACATGAGAGAATTTTATTTAATTAAAACAAAGAATTGAGTTTATTTCTATTTCATGTTCTAGAATGTTAAAATCAGTGATATTATTATTTACAAGGCATATTTTTGATAAATAGAGACTTAAAGAGTTTTTGTTATTAGATGTATTATATTAGATTTTATAGCTGTTTATATTTTTACATAACGAATTTTCTAATCTTTACGTCATCACTTGCATTGTAATGTCTCACTATTTGGTCGATTATAACTTGGTCTTTATTATCACTTCTCATATGGCAGATCACCCGCCTAATTACAAGGAAATCTAATTGTTTTTCCTCAGTGTTCTAAATTTTGTTATTACTGGAAGAGGTTAATAAAGGATGGCGACATACCATTTCTAGCATTATAAATACATAATCTCTGTAGTTATTTTATAATTAAAAATTTGTGAAATAAATATATACACACACAAATATATACTTGGATTTAATTTGCCTCTGGCAAATACCTAAATATGCATCAGTATATAGTTTTGGAGTATACTTTAGAAGAAATGTATCATCTAAGAACTAGTCAACTTTCTTACAATATATGTCGATTATTCAACATTACTGGAACTCGATGTTAAAAAACTCAGGTTTTTTGTTTGTAAATACAAAATAAGATTCACGTCGTCTTGCTCTTTGCAGAAAGTCTCGTTGCCAGAGCATAAGCATGTGGAAAATGGTGCACAATCAAGTACAATATTCCCAAGTACAAAATTATACCAATAGTAAGAAAGAGATCAAACACAGCCGGCTTTACACTGTAATAAAATAAAAATAATTACACATATAATCAATGACATATGTTGTATATTACTAATATATATGTAAAAAAATTATATATTTTACCTATATACATTCAGAGTTGCTTTTGTGACATCATAGAATACAAATTCTGGATCTTGTTTATCAGGAGTGTGGAGAGTAACTTTCACATCTCCTAAATATCTCGTCATTGCTTCTTTCAAAGTACCAACTAGTAAATTGTGTTTATCCGCTAGTAATGAGGCTGCTCTTGGTTGAGAAGCAAAGTAATTAAACCACAAGGAAAGTGATTCTTTTGATACATCCTGTAAAGAACGAGTTTCACATAATATATATATAGAAGTATACATTGCTGCATATAAATATTACTTGCCGATATTTAATTATTAAATATATGACATAGATTTAAAGTTAAAAAATAATTTTCTAATGTATTCTAATAATTTTTATACTTTAATATTTTATTTTCATGTATATTTAAAATATATAAAACATAAAAAGACAACAATATAACTAAAAATGTAAAAGTTTATAGCAATGAACATACCAGTGGACCAGCAAAGATTTGACTAGAACTTAAATTATATACATGACGCGCCAATGCTTCCGATACAATTTGGGTATGCTTGTATAATCTGTCTATTTGTCCTTCTCTAGAAACATCTAATATAGTAGTCCTAGTTGAATCTTCGTGACTTTTTAATGTAGATAAAGTAGCAGCTGGCAATCTCCGAATGCTGTATCTTTCGTGTTCCCAAGCTAATGTCTCGTCTGCAAGATTTATCTTTTTATGCACGCCATCAACAGTGACAGTGTTGATCGATTGCGAAACAGTTTTAAGCTCCTTGTAAAACAATCCACCCGACGAATTCTCCTTAGGTGGTTTTGATACATGCACATATAAATTATTGCTAGCGGAAACCGTGTCAAGGCATATTACATAAGCTGCATCCTACAAATATAATGTTTTCAAATATTAATTACATAAAGAATTTACAAAAATTAATCATAAATATAAGGAATATTGTGATTGTATTACCTGTATAACAGAACCTTCAACCCCATCCAATTGATCCTCCAACCACTTCTTACTACCCTGATAATTTAATTTACCAGCTCCAGTTGTGATAAAAACGAGATTATATTGTGGTCTTGTCCGCCCAGTAGAATATAAAGCAGAGAACAGCCTTGCTATTTCTAGTAGCATAGCTATACCGGAAGCATTACTGTCCGCACCAAATGACAGTTCCTACAATAGTATTGTACCGAGGCATTCAAATTTTATTTATAAATATCATAAATGATACAGAACATAAATGATAGACTTACAGGTGCCACACCAGTACTATCGTAATGTGTTACTATTGCTATGGTAGGTAATTTCTCTTCGGTACCAGTTCCAGTTAATTTGCCGTGCAGCGTGGCAACTTTAACATCTGTTTTAGGAAGTGCCTGTCCAGTGGTTACTACCACTTGGTAACCACTAGCTGAAATCGAGTTGTATATGGCTTCCGCTGCCGAACCAGCCTTATCATCCGTAATAAAACCACTCGCGATATCGTCCAGAATCATTTGTAGTTCTGGATGCCACAGTGCAAAGTACACCGGTATCATTGTCTCAGAACCATACATCATAGACTCTTCTAGATTCATAATGTGCTAAAATCAATACAAAGTATCGTCAATTTGCTCCAACTTGTAACAAACAAATCTAGCTGTTTACAACAAATCTTATCTTAGAACAAATATTCTAACACACAATTGGTCTGTTCTTTTTCATCTTTTCTTTACACTTCTGAACTAGTGCAATAAGTTAGAATGAGACAAATATATTTTCTTTCATTCTAACTTATTGCATTAGTTCACAGAAGTGCAGCAAAAAAGAACAGACCAAATGAAGCTTCGTATTAATCCTTTTACTAACTTGCTTCTCCTCCGCCGTAAGTTCATTCATCCTCTCGGGTAGAACGACCACCAACGCGCCAGCCTTACTTCTAATGGACTGGAAGACGGACGGTGTGATATCCAGTGCTCTCGCGACGACGCAGTGCCTGGAGGTGCTCCATCCGGCCAGGGACCTCGCCTCCAGGGAGACGGACGTGCTTCGGCAACCTGGTGGGTATATCGCGATCGCGTTTCTTTGAGAATCGACGAGAGACCAATCTACGGATAGATCATCACAGACAAACCCGATATCTTACCGTGTGGAACCCCGTGCAGGTCGTACTGGTGCATACGGTACACGGGAAACTCGTGGGAGGCGGCCACCGGGTTCACCGGGGAGATGATGATGAAGATCGGTAGGACTATTAGCAGATAGTACGGTAGGTACCCCCGGCACAGCTCGGCGAAGCTGTCGCACTCCTCCAGCCACATGTTTCCACCGTGAGAATTGTACCACCGGCTCAAACGGAAATATGGTTCTCGCGCACTTTCATCGACCTAAGCCCATCGACGGATCCGCGCTCTCATCCGTGCGACAACCAGCGACGACGACGAACACGAACCCCACTTTCCCTCGTGTCGGGTCGCGCTAGGTATGACTTGCTAAAGGCACCGACGAGATACTGTTGAAGATGGTCCTGAGTTCGTATGACTGCTGGAAAAGTCAAATAATATTATTTTTATGATTTATTATTATCCTGACGTTTTGTAGACGTGTATATATGTATGTATTTATCTTGATTATAGCCGAGTTTTATTTAAAACTGCACGTTTGTTGTTATCATTCGAGTTTGATTACCTATGAGAGATAACTATGAAGAAAAATGCAGTTTTGTGCGGTAATATATGATATTGCGTTGTAAATATTAATAATTATTTATAAAACATCTGTATGATAATAAATCATGAATTTAATACAGATTATAAGCGACTTGTTCAGATATTGCGGTGGTTTAAAATTTTATATTGACAGACGATAATGTTAATTAATACTTTTTAATTACCCGCGGGTTTCATTGAATCAGTCCACTGACAGTCAAATGTGAGCCAACGCCGCTGTTAGGGCGAACAACTTTATTATTTAAAATTACAGATTACAAAAGCAAATTACAAAGCAAAAACTCGCAAAC
>NJRQ01000155.1:390934-403772 GCA_003063805.1 Aphaenogaster ashmeadi | reverse complement strand
TCGTAGAAGAATTAAAGAAACTTTGTCGTATACACACGAAGTAGAGAAACGGGTAGAGTCTTTATTTACTTTACCGTGCACAAAAAATTTAAAAATATTATCTACTGATTGCGCTTCCTACTTTTGCTACCTGTTTTCTGTCTAAAATTTATCATAAAACCTAACCACACGTCGTGAAATTCGAATCGATGCATGTTCGTTTACTGCGAGCATTCGGCCATATTGAGATTCTCGAATATTCTGTCCGATGGCGCTTCGATGTCATCTGCCATCATAGTTTTACCACCGAAGCTACACACACGTTCCAAAGGAAATATTGAATCCGGCTCCAATCATGGTAATTGTATATTTATATCAAAGATGTCAGTACGATCCGTAATTTACAAAACTGAAGTTTCTTCTAATAAGATGAAGAAACTTCATCAGATTTATATATTGTTCAGAACAGTGGATGTTCTTACAGAAAAACTAATAACCTAACCTAATAATACTTTTTTATTATACGTTTCATACCTTATATCAAACATATAATAAAATATTTTTTATGTAAGTAACTGCGATTAATAAATAGATATATTAGTATATATAAAATATATAAATAAATTATAAACCATATATTGTATATTTTTTATTATATAATATATAAAATTATATAATAAAATAACATGTGTACGATTCTTTACAGATTATATTATGTAATATATTTTATAATATATATTATATTATATTTTTTATTATATGTTATTTATATCATATATTAAATTCTATATTTTCTATCGGGTTTTCACGCGAGAAAAGCTAAAAAGAGGCTAACTGAGATATAAATCTCTTCGAGCAGATGCTTCAAGAATTTTTCAGCTCAATTAATCTCTCAGCTATTCCGTGCTTATTCGTAACGGCGAAGAAGTGTATCGGACAGGCATAAAAGGGACTCGTGCGCGTTGGGAGAAGGGGGGCGGAGATCGTCCACTTACGGGGTCTATCAAAACGCGGTTGGTAGTACGCGGGGCACGTTGCATCCTCCGTCGGACCCCCCGGCGTCACCGACAATGCGTCGTTCAATGGCACCTAATTCGCAACAATGGCCCCAGCAGCCATATATTAATGGTCCGTGGCCCGTATGTACTCGACGGCGAGCATTATATCGCCCTCGAGGATCCTGCGCTGGTATTAGAGTCGCGAATCCGTATATGCAACCGGCCCGTGGTAACGTTCCACGTGGATTTCAACATGCGCGCAAGCTTTCGCACACTGTCTATGTGTATGTATGTGTGTTGTGTGTGTGCGTGCGTGGAGTCGTCGGAAGCGCAGCATCCCGGACGCGCGCGTCTCTCTGCAGATGCGACTCAATTTCGTGGATGACAAATCGCGCCCGTAACGCTGTCGGGCGACGATTAAAGGGCGCGGCCCCCGGAATTTAATGGCGCGTCCCGATTTCGATTAGGGTGAGAATAGACCGGTTTATGAATAATAATAACAACGTGTGCTACGCGCCACGGGAAAGAGGTGCGGATGCCCGCTGCGGGCAACACCGTGACGGGATTCTATTAACCTATTCTCGTTGGCCGATTAATTTATCAGGCCCTAATACGGTGATGATACGGCGCGATAATACGACATTAAATTGCGACTGCGTGACCCATTTAATTTGTTGATAGGAGGAGAAAATCGATTATCTCGATTATACACACGCTTCTCTCGATTAACAAAATGATTGAGAACTCGCAGTCATAAAAATAATCATAAAAATCCGTATTCCTTGAACAAAAGCTTTTCATAGGCACGCAGAAAATACTCTGCAAAGACACGAGGCGCAATCGCCTTATGATAAACAGAATCCATAACATTTGACTGAAATAATTGAGAACTGCTCGTCGATGTGATATACACGCGAATTATGGAACTTAGTGAAACATCGTGTTGTTGCTCGAGGTAGCCGAGGTTTCCGTAATTAACGAGCGGCGATTAAATGCATCTAATTCCAGGTTGCAGGGCGGATTTCGCTATTTTTTCCGTATGCTCCCCTCGGCCATGCTAATCGATACGTCGTTACGATATATTAAAATGCATTTTTTGGTCGTGCCGACAGATCGTTCAGGAGCGCCGGTAAATCTTACGCTCGAGCGAGCTGCGTTTAGTAATTATCGGTCTAATTATTAGCATTCTAAATTATGGCGACTAGCGCGGGGCTATCATTACCGGGCCGCGATAACGAGTTTTCCGCGCAATTATGTAAAATATTCCTGTTTATTTATACAGAATGAATTACACGCCGGGTCTATTTGAAGTGGCGCGACCACTTTGCTCACGTCGCCCCGCCGATTCGTCATGAAGTGGCTATTAGCTCCTTACACGCGATTTGTAAGAGAACCGAGCCGATACTTCCTACTTCCAAAGCCCCGTTTTCCTTACACTATCTTAAACTAGATTGGACAATCTTATTTCGAGATTATGCTTAATAACACGATCTCTCACAACATTAATATACTTTGTGAGCGAGCCAGCGCTCGTGCAGTATACATCAAAGAAACTGGTCGAACGACCAGGATATTTCATCTAATTTATATCAATTGCTTCACGCCAGTATTTCTAATTCTCATTTTGCAAGAGTACAACTCTTGAACCGAGGGGTAAACCGCTGACCGAAATTGTGTACACCAATGCCTAGTAATGCCCAAAATTGGGCATTACTAAGTACACAAAGTATACAAAAGTACACTAAAAGTACACAATTTTTGGGCATTACTAGTGAATTTTTTATGTAATGCCCACTAATGTGCCCTAGTAATGCCCACTAATGCCCCAAATCTGTACACCGCAATGCCCTCAGCGGTTTACCCCTCGTCTTGAACTTTCTGCAAATTTCAGCGGGGCAGATTACACGACAATCTCGAAAATCGCGATGAATGGCTTTTGTCAAACGAAATACCGTTCGATTTTTAACGTAAGTCACGATAAATCTGCGAGGGTTTTTTATTACATAGCTGGACATTTCGAGTTTCGTCTCAGGCTCGAGCAAATTGACAAATCGTCGACTCGCGTAACTGTCCTCCGAGTGCGTGCCAACGGAATGTTTGCCTTCAATTCGGTGACGTTATCGGCGTTATCGCTCGATTTATAGCCCGGGGAAGAAACGTAATGTCCTAGGAAAAAACACGCCCATTCAGCGTCACGCATGAATCCGCCGGGTGAGAAGTCGCGGGGGAAGGGTGATCTTATCTGCTTTCCTATTAAGAAACATCGCGACTTTACGATCCACACACGATCCTTTCCGTCCCGTGCGTCGTCCGGCCGTTACAGATTGTACTCGTTGACAAAATGACAATTTACATTAATTTAGATAAGTCGATTAGGTCACCACCGAGATCTCGCTCCGCGAGTAGCGCGAGATTATTGGACTCTCGATGGCTTTTATCGCCAATCACATAGATATCCGATAATGAGAATGCCCGCCCGTATATCCTGAAAGTCCGTCCGTGCAAGCGCATATAATTACAGATATATAATTAATTAATACATATATTTATATAGAAGATTTCATCTAATTAAAGATCTTATCTCTTTAAACGATATATCTCTGTTGCTTTACGAGAACCATTCTGCATATGAAGTACGAGTTTGTTTCCCAAATTGGCCATTTTATGGTACAATAAATTAATATCTTAACTTATTAATTAACTTATTAATCGCAGTTAGCCGCAACGATAAGTTTACGCTCGATCGTAGGAAACCGATCAGCGTTAATTCGTTTCCGAGACGAGGCGAGCAGCGCGTTAATGGCGCGCGGACACCGCGGGTGATCGTTGTATGGTTTGCAGCGTGCATGCATCTTCGCGGTCCGGAGGGAAATTAATGAATTTCAAATCGAAGCAACGCGAGTGGTTAATTTTCGTGGAAGCCGCCGAGAGCGCGGACGAGACGGCTACCCGCCTGGAGAACACGCTCATTTAATGCCATCGGGTACTAATGGCGTTTCGATTGCTCGCTGCCATTGGCGTAGGGCATCCCCGTTCGAAGAAAGGTAATGTGCGTGCCCGGCACGCAGGTGCCAGGGCATGTATATTATGCCGATTAAAATTTGCATAACTCGCATTACTCTGTAGTATGTAAATTGCGCATCGGCTGTAAAATATAAGCGGCCTCGTGAGCGCGCGAAGAGGCCAGTACACATATATTTACGGTACGGGCCCCTCAAATGAGAACGTCCGGCTAATTACTATTAAGTTGTCAACACCGCGGTTGCTTGGGTAAACAAGATATTGATTGTCTTAATTACCGAGTCGCCTTCTCGGATATTTCTGCGCGCCTATCCTAAATATCAATAATAAATGTTAATAAATATTAATATCTGTAATATTAGCGACATATCGTGAAATGCGATCGGTTTAAAAATTTAAAATGATTTTATTATAATAAAGGAGTAAAATAATATTGTTGTTGGAGATGGAACGCTATTTCCTTGTAAAAGCAATTTGATGCGTCATTTACATGGATATTATCATGCCATAAAATTCTCTAAAGCATGTGGAAAAGTCGAGAGAAAAGTCAAGTCATACCATCTCCGCACAAAAGAGAAATCTATTAAGGCCTCATTATTAGGACATTTTTATAAAAATCATATCCTGCTTAACAAAGGACACACGACCCATGGTCAACTTTTAACAAAAGTGCCTAAAACTGGTAGAAAAAACGATTCGGTGAAATCCAAAGTGAGAATAATAGGAAAGGGAACAATGGGAAGGAAATAAAGCCCAGCTTTCCCTAAAAAGACCTCCTGGTGACTACTTGATTGTAATATTTGACACATTTCTCGGAGTCAATAGTTATTCGGAAAATTACTAAGCGTCGTTTATATTACAAATATACCAATAGATTATTAGAATATCTGTAAGGTGTTGTTGGGTTAGTTTCGTAGAAGAAGGTAGCGACATCCTTAGTAAATTTATTATTTCTGAGTATGCGTGTTGGTTGTTACAAGCTAATAATCGATACAGGAAATTACGTAACGTTACGTTTACAAGTCTGTGCAATCGTGTCACAATCGCGATATGGTACGAACGTAGCGTTTTGTAATTATGTTGACGAGTTTGCTAGAAATTCTTAAGTGAATGGGAATTTAATTTGATTATTGGATGACATCGAAGCGCGAAGGCGATTAGGTTTTAGTGTCACAACTCTCACCACAGATCGTCCGGAGATATGGTAAGGATCGGTCGTATATAGGTGACAAATGCGGTGTACCGGGGTTTTCCTAATTTTACTGATTATCGCTCACTGATCTCATGCTGTTTTTCCCTGAATCCTGCTATATTTTTTCTCCTCTCTCCAACGAGAATCAAAAGGAAAAGAAATATCAGTCGTCGACGAAGAAGCATCTATCTGACTAAAACGACGCACGAAGGAATAACGGTACCTGCAGCGTGAAAGACGACAGATTTACGATCAGCTACCGTGATCTCTTAAAAACGATCAACGATCGTGAATATAGTCTGAAAGAGATTTTATTCTACTCCGATCGCTTGGAGATCTAGAGAGAAGTAACTGTAATGAAGATATATATCTGATTCTCCACAGAAATCTGTCCAATTTCATCGGTGTCTTTATTTGTCTGAAGGGCCTCGTCATAGCAATCCTTAACGTACCTGCGCGTTCCATCAGAGATTCGAATCTCGCGTACAATTTTGAATACCCTTGTATCGGTGTATCTTATTTTTTTGGAAGCCGTAATATCTATTACGAGATCTTCGCGCGTTGCCATTAACTTGTTTCTCAATTCGTGACGGATACAAGCCGCGCAACATTCGTATAAATCGAGCCGCGGAGATCGCGAACCGTTTAATCCAACAAAACGAGCCCACTTTATTCCGTCGTGCGCCTCGCAAAAAACTGTTGCAAGATGGATATTGCTGCCAACTGTACGTATTGGCGGCGGTGTACAACATGATTACCGATTAGTCATACTTTATCAATAACGCCACGGAGATCTCACTCTACCTCGATCGTTCGTAGCTCCAGCCGTCAATGGAGGATTGAGTAATCGCGATCTGCATTGGCTTAATTCAAATCGTATATGCGTAAAATCTTCACGCTCTTCGAAAGTATTAATGCCATACAGCGGTGACAGCCGCGATTATGCGATTGTCGCATTTATCGATTACGGACGATCAATAATACTCGAAAATTTGATGCAAAAAAAAACTGCAGATGTCACGAATGTTGCGAAAATTAATTTTGCGTGAATAAGATTCTGTAAAATATTAAAGTTAATAAACATAAAATTCTTCTATATGCGTGAAAAATATATAAAAAGCTTTCATATATGATATATGTGAAATTTATATGATACCTATGACGTTTTTTTTCAATATAAATTTCGTGTTCAGATAAATAAATTATTATTTATAATATTATCATTGATATTATAAATGTTATTTAGCTGGTTTTTATTTTGAGCTTTTTATATTTATTGAATTACAGATACGAAGCGATTAAGTGCCGTATTTTTTCTCCTCGATTGATAATGGTATTGTAGAGCAGCGATTCTAACTTAAAAAGATTCAGCTGAAAGATCGTCGAGGTTCAAGCCCGCCTTTCCGTCCGTGTTCTGCCATTTTTTTCTGGACTATCCTGACATCCCTCTCGCTTTCGTTGCACCAAGAGACACCTGCGGTTAACCCCGCAACTCGTGAAACCGTTATGGTCATCGGACAGAGATTCCGCCTAATAAAGACATAATTCTACGAGATAGGATCTACCTTGGTTGTGCTCGCGTGCGTACCACTATCTTTACGAGCGACTACCTCCCCGTCTAATTCGAAAACAGATCGAATGTCGACCTCGGCTGGCCAGCTCCGCGCGCAGATTCACGATCTTTCCCGGAAAAAAGGACGCCCCACGCGATTTATGACCTCGTTAAGTTCCTAGGACTATGCAGGGGCTCGTATTAACGGCGCATCGCAGATGTATTAACCATGATTGTTGAGCGATCTATACGCACGGGACCGAATAACGGACCCTTAATCCTAGATCTATTTCCTTGAGCTGGCATTCTCTGAATTTTCTCTATCTCTTACGAATTTTGGAACACCTTAGGTCATCGTAGACAGGATAAAGAAATACAATGCTACGTCATAAAACTACTGTTAATTTACGTTAATTCATTTTGAAATCGCTTTTATCAGAAATCTTCTCAGAGAGAAACACTTAATAAATTTAATTTCAAATTCCACGTAAAAATACCGAACTTCTGATAGTAAAAAAAGTTCTACTACAATTACCACGCACCTTCGCAGCTTCTCTGCTGTTCCGTTCAACTTTCCCTCGTGGAATATCGCCGAGCATATTCCACGCGAATCGGCCTGAAAACGCACGGGGGACAAAACAAGTTGCTCTCCATCGCTGGCCGATCGTCCGTAAAATGGCCGGCCATTCGACGCGATAACAACAACTTGATGAAACGATTAAAACCGTAACGAGCCTCCTCCTCCCACGCCCACGGTCGGTGATTGCTGTTGTTACAATCCGCGCTTCCAGCGCGAAAATTTTCCCAATTCGCATGTATGAGCGGCCGCGTTCCCGCGGGAGCGCTCGGTCAACGTGCTGTCGGGACATCTCCCGCGGGATACACCCCTGATAAATCCGTCCAGCCAGCGTTAACCGCGGTTTTTCGTCCTTTTACACAGCGGTGATTCGACAACGGTTGTTGCCGAATTGTGTAGAAAATTTGAACTTTATTTGCAAGAGATATTAGGGCCCGGTTCCACAACTTGCTTTAACCGAAGTTTAACTCGTTAAACCTAATCAGGATTGGTCTATAACGAGTTAAACTCTGGTTAAAATAGGTTGTGGAACTGGGCCTAGATCCTTCGACACGAGTTTATTACAACTGCATTCCGAAGTCTTGAAAAGTTCAGAGAAAAAAGCAGATTAAAGCAATGATTTGTAAGACTCGCTGTAAAGGAATTAAGAATCGTCATTAGCAAAATTTCTTTTTACAAATTATGGATCTGGTCCATTTCTTCTTCGAATAATTAACTCTTCAATTGTTTCAAAGTTAGAAGAGATCACTGTTAGATATTAAAGGATCAAATTTATAAACCAATTTCTTGGGTTAAATTATTTGGTTATTATTAATTTTTACATGAGTCAAAATTTATTATTTTAACACAAAATATGTGGTTAAAAAGTAACCATAACCAATTCTGTTCTAGTTAAATTAACAATATATTGGGTAGGATCAGTGACGACCTATAGGAATGGTTATAAATGACTCAAATTTGGTTCAATTTAATACTACAATTTAATACTACATCTTACAGATGCTTGATAGCATCAGTATCATTGTGATATTACTTTTCTGGTTTCAAGAACTGCGTTTTAAGTCCGAAAGTAACGGCGCGTAGTTCAAAAGAACCAGAAAAATCACACATAAAATATTAATGAGCACCAAGATCTGCTATGACCGTATTTGGCCGTTCTCGATTTTTAATTGTTTAATACACTTCGCGGTCTTGTAATTATATTGTTTAATACTACAAATTTAACAGTGATGGGGGACGATATATATATAATTGTTAATTATTTTCTGCTCCTTCTTCTCTTTTTTCCTCTGATTGTGAATTTTCGATCCACGATATCACAGTATATTAATTATTTTATATAACAGATATATCCAGAGAGATCATCTGGTAACTGGAAAACTATTACTCTGAAATAACTTCCCAAAATAAACCAAGCGTATCTAACGGCCGAGCGGTTTCGAAATTAGCGTGATGCCGTCCGAGGGACCAACTGGAAGTCGTAATTCCGTCATTCTCCAATATCGTTGCCACTAAGTGCCGAAATCACTCAGTGGGCGGGAGAGAACGTTTTGACGATCGTCGCGGCGGCTTTTCCACGATAATCTCAGCTTCCCCGGACGTGCAGCTATACGCCGGGCGAATTATCCCCGGGGATGGGGCGCGAGGGAGGGAGCACGCGATAAATAAACTCTAACCCCATTCAAGTAAGTGGTTATGTTTTTAACACGCGCTTGCGGCTAACAGTTCGTCCCCATTTCTCCCCAACCGCCCTACTCTATCTATCCGCGCTCTAACGTCGTGGTGTACAACGATCTACCGCAGAAACGCGCTTCGTCCACCATCGTCGTCTCCATAAGCTACGTTATGGTCTCCAGTGGCGTAACGGCGCGGGGAGCAACGCGAATCCGTTGCAGTTTTCTCGAATATACAAGCGTTCTATCTAAAAAGCAATCAATTGATCTTAAAGATTATAAAAACTATTTTTTATCAACGACTTTATCATTTTTAAATGTTTAAAAAACGACGAAGGATAAGGCCTCTTGCAGAATCCTCGATCATAACTACAATGCGCGGACTTGTTGAAGAAAAAAAAAATAAAATTAATCTTTCTTTAGGAAAAAAATCGACGGAAAGACGTGTGACGTAATTATATTCGCATATTATGTAAATACGATACAGTACGCATTCGCCGAACATAATTCGCAATAAATCTTTTTTTTTTCCTAAAAAAAACTGTTATCAACGTCCGACGAAGTCACTCGCCACGCGCAGCAACTTCAATTTGCCCGCGTGCAAATATAGATATTCGTGGCGTAAAATCTTTACGGTAGGACCAATTATGTTCTCATTGCTCATCCCGTGTTAACCACCATCGACGGAGCCGATCCTCGCGTAGAAGCTCGCTCGACTACGCTCTTGCGGTATATGCGCACACGAGCGTACGACTTTTACACGCGCGAGTCGGCGCGAGGGGTGAACGCAGCGGTAGGAGATAGGGAGAGAAAGAGCGAATCGGGGTGCAGAGCGCAGGGGAGAAAGACGGAGAAGACGGGGAGGAGGAGGAGGAGGAGGAGGAGGAGAGGATAGCGGAGGCTTCTCTCGTCGAGATGGGAGATGCGCCGACATAACCGATAAATAACAACGGCAACGAGCCTGTCAGACCCTTGTTAAAGCATCGTGCACACGCTCACGCGGACCAGCACGCACGCATTCACGCATTAGAATGCGTTTTAACACATTCTCGATCTCTCTCGCTTACGCCCTGGTGGCGAGAGTGCCGTATAAATGTTTTTGGGCCCCCGGGGCCCCGGGGCCCCGGTGCGCGGCCGGTGACGAATATTGCCGGGGCCTCTTCCGACTGTGAGAAAGGCGAACGATAATTAATATCGTTTCTCAATGAAAGAGAGAGGGGGGAGAGAGAGAGAGAGTCACAGTTTTTTACAGACGATTATTGTTACTTTGTTGCTCGAAGTTCCGAGAAACGAAGGTGCGCAACGCATCTCGTGCACGCGTCGCATCCATCGTCGCGGATCCTGTTACGCGGAGATGCATCCGCGAATTTCACAGCGCACGATCGACGAGGCGTGCGTGCGAGCTGCATGCGCGCCATTGTCCGTCATTATGTTCGCGTGCCGCTTGCTATATAGGCGCGATTAATGAATCACGCCTTTGTTGTCTAACAATGAATGTGTCCGTTGTTTCAGGATCTTCGGGGCGTCCGACACGGTGCATCGGCGGCGGCGGAGGAGGTTGAGGAGATTGCGGTTAAAGGTAGGAATTATTGCGATTATTACCGCACGCCGAAGAGCACGAAACTGCACGAACGATCTTGCTTGCGGTGGTGTTTACTCGTTTTCTACGGACGGTGCTCGGAAATAAGGCACGTCGTACATAACACTTTGTCGCGATTTTGTTCGAGGAGAGGACGAAATCCCGTGAGCTTAATTTTAATCAACGTTAATTCCAAGAACGGATTCTCAGGGTCCACTTAATTTTAATAACGTGCGTTTCTCGGAGGTCGAAATCTCCTCTCCTTCGCTTTGACGAAAATATACCGATGATTGCACCCGACCACGCCCACGCCACGTCTCGATGTTCGAGAACGTCGTTGAGAAAATTCGCGCGCTGCACGCGCCGTCCTTTTATCCGCTCAACTTAACACGCCGCGCCGGTCGGTTACGCCGGAGTTACGAGCTCCGCGTCCCCTGTCCGCGCCCCGTCGCGCCTTAAGTACACGTTTTATGAACTGTACTTTATGAATTTGTCGAAGTGCCTGCTTACGATGGTTTCGTTAGCACGCCCCGAGCAGTTTCTCGACGAGGAGCGAGAGCGAGCGAGCGAGCGAGAACGGGGCAACTTCCAACTTGTCCGCGCGCTCGCAGCATCCTCCGCAGCATCTTCCCGAACACCCGGACACGAGGAGTGGCTTTCGTATCCCGCTCCGAGCTCGCAATATTATCTGACGGTAATACGCGTAAGAAATTGACGGCGGGGATTTGTCGCGCGCCTCAGCGACCGTGAGATTTATATTAATTGCACCGCGCGTTCGTAAGTCGTATTTATTTTTTACGTACGTTATTAGAATACATTCGGATTAAGTTCTGGTAGCAATGTAGGTCAATAACAACGTCACGTATGCCAAAATATGAATATGTTATTGTTCTTTACATTTTTATAAGCGCCATATTTTTTGTCATAAGCGGAAATGATTCTCATCAAGTTTCTGTGCTAATTGTTTTTTTCACCTGTAAAATAATTGATGGAAGTCTTCATTTAGGCTAAGTATATATTTAGACGATTATTAAAATGAGATATGATCAAAAAGAAAAAAACCAATGTGAGCCAAACGCCGTTATTTGGGGCGAAAAAACTGTTTATTAAGAAACATTTACAAATGCATAAATACGCGACGCAAACGTTTCGACTCCGATTCGAGTCCTCCTCAGTGCATACAAAAACTAATAATGAAATGACAAATGATAAATGATATGAGATTCACGTCAACCTCCACACATGCGATACTTGAATAAAGTTTATGACGAAATTTAGAAGAGGATATCCAAATTTTAAATAAATTAAAATATAAAAAAACTAAAGATGTGTATGGAGAAAGTTATTAAAATGGTTGCATTATTAAAAATTATTCCTAATGATTTCTAACGTAATAATTAAGGAAAAAAAGAGACGATAAATTTTCGTGAAAGCCAAGTATATTCTGAAGGCCAAAGAAAATTGAGGGAAAGGCGCCGGAGAACATATCGCCGATGAAATGAGATTTATATTTTAGAAAAATCTGGCGAGAATCTGCTTTGGGTTAGCGACAGCACGTGCTGCCGCTTGCCGCTTGCCGTCGAAATCGATTTTCTCTCGTTCGGAGTAAACGAAGACAAAATAGGAACACTAATTATATTCTCGCTCCTTGAATGATGAATCACTCGCTCGAATCTTACTTGGTATAGAAGCGAGTTAAGAAAAGATAATAAAGATAGTTAATTGCGCGGTTTATAAATTATTACACGTGCTTTTAATCACCGCGTTGGCTCCAACGTTATGTAACAGCAAAATGATTTCACCGCAACACAAATACGTTGATGTAGCAACTTGTAGTAATTACGTTGTTGGTTGTACAGTTGGTAGTCGCGCGCGCTGCTGTCTGTCACCCGTTATATTTTCTTTCTTCATTGCCTTGAGCATTATCTCCGAAAGTTGGCACCTGGCTCGGATATAAACTGCTGTATCGCTTTCACGAAGATTCAGACGGAGCCGCCAACCCCCGTTACAATAATATTTTCCCAACACCAAGACGTTGTTTACAATGTAAACGCGGTACCCGCTGGATTATCCACTCGTCCCTCACCGCCTTTCACGTCCATTTATCGCGGGAAAATCGCCACTGTATCCCCGAGAATTGTTGCAAATTGTTACACACAGCGAGACGAATTAAATGTAAAATACGCGTAGAAGAACACGAGAGAGGTTTGAAAACATTGGATAATTAATTATAAAAAATTCTTACAAGAATAACAGTATTACAAGTG
>NJRQ01000155.1:341930-367935 GCA_003063805.1 Aphaenogaster ashmeadi | reverse complement strand
ACACACACACACACACACACACACACACACACACACACACGCACGCACGCACGCACGCACACACATTTATATATTACTGACATATCCAGTTTGGTAAAAATTAATTTCAAACAAGTGCACGTCGCTACTTTATTAAATCAATATAAAAAAATTATCTCATCCAGTATTATCTCTTTCAAAATATATAAATATATCGTAATAAAGGACACAATATTTAATTCATAATTTTAATGTTTTAAAAATCTCTATCCTTGAACTTTAAATTAACTTTTTTATGTAAGTAATTGTTCTCTTCTTAAACCATCTCTGGAAAAATGTTACAAGATTATAATATTATTCACTATACATATATTTTATATAATTTTCTTTCAAAAATCGGATATTGAAACTCGCGAAACAAAACTCAGGCTGCATCTCAAAGCAAACTTCATCTAAATTTATCAATTGAATCGCGATTGTAAATAAAAAATATCAAATTGTTTTCCAAAATCTATTTGTGAAATTGTGTCATATATTTTAAGACTGGTTTCAACTGAATTCTTCAGAGAGCCGAAACGCTACTATAAATATGGGCCCTTAAATTTTATGTCTCTGCATTATATGTACATATATATTATGTTTCTTATTTGTTTTATTACGATATAATCTAACTTTATTAAATTTAGATATAATAATTTATTATATGATGCAATATTTTTTACACACGATTTTTTACACTTGCGTTTGTCGCAATAAAATTGCAACGAAATATCTCGCAAATTTTGCAAACTGCGGCATAAAGCCCGTAGAAACATTGAGACGATTGTTCAAAATTTTAATGAATCGACTCTTTGGGTGTCGTCGGCACTTTGGACGTGTCATTTGGTCATTATGGGCCCATTAGTCGTATCGAGTGACAAGACGAGTGTTTGACTCGCGTTACATTCGGTGTGTAAAAGGACCAAAAAGGACCGTCATAAAAAACCCGCCGATAGGATAACACTGGTACCGAATTTGAGATACTTTAAATGTGTGAGAACAGAGATAAAATTGTCTTTTGTGTAATGTGCATAAGTAACTCGATCTTAAAAGATAAAAGTTGATAATTTTAATTCTTCATCAATATAATAATTTATTTGAGATGCGTGTTTTTTTCTATTAATTTCCTTAAAAATATTTTAATATATAAAATATCATTTATCTTTTATTTTATTATGAAAATTTATTGTAACACGAAAGAAATATGTAGACAGAGCATGTAATCATATTTTATGCATATTAATCATATATATTAATTATGTATATATTTACCATTACATCAATTGCTTTTACATTTCTTGTTAGTCGCATTCAGTATTATAATAAGAACAATATTTTTTTGTTTGATGGTTTGATAATAGAAAAATAAGTGGGAATACGAGACGTATTTTAATATTACCGTTCGCTATGAAGAGGGTTTGTGTATTTTCGAACAAAAAGAAGCGAAATCTGAATCCGTAGGATGTGGCACGTTCTAAATACCGACCACATGTCGGAACTATGGATCTGTTAATTCTAATAATTTATTAACCTACTCGTTGTTTATTCTCAGTCTATTGTGAAAATAGCGTGTAAAGTTTAAACAAATATACATTCTTTAGGCTAATTACGGGATTTAAATAACTCATTTAATTTAATTCGTATCGATCAAATGCAACGCGCTTAATCGCGAAGTTTAATCTGATCATGATATGCATTCTATCAAATTTTTGAAATTAATATTTGTTTATATGTATCAATGTCGGTTTTCCGAATCTTTTAATGTTTTTTCCTCTGTTGCATTGGTTCTAAAAAAATTCAAAACTCGGTTAACATTTCAAAATATAATATTCTTTAGCAATCTTTTTCTATTATCCTTTTATTATTCAGCTAAGCTGCGGTCCACTTGGTGCTACAAATGTTTTGAAGCATTCTTTGATTGGTCAATTAATAGAATGCTTTACTCTGGTCGGTCAATTGAACGCTTCAAAACATTTGTAGCATCAAATGGACCGCAGTCATAGTCGTCCATCTAAACTATTCTATTTTTTTCCATTTGGTTAGTTGTCGCTCTTTAGTCAGTTGGACCCCCATATGCAACAAGGACCCAACCAACAAGGAGGTAGTTTTGAGTAATAAGTAATTGAAGTTTTGTTATTACAATTAAAATAATCGGCTTAAACCAAGTCTTTATGAGATTTCTTTTGAATGATTTACTCAAATTAAACGAAAAGCAGGATATATTTTTCAAAATAAAGAAGTACATTAAAAAACAGACACAGAAAAAGCAGTTGGTTTTTTATGCTTTCTTCTTCATATGCTTTATTACCAATAAAATGGCCCAACTTGTAAATTACGCTTAATTTTTTTTGCGTTAAAAAAAATTAAAAAACATCAACTTGAGGCTTATAGCGTTTTTCACTGGGAGAACTGGTGCGCACTGAGTGCGCACTAAGGCTTATCAATTTTGATATTTACAAATCATCGATCTTAAATATTTCTTGAAATACTTCTCAGTAAAATGATCTGTACATCATCCATACAGATTGTTTTATTAGTTAAAAAGTTTTTGAACGTGATTTAAGCGATCTTAAATATAATAACGGATTATAAACAAGCCTTAGTGCGCACTCAGTGCGCACCAGTTCTCCCAGTGAAAAACGCTATTAGAATAACCAGTTAACTCATTTTTCTTCAAAATGTCGGTTGGGTCCTTATTGCATATGGTGGTCCAGTTTATCTTCATCGAATACCTGAACGTCCGTTTTCTATTTTTCTATTTCTTCTATTTGTCTTCCTTTTGCAACCTTAATGTGACATGTTTCAAGGGTAAAACCTTATTTATTGGTATCTTTTATGTATACTAATGTGCTGTATTTTGGCCTTTATTGACGTCATGTTTTTTTAAATGCTAAGCAACCTTTACCGTAACCTCGAGAAACCCCGAGAACCTTTTAGCAAGTAATGACCTTCAATTCAATAGTCCCTTTACAAAATAAAGTTCTTTCATTAAAATGGTATTGTATTTTCTAAAAGATACAATACAATGAACAAATCGTTATTTACATATATCGTTTTAGAAATGGTACACGCTTTTATAACTGTTTTTAAGCTTTATAATTATTTCCTGGAATTTCTAAAGGTACCTACGGGTACGAACATAAGGAAAGCAGATTTTCTGCTTTCCGACAACGATTTCATGATAAAATCGGAAAAAAGTTAAAAAATTACATTTGGTGTCCACTATCTTTCGGTTCGAGGTTATGTCATCTGACATAAACATTTGCTTGATATAAAAGTTCTACGGTTTGTAGGTACAAAATGAGACCGTAGCGCACTTCGGATTACATGCACAAATAACACTGAGCCTTAAAAACTGAGATTGAAAGCCTAGAAAAAAATGCCACCCTACTCTACCATTTTTCGCATGTGTGCGTGCGATATTGATGTAATAGTGTGTAGTGATGTATCGATGTGATGTATCGGTCGGTAAAGTCGGCTCTCGCGTCGAAATTCGGTTTTCCCTCCAGGATCCCCTTAAATAAGACTGCGCAATAAAAGCAGATTCGGACTGGTCCACGTGTGTTATCGACGCGAGCGGCTTTACCGGAATGAATTTTTAGTTTTTCTAAGCCAATTGTAAGCGTCGGTTGTGTCCTGAAACGCTGCAAATGGACATCGAAAATCTAATTTCAGTAATTTTTATAAATCTCCTATTTAGTATAAAAAAAATAAAAATTATTTTAATAGAAATATAGTCGAAAAATGTTGAAAAGAGATGAGATAAGTAAAGAAGTAAATGCGGAAGATAAGTAAGAAAGTATTATTCTTGTAAAATATACGATTTTATTTTGTATTCAATGTTTACAAATTATTAATTTTATGAAATTGTAAAATAAAATTTATAAATAATAGGAATTTTAATAATTATTAGAGATGCAATTAATTTCCTTTTTAATATATCTTTACTGCAAGACATCAACTCAGAAATTGACAGTTTCCTGCTTTAACACGCGTCTACTGTGTCCTTCTCAAACGCCGATAGTCCGCGCCAATCGGCGCTGGTTGTTGGAAAGAAAATTTTTATGCTCGTTCTCTAAGAATAATAGGTACTTCGCATTCAAACGAAGATGAATCGACAGTGATCATTCTAAAAACAACTGGTTGCATGGGAAAAATTCCACGTGGTGATTTAGAAAACATATGACCTTTAACACCTTCGCAACCGTTGACGTAATTTTACATCGTTTTATATTTATAGGGACGTAGATGATTTTATATAATTTGTATTTATGATTACAGCAATTATCTAACAATAAATTGATTTCAGCTTCCTCAAAATGAGCGTTTGAACGGAATTAAAAAAAAGAGATAAAATTTAAAAAAGAAATATAAAAAGATGTACATACATAAAAAAGATATTAAATTTTATTTTTATATAAAAGTATTTCATTATTTTTTAAAAATATATTTAATAAATTTTAAAAGTATTTTGAATTTTAATATTCCCATATTTATAAATTTGAAATTTTTTCTATTTAGATTTGTAACGTGAATTCTTTCAATTTTAAACAAGTGGTTACAAGCATATTATAAAACAATTTTTTTCATTTTCATTCTTATTTTAATGTTCCTTAAATGACGCAATAAATGTTATGACGTGATATTTTGATCACATATTTATTTAGAGAGAAATATTTAGAGAGAAAAAGAGTCTTCACTTAAATCAATAGTCGGCATTAGATGCAACTATCGATAGGCTCGATTTTCATATCGACGCCTATTATTACCTCCTTACCGCTTGCGTCTTGACAACAAACCGCCGGACACCTTTTTGTCACATACTATAATCGCTATTTTAGGTCTATTTCCGAATGGAAGATCATGACATCCATTTCTTTTATCCCTCCCAACATCCGTAGATGCCAGCTCCGGTAACATTGTTCTGAATCCATCCGTATACCTGATATTCCCATTTAAAAGCAACGGCACCTTATACCCTTCCTATTTCTCATGACTAGAGAAGTATCCTTTATATATTCTCTCAAAACCGCAGATTATTGGCATTTTGCCTTATATAAAAATGGACTTCTTTGGAAACTGTGTATAGCAGTCCTCCAGTTGCCTTCGCATTTCAAATAATATGCAGCAATAGCTGCTACCACTGCCTGATGAAGCGATTCGATACCGAACATTTCCATTGCTACCACCTGCGTGATTCTTATATTTCCATATTTAAAGATGCTATCGTATTAATTATAATAAAGATGATTTTTATTTGAACATTTTTTTAAATTACCGATTCTTGCTCAGTTGCAATGGAGGCGTAAGAAACATTAATGAGACAAATTTTGAATCCATCAATTAACAATTAGATAATTAATTGAGATATAAAAATGTCATTATCTTTACATAGCTATACGCGTAATTACTTAATTAGTCGATATACCTACTTCGATATGATAATTCAAGATAATAATTCAAACAATTTCAGCCACACATATCATGAAAGAAAGATGCAAGAGGAAAGATTCAACGAGGAAAATTGCAGAACGTTAACACGTTTTTCCTCTTACGTAAGGGTTCTTTTCTCAATCGTAGTCGACGAGGTCGACGAGCGCACCCTACTTTGACCTTCTCCTCGTAGTAAAGGAGGTTCCGGGAATCATCAACGTCCGGGCGTGGAGGCGGGCCAATCAGAGCCGCCGTTTAACTAATGCGTGTAACGTGGCCCAGGGGATGATTCGACGGGGGTGGTATGCGGGTTAGTGCGCTCGTAACTCCACGGGGATGGTGGCACCTTACACACACACACACACACACACACACACACATCTCCCGCACGAGCCACCCCATTTCGCCGGTCTCATACACCCGGGAAGTGATAGTCAGGAGGAGAGAGGGAGAGAGAGAGAGAGAGAGGCGGGCTTGGGTTTCCCTCCCCCCTACGATTTCCAATTTGCAGGGACGAGTAATCCGGTGATTTACATAACTCCATGGTAACCGTGTCAGGCTCCTTGCTGAGCTTTAGCGTGCTTTCGGAAAGGGTAAGAGGGGTAACATGCTTCGTGAGGGATCGATCGTTGACGCGATAAGATTGTTTAAGGCTCGTGTCGGTGTGCTGAAGACGGTGGATCTTAATTAATGACGTGCATCAAGATGAGACTCGCACAATGATGTATTTTCCATTAGATACACTGATAGAAAAATTTATGAAATTTGTGACTATAATTAAATTGTAAATAATTATGGTTAGGGGTGCACCATTTTTATAGTTATTACTGCTATAATGTTAGTAATAATAACAAAAAAATAGTTATACAAATACCATAATTTAACTATAATTATTATAGTTAAAAAAGGTTCCAACTATAATAATTAACTATAATAATATAGTTAAATTATGGTATTTGTAACTATTTTTTTGTTATTATTACTAACATTATAGTAATAACTATAAAAATGATGCACCTAACCATAATTATTTACAATGTAATTATAGTCATGAATATCATAAATTTTTCTATCAGTGTAGCCATCAGTTTTACCGAACGTGACTGTTTTATTAAACACTAAACAATTTTTTCTAAGAAATGAGAAACTCGCTTGCAGAAATAAATTCGATATAAAAATATTTAAGCATATTCTCATTTATGTTTTATAGTAGAATACTATAGTAATAGAAATAATTAATTACCAATGGAAACTCAACAACGTAAATTTTATTTGATTATAATGCTATACGAAAAATAAAATACTTTTTTGACGTTTAATTACTCAGTTTGGTGTAGTTAATAGCGCGTTGGTCGAGGTGCTGTAATTCGCGCCGAGTTTCCCCGTTTTTCGAATCGATCCGACAACGAATCAGGGCGCAGTTAGCTAATGCGGGGTTACGTTGGCACAGCCCCCAAGGGGGTGGCTGAAACTCCGCCGACGTAGTTAGGGATGAAACGTGGCCTGCGGTAACGATCTGAAAAAGCGTAATCCACGGACGGAATTCTCACGGTAATATATGACATAACTTCGAGATCGAGATAAATACGGAGAATATTACCGTAGTTTTAAAATTTATGATTGCAAAATCGCCGAAATGTCTTTATCGAACTTCTTTGCTTTCATTTAAGCCATGTAATAATATTTCTTCCCAGTTCCTAAAACGCTTCCATCGTTCCATAATACCCCTTCAATCACGTCGAATTATTTCGCTCTCAAGAAGGCTGCGTCAATGATATCGCGGCAGTCGGGGCAATTAATTATTTAAAATTCAATTAATTCCCTCACTATCGGTCGAGACGGCTTTTCTCCGTCGTGAGCGTCGGAGACCAAAAAAAAGGTAGCCTCTTCCAACCGCACTTTGTCCGCCGCTTAATGGCGGCGGTTCTTCTATTTTGCCGGATCTAATTTCCGTTTTCCGCCGTGGCTTCTGCCGCAATTAATTCGCCCGGAATCCAATTAATTCGCCGGACGGCCAATGAACTAACGTTGTTTGTCGAAGAAGACGTTCGCGCCGCCATTCCGTGACGCGGAGGGGGTGGCGCGGGCGAGAAGGGAGCATACCGCGGGGAGGAAGATAAAATTACATTATCGCCTAAAGCGCTCTCGAGGAGGGGAGGCAGACGGCGAGGTGAGGGACCGTGAGGGGGTGGCAGAAAAGCGGGGTGAAAATCACGTCCCGTAATTCCCGGGCATTAAGGTAAACGTCCAACTCGCAGGGCGCAGGTTCGGTCGCCATGGCGACCACAGGGTGCTTCCCACCACCCGTCCCTTTCAATCGATAACTTATGAAACCGTCGTACATTCCTCCTCTCGACCACCCCGCTTCACCCTGCCGCCCTTCCCGCCGCGCCGGCTGGATACGCGACTCGGCTTCCTGTCATGGCGACACTTTGAATATCTATGTGAAAAAAAGGAACAGAAGAGAAACGAGGGAAACGTTTTTATATGTGCGACTAATCGCACTGATGTCTTATGTATTTGCAGGATAGATTTATCAAGAAACAGTTTCCTATTTCTATCTAGAATGATAAAAAATATTTGCTGAATATATTTAACCGACTAATATATATATTATATTATTTTAAATAATTGAAAGATTAAAAATCTCTCTCGCTATATAGCTTTACCGATTTAGTCATATGCCATCGCGAGTTAAACCGAGCAATAACAGATTCAAAAATTATGGCTCTTCATTTATCTGGATGATAACGAGATTAAAATCTCATGTGAAATCGCTCGACGATGCTTGATCTTTATCGGCGATAAAATAATAAGCCTCGCAATTTAGTCGCTCTTTCGGGCCGATTTTACGCATCGTGTTACGACGTGCGGCCCGAAATCCGTGTAATGTAATTCGCAATTACGGCCGGCCAGCCGCGAGCGAGCGGAACTTGTTTATTCTTCATGACGTACGATCGCCGACATTAACTGCAAGCGCTTTAACCGCCTGCCCACCATTTGTCGGCCGGTAATGCGTGCGATCGATTAATTAAATCCGGCCAACCGGCGGCGGTATCGCGCGTCGATTCATCCCCTAAATGGCTGGCCAATCGCAGCGAGCTTGCACCGGGGTGGTTACGGGCGACCCTTCGCGCGGATATCCTCGAGGGTGGGGAACGGCACTAGGATACGATTATGGTGCGGCAAGGCGATCACGTCAAATTGGGATCCTTCGGGAAACGGCGGATGACATCTCCGGAATGACTCCGCGTCGAATCCTCCGCGCCGAGGAGTTTATCATGCGGAAGACGGCCAGATAAGCTTTCCGGACATATATCGCAGAGAAATTCCGCTTGACTCTCACCTCGATTTGATTGCCTTACTATCGAAGTCTATATTTGATCGCCTTTTGTGACATGGTAAACGTATACTAATATTACTATAATTAGACATCACATATATAAAATTGTTATACTTTCCTGAAGAGGATTAAATCATATTTTGCCGTCAAAAACGTTTATTTCATCTCACATATTTTTCTCTTCATCATAGAATCTTTGTATTAAGACAACTTATCGCGCGCATCATATAACGAATTATGACGCCGATTTCTCAATCTCTTCTTGAACAATCTGCAAGATTGTAAATACAATATAGTGAAGGGTAGAGGAGAGGGCAGGATGAGAGGAGGTCGAGACGAAGATGAAGGAAAGAGTGAAAGAGGGCAGGGAGGGCAGGAGGAGGACTCTCGGTCCAGCTTATATGCAGTTCGGAGAATTTTAACAAGACGGGCTCTCGTCGCCCTGGGCAAGGAATCCTCTAACAAGAAAGGGCACTTCTCCCCTCAAAAATAATGAAGTCTTCAAGCCGCATTCCCACAGGCCCCCGAGGGTGCCGCGCGTTGCGCACCTTTGTGCTACTCAAGTCACCGCACAAATTCGCGATCGCGCACTCTCTTCCGTCAAAGTGTCAACCCTCGCCACTAAGATAACAAAGTTCACGCGATAGTCCACTGCAAAGAGTAGAACTACTTTCTCCGTAATGGTACGTCGCATCTGTCATCTTCGTTTCTGTAAGAATAAGTCATTCGAAAGGAACTGAATCAATATACGTAACTTGGTTTAATACTTATACAATACACGAAATTATTAATTAAATTAAATACATCTAATACATTTGGCTTAATAGTAAAAAAAGTATTTAAAAATGTCATTTTCCGGGACGTTTGTATAAAAGAGATTAATTAGAGATTAAATAATTACAGATTTAATTGAAGAAAAATAATAACTAGCTGAGATACACAAGACCTCTACAAGAAAATTAATTAATTAATTAATTAATTAATTAATAATATCGAACGACGGGATATAACTTATCCCGTCGTGAAAAAGTTAAGGTTGCCACAGCAGAATAATAATGTTATTTTTCGCCCATCCATAGAAAAGGGTTATGGTAACCATAGTACTCTGGAAGTGACCTATATGGTTGTACCTTAGCGAAGGTAGCTGCTATATGGATGTTACAACCGTAATGATTATTTATAGGTACAGTTCCTGCAACCATAGTCATATACATGTTATTCTATCTGTAACCTAAAAATGTTTTATTTTGAATGTTACCTTTGAAAATGGGAATAGAGTCCTCAAATCCTATGCTTTGAAGATAAAGCATACACGGAAAAAACAATAAGGTTGCTACAACCACAATAATAGTAATATTTGGTACAGCCACGTCCTGTGGTTGTCACATTCACATTGTGAAGGCAACTATATGCATTTGGTACAGCAAACATAGTGAATGTTGAGACAAACATATATAGATGCACTACACAAAACAATGTGAATGTGACAACCACAGGACGTGGCTGTACCAAATGTTACTATTATTGTGGTTGTAACAACCTTATTGTTTTTTCCGTGTAGGATTTGAGGACCCTATTCCTATTTTCAAAGGTAACATTCAAAATAAAACATTTTTAGGTTACAGATATATAGGATAACATGTATATAACTGTGGTTGCAGGCTCGTAAGCTTTAAAGCTTACGAGCCTGCAACCACAGTTATATACATGTTATCCTATAATTATCCATAATTATTCACAATTGTATCCGCAATAATATGCACAAGAAGGATCACAATATAACGTACACTTTATTTTATTTGAAAATTCTTCGTGAGTTGGTGGTAATACTGCTGCTGTCTATTCTATTGTTGCAATAGAACTGAACTCTCAGTGCTGCCGTGCAACTATATCCTACAGATCTCTCAATCATACTATATTTGTTCTGCAGACCACATTAGAGAGATAGCAATAATTCTTTAGTTGAAGCAACCATATATAAGAATATTCTAACCGAATGTTACTTATCGTAAGAACTACGGTTGTGAGAACCGTATAGGTGAGCATATCTTGACAGCTATATTCAATATAATATCAATATAACTTGAATTCACATACATTTCTTTTCCAATCATAGAGAATGTTGTTCTAACAACCATAGCCATTTTTTCCGTGCAAAGATAATCAGAAGGAAATGTGATCATTAATTAAACAGAATATCGATAAAGATATTGTTATGAACTTTCAGAGACCGCGATTTTATAAATTTTACAGGAAGCATACGAGAAGAGAGGACATGAAAAAGAAGGTAGATAAGATGTTCTTCCACTTGATTGCGAGCCATCGTCAATTTGCGCGCCGACGAGCGAAATATCGGCTTGTCGTCCCATCCGGCGACGCGCGTTTTCGCACCATCTGTATGGATATTTCTGCTTGCCGGCCCGTGCCCGGCTAATTAAATCAGCTCGGGAATTCGTGGCGCTTATCGGCATTCCATGTAAATTCGTGAGCGGCGCGAATCCGATGTCCCGCGTGCCAATTAGTCGAGCCGGCGTCCGAACCGTGCGATCCGCCTTGTAATTTCCTTGCTTGAAGGATACTATAAGGATGTTTATGTGACCCGATGAATTATTGGTCGTACGCACGCGAACGTGCCGCTAATTTCGTCACCTTTCGAATGAACCGTGATAATCCGCGCGTGTGTCGCGAACACGCGCTAATTAGTTTCTCTCATGAAAAAAATTATACGCCCGAAAATACAGGTATGCATATAATTGGAAATTATTCTCTAATCGTCACTTTTATTTCTGTACCTACCTAACCTTAATTTATCATGATTTTTTATTACACACAGCACATAGCAGTTTTATTTTATCATTTCTGTTTACAAATTATATGTGCTCATCATATTTTCATTCTGACGGCGTTTATTTTAAAGTAATAAATTGTTAGAAAGATGAACAACACGGTTGTCAGTTTCAAAAAACGTGCACTTCCACTTTTTTTCTGCTCCGCAGCGCTCGTTAACGAGAATCCGAGTGCGTAGCTGAAAAAAATCACGAATAAAAAGAGCGCGGGCCGGGACCTAACCGGGTGGTACGTTTAATTCGGAACGCGCGAAATAACAAACAAAAGAGAACCGCCGAAACTTAAACCAAACAGGCGGATTGGATATCGTCGGCACCGGCTACGTGCGCGCGAAAGTGTATCGGCGCAATCGAAATCGGCGCAGGGGCGAAATCGAAATTGGCCGGTCGATCTCACAAAAGCGCCCCGCTCCGCCCCTGTAACTCAATTATTACGAAGTAACGGCCATGGTTGCCCGATTTTTTTTTCCAACCAGATTTTACATCGATTTTAAAAAAGCACGATGAAAAAGTTTGCCCTGGTGGTGGAATAATGAGAAGAATAGTTTTCTACGTTCATGTGTTCAAATAAAATACCACACTCGAGTAAGCGTGAAAAATTATTTAAATTAAATTTTGCAATAATCTAGTAATTTCCGAATTTTCGGAACAATTTCTTCGTAAATGTTACCGTTTGGATTTATGAGCGACGAGTATCGGATATAGATATCCAAAATCAAAAAGAATCTGGAAAGTAGAGAGAAAGACACAGAGATAAAAAGAGAAAGAGTGGAAAGGGAGCTGGCAGCAAAGGGGTGGCTCGTCATTCTTTCGAGAAACCCCCGTTCTTTACATATGGCGCTTAGTACAGGCAATAACCATCGATAATCGGCCAATAGGAACGACCACCCCTCGCGGATCGTCAATTCCCCTCTCCCCTTCCGTGGATCTGTAGGCAGCATGACAAATAACTCTCACAATGGCCCATCGGCCACCCCCGCTCCCGCTTGCCACCCTTCTTGCAGTTCGCCAGCTCGTTCCCTTCCAACCCCCTCGTGTTATACACGACCAGATCGGTTCCGGCAATTTTACATTCACGTCACAGCTCCGCTGATTTATTATAATGTTTGCCGCTCGTCCCCCCTTCGTTCCTCCATCATCCCCCTCCTCTGCAGTCACGCTGACGACCCTATGTTCAGCCGGCGAATTGGGAAAATACTCTCCGGGGGATGAACTGTCGATAGAACGATGGCTGTTTCGAGGTCGAGGGATCGAGATCGAATTCGGATGAGATCATAGTCTATTTATGATTGCGGGCAAAGGGGGATTTAAATGTGATAGTTCGATGGGAAAATAGCGGGAATGGTTTGACAATTTACAATTGTCTTAACCCGAAAATTTTTCATTTTTGGCGCATATGTTCAAACATAAAAAATTGCGGCTTAGAAACTTATTTTTCGCGATAGAATTAATTTTTTGAGTTGACTCCTGCTTATTTACAACGACGTACTCTAAGCGATTTTAAGATGCAATCTCCCGGAATTTTCCCAGAAAACGTGGCGGAGAGAACCTCCGGAAGATCGATTCCTGGCAAGGTCCTCCAGGTACTCTAAGACCGGGTCCCGATAAACAAGACAATTTCGCGGGAGGACGTCCCAAGGAATCTATAAATCGTGGCGAAGCAACTCGTCCGCCATCACGTATCCGCGCTCCGCCACGATTAGAGCCGATCGGACCGAACCCGCCATCTTGAAGGCGTTTGCCGCCAAACGATTGAATGTCTCCCCAAGCGGACATCCCAGGCCGTATCACCTTCGGACCCTTTTCTCACCGATGCAGACCTCCTCTTTTCTCCCTTCACCCCGTCGATTCGCTTTCGCGTGTCGCGAGAATTGAAAGCGTCGGCAATTCGGCCGATTCGAAAGCGGCGACGATTCTATTTTCCTCCGCTCGACATCGCACGGGGGATAAAAATCTTTACGGCAAATCCGACCACGAAAATGGGATAGGTTATCCCCCTTATACCGGGGGTGACCTGTAATACCCACCCCTGACGATTGGCACGATCGTATAAGATTTGCGGAGAAGATTGCGGTATCAATCGCATGGGCGCGAAATTATTACAAGTTCGGTGGATATAATTCTGTCAATGTAAATACTGGGGTTTTTCGCAAAATTTCTTATAAATTTAGATCAACATTTCCTTAACCTTTTAAGGCCCAGGCATCGATTCCGTTTGAGTAAAATTTAAGATCAACGATCACAATAGTGGCTTGTTTAGCGGGAACACCATTGTTTTACGAATTGAGATAGAAAATCGAGCTCCATATAAAACGGATCAAGAGTATTACATCGACAGAAACACTACTTTATCAATACAAAACATTTGGGAAGAACTCAAAGTGAATGTACATAATTATGTACACTGGGCCTTAAAGGGTTAATACCATCCCTGCATTCGTCGTATTCCGAAGGAAGATACAACGTGACGAAGCTTCAGATTTCGACGACAAAACAGTTTCCGATTTACCGAGCAACGATTCTATTTTCTGACATCGAAGGGCGAGGGGATAAAGGTCTATATATGGCGAGACTGTGACTCCGAAAAATGGAGTCCCCCAACATTCGCTTTCGAAGCTTGTTTGTTCCGATTCACTTTGCGACACCTGCAGCAAGTGCCCGCATCCTCTCAACCGAACGTCTAAATTCAATTTGCGTGTGCGCCTCTAAACGCAAATCGAACAGCTTCGATCGCGAAATATCTTCCTTGCGATTAATTTTACTCATCTTTGTTTTTCTATTCCTCAAGAACGTATAAATAATCTGTCCATAGCACATTTATTGAAAAGCACGAATATCTTTTATATATTTTTTTTATTTTAATCTAGATTTCGTAGTTTAAATCTTACTTTGTAATACGAACAATCGCAGTTACGTGACCGATCGTTATTTGTCATCATCGATTTACCGCGACTATCGTCTTTAGAGCTTTTTTACTCTGCCGCTCCCTTTTTCCACCTACGCTCGTCCTCTTCTCGTCCGTTGAACTATTTCGCTGCAACCGATGCGACGTAACTCTGAATGCAAACGACACTGCGGTCGTCCTCCCTCCTCTGCATTCTTGCACCGGGTGTAAAACTTTATCGTCGTGATTCCATCGACAGGCAGGAAACAAGAGCCGTAATTCGCGCCTCGAAAAATATTTCTGCCTCATTGCCGCGATATTTTCAATAAAATTTCTTCGCGATGCGTATATCGGAATCTAGAAGGTAATAGTAATTCGGAACCTTAGCGTGGTACATACGAATGACAGAACACGTAACACAACGCGATACATTCTCGTGACACGAGAGCTCTCATAAGAAAGTTTAATTAATCAGCGATTCGAGGATGGAGCTATTCTTTAAAAAAATCCGTTTGCCGGCGTTACAACGTCGCGATTCTAGAACGTTTTTGCGCTTGAGTCCGTCGTCGGTGACTGGAGCTCTCGGACAGGCTGCATTATTTTATTAGAATGAATTATTCATGCGCGTCACTTACACGGTATGCATAAGTCGCGCTCTTTCATCAATCCCCCTACGGTTCCCGACTGTTACTGGGCGAGAATCCCCGATTCGTCTTCTTACTCCTTCCTCGTTCGCCGAACGTGCAACGGATCGCAGAACGGATTGCAACCTATTGCGAGTATTAGAGAAGTTCCACCTGTGCAAATTTCGGGCGCATTCCGTCGGCTACTAGATGCATCTCGCGCGATGTGACGTCATTCTTCGCACAATTGTGCGACCGAATTCGTAAAATTGGAAACCAGCGACAGAAATGCTTACGGTAGCTTTTCGTCTTTATTCAATTTTCTTTTTTTGTTTTATCTTTCTCAGAGCGAATTGCACAAAATTTCTCGCATACATCTAGTCTTTTTATTTTTTACGTATCAGAATATTATCGTCTTGATATTTTCTTCGACATATCTCTGCTGAAATAAACAGAATAAAATAAAATAATAAACAAATACGTAATAAAAAAAGATACACGGAAAAAACGATAAGGTTGCCACAACCACAATAATAGTAACATTTGGTACAGCCACGTCCTGTGGTTGTCACATTCACATTGATGTGAAGGCAACTATATGCATTTGGTACAGCAAACATAGTGAATGTTGAGACAAACATATATAGATGCACTACACAAAACCTGTCTCTTATACACATCTAGATGTGTATAAGAGACAGAACAAACATATATAGATGCACTACACAAAACAATGTGAATGTGACAACCACAGGACGTGGCTGTACCAAATGTTACTATTATTGTGGTTGTGGCAACCTTATTGTTTTTTCCGTGTACGCATAAATTTACAGATCGTAGTAATTCATACGTGAGCATTCTAACCGCAAACGAAAAATTCTCTTCCTCCTGTTTTATCACTGCTCTCTCTTGCTTTCCGTCACGAGACTCGTCTCCCTTCTTAACCCGATTCCGGGGTGGACCGGTCCCACGATGCGCGAGGGCCCGCCGATGCGCTGCCCGAGAAGAACGTGTCATCCTTCAACGTCAATCCGATGCGGCGGTGGACGCAAAACGAAGCGACGAAGCGATTTGAATGCGTCCCGCGAGCCGGTGCATTCCAAAAAGTCGCCGCGGGTCGTTTCCCTGGTCCGACGCGATCCTTTTTCTTGCTCGCACCGCGGCGAAATTAGGCGTGGGTTTTTTTGCCGCTTCGCGTGAAACAAAATGATCACGCGGAAGAATGCGCGGCTGAATAAGATCTCGATAGCCTAGGCGGGCTGTATCCCATTGCTTAGGCTTTAGATCATATGAAGACCCGGGGGGAAAAAACAAGGAATGCCAGTTTTATGAAAAATGAGATATGGTCGTCATTTTGTAGCGTTTAAGAGATACTACAAACTGATGTACATCTTTTAAATACTTAAAAAGTAATATTAAAAACTGTATTAATCGATGAAAAAATGAAGATAAAACATTCGGGTATAACAAGGGGAAATAACAAACTTGAAAATTCATTTTACTCAAAAAGTATAAAACTGACATTCCTTGTTTCTCCCCCCGGGTCTTCACTACTGGACCACGCGTTAATGGTCTGAGCATCTGAACATGTGAACGTTTACTCCCTTGAAGATCGTAGTTTCCTTGTCACACGCGTGTTCGAATATGTCTGTCTTTTTCCCGTAACTCGGCAACAGCCTATTAAGAGGACAATACGCGGTCCAGTAGTATATGGTCAAAGGTTTAGGCGAATAAACTGTTTATTGACTAAGGCCCAGTTCCACAACCTATTTTAACCAGAGTTTAACTCGTTATAGACCAATCCTGATTAGGTTTAACGAGTTAAACTTCGGTTAAAGCAAGTTGTGGAACCGGGCCTAAGAAGTAGCGCAAGAACCTCCTTAACATTTTCGCTTCTTGTGAATCACTATGCCGTTCGAATTAATTTATATCTCACACAGTTCCTTCAACCGATAACCCGATCACTTCGTCGACAACTTGCGAGACATGGTAATAGTTACCTGTTCGTCATACTTATGTTCCACGCGCTGCAATTAAAATATTATCCATTGTACTAGCTACGTACTAATCTATGTACGGATTATGAAATGATCGTTTAATTCGCAACGCGTTATACATCTACCTAATTGAAGACAGATATGTATCTTGTATAGAAGTGTCACGTTTAAGACTAATGACGATTTAAATGACCTTTATCTATCGCGAGCGTATCCCAGGTGGAATTCAACGCCGATTTATCGGCAATTCGTGCCTTTATCTGCGAAAACGGGAAAAGTACATTCCGACGAAATCCTGCGACTCTCGCGAGCGGGCGAGGATCAAAGCGATCTCGCGAAGCGACCGCGTGATCCTCTCTGCCGAAGAAGGTCGAAGACAAACGCCGTACGCGAAACGCCGGACGCTAAAGGGACGATGTAAACGGACGCTATTACCGAGATAGCTCTTTCTCTCTCCTTCTCTCTCCGTTTTGTGCATGGCATTCCGACGGGAATGCACCGTCTCCTCCTTCCCGTCCGTCTCTCCTTTCCGCCCTTTTCCGCGGCGCGATCGTTTCGTGTCCTGGAAGCACGATCGCGCCGCTCACGGAAATTCCAGCGTTTGCATATCAAGGCACCGCCACCGTTTAGCCGGCCATTACCTTCGGACCAGCATCGGCCAATCTGTTCCCGAGCCCTTTTAATTCCACCCTGGCCCTCCTAGGTGCACCGAATATTACCCGGCTATCCCTCGGAATATTTACACGTACCCGGTAACGCTTATATAATATCACTCAAGGTGCTTTCGTACCTTCAAATCACAGAATGTTTGATCTGTATGCCAATGTTTTAATAATATTGAGCAAATATCACGCGCGATATCATATATATCTCCGTATTTATTAAACAGAAAATTAATTAGAAAATGCTGAATGATGGATTAAAATTTATATATAAATACCAATTATCTCGATTCAAACGATCACGTATCATAGCTCTACAGCGTATCTCCTGAGCACGAAGTGCTTATTACTGCAACGGCACGATGATTAAGTTTAATTCCATTACCGTGTTATTAAGAACAATGACAACCGCGGAGATAAATAAGCGCAATACGTCATTGTAAGTGAAAGTAAACACACAGTTGCCCGCGGCGCCGTTCGAAAATAGAAGAAAATAACGCGATAATAGTCGCTGTGAGCGTGTAGCCACTTGTACTACTCCTTTGATCGCTCGTTAACCGGGAATTACTCTAATTACAAGACCAGGAAAAAAAGAGATACATAATGCATGCGGCTAGAGGTAACTAACGACCGCGCAAACGATTCGGAAAAAAAACGAAAAAAAACATCAAGCGGCAGAAAAGAGGAGAAATATAAATAGCTGCATACTGTAACAAACGTGTATCTCTAAACTAAATGACGATAAAGTTTAGCTTAATATTTATAATTTATCAAAGATCCGACCAAATTTCGCGAATGGAGAAAGTGAAACTCCTATCTCTTTTCAGTTCTAAGATTAATTACACCTTTGTTTGAAAGCTGTTTTAAAATAAGATTGAATTATTATTGACAATTATATAATAAATTTCCTCTTAGTCGTCTCTCTCGGCGTATAATTTAAGTTTTCATTCTTATGTCGGTAAGGTGAGTACAGTGGATAGGAATTAACGGATAAGAGGCGGACAATACGAGGATAATAATTTGCTTGCGCCGCAAGGCGGTACATATACGGTTTCCGCCTTTTCTGTAGTCGTCGAGCGATAGAAGTCGCGACTTTCGCGCGTTTAACGTCGGAACGATCGCGATCAAACGACGATTGGCTTGTTCTGGAAAACATGCGATCGCTCGTTAAGTCTATGAATGGGAGAGAACGATCGTATGCAAAGGTACGATAGAGAAATCGAGCTAAGTGGCGTTTGATCAAATGTGAATGAAACTCAGAACCATTGAAAATAACATTTTCTTTTACTATTATTATATATTATTTGATTGTTAAATCCAGAAATTTATACGTAGGAAACAAATTTTATTGAAATGGAATTTTAATTTATAATTAGCGAAATATTTAAATTAATTATCGAATACCAACAATTAAATTTCTCTTAAAAATAGTCTAAACAAATGATCTCATTACGTGAAGCGTTAGGAAGAAATATTTTGTTGTTACACGATGATATGTACTTTTTTGAATTAGCTGATACGAAAGCAATTTAAAACAAATCTCGGTATCTTGGATTCTGCGAAGACGTGGTTGTATACACGGAAAAAATGTTATATTAAAAATTACTATGTATGGCAGTAACCGTGGACCATTGCTGGAATTATAAAAATTTTTACTATGTTATTATATTAATAATTATTAAACTCTTTTGTGAAAACATTGTACAAATTTTTATAATTCCAGCAATGGTCCACGGCTACTGCCATACATAGTAATTTTTAATATAAAATTTTCTCCGTGTAGAAGAAAATCGGCGTCTCACTCGGTTTGCTCGAATCGCCGCTAACGAGTCGAAGACACGCACCACACGCGTTTGTCGTCGGCGCGATCGCGCTGGCGGAATCGACGACGGCTTTCGCCGCAGCAGATTCGCGATTAGGAATCACCGCTCGTCCAATTTGCTGGGTTTTAGGTCGCCACGGCCGCATACGGCACGAGCGGTACCGCATGCGGGAATGCGCGCGGCACGGTCCATTTCCGATCGTGCGACTAGCCAGCCGGCGTGATTTACTTCCCGCCGCGTTCGAGAAACGAAAGCGTGTAACGACGATACTCGCGCGGCTCTCCGTATCGTCCCGGTAGTTGTACAATCGTCGGAATATATCAATCGAAGAGTCCGATGCGATTGTATCGTTTCCATTCATTTGGCCGCGTTCTAGAACTACTGCTATCGATATTAGGGATGGCAAACTAACAATAAGAAGTGCCGCATTTGTTTTAATGTATTAATACAAAGAAAAATAATTTACAATTAGTTATTGTAGCAAAATTATTGCTGCTACTATTTGATACAAGAGCAAACAAATTTTGTCATGATAACCAATTGTTTAATGTTAAAGTATCTTCGCGAGTATTGCCGCAAACATCTATTTTGCTGGCAAAATAGAAAAATTTTGCTGAGTTCATAGGAACTCATAGGAATTTATGAGAGTACATATAGGAACATGTTAATTTATTGTTAAAGCAAATAATCTATCTTGCAGCAAATGCATTTTGCTATTATAACAAAACTGTCGCTGATAGAATGTCGGTATGAGAATAAATAAAATTTATTATTATAATAAATTTCAAATAACAGCAAATTTGTGTGAAAAAGAATATGTATTTGTTATTTATATTAATAAGATTTCTATTTTTTTTTTATAAAGAAATTTCTTATAAGTTAGGAGATTTCGAAAAGTAAACTTTAAACGTAAAAGAATAAGTAAGAAAACTTTATTCGCCATCAAATTTTCACAGTGTACGTTACATGTACTTATATGATACGAACAATTCGTCTTCTACGAAGTATCTTAGAAAAGTTGTGGGAAGTGCGTCAAAGGAGTTGTTCGTCAGGATTATTCGCTCTTCAAGTTCTCCGAGTCGGCCGAGCGAACTCGAGCAAGTTTTCGCGTGGCGGAGCGTGATGAAGCGATTTACCGAATCGCCATAAGGAGACAGGGTACTTTACTTGACCGAGTAACTCGCGGAGTGTAGCACGGAGAAGGGAGAAACAAGGGGCGCATTAGTGACGGCTGTTAGTGCCGGCACCATCGAGAATGGGCGCAAGAAACCTCATAAACTCGCGCAAAACTGCCGCGCCGAGGGATTACGAGCTCGTCTCGTCTATCCGCGCGTCGATCTCTATATCAGCGTTTTCTCCAGTTAGCCGATATGGAGATATCGGTACGGGCGTGTTGCAACGAACGAATCCACCGCTAATGATTATGAACGGTCTCCCGAGACTGGAAAGCAACGCCGTAAATTACGCCGCGTTACTCAAATTCCCAGCTTATAGAGCGATTGCGAGTTGAACAGTGTGCAACGGGTGTAACCACGTACGTGAGCGTTCGGTTTCTACCTGTTCGCGGGAACGAGATAATGAGCAGTCGGAATAACGTTGGTTGGTTCTAACCGCGAGATCGAGATCGCGCGAGTAATTCGGCGGTGCCGGTAGATATTTCGCGTCGGGCAATCAAGCAAAGAGCGAATAATTGAGATTCCTGCAGAGATTTCTATTCATTGACCAGTTTATTCTAGTTTACTTAAGATATCTATTTTACAAGTTCGATATATATTTATAGTAGAAAATTAATATTTTATATCTTTTCTAAGTTTGTAGCGATACTTTAACTTAATTCAAAATGACAGACACATATATTCTCCACTATACATCGAATTTTAAGACACATCTTCCTGCAAAGCCTATTTTGGGGTTCTAATAAATCATCGCGGGTCGAAAGATATGAAAGAGAGACGAGCCGGGAATTCATCGCGCGCTTCTTTCCGCGATATCGCAAATGTTCGGCATCATAAACGAACGAGTGCGAAGAGTGACGCAAAAGGAGAGGATAGGAAACGGGAAAGGTTTGCGTTACGGTGTAAAAAGAACGGGCCCACGACGACTGATGATAACATCAGTCTCTCCTGTCTTTCCTGCGTCGTAAGGCCCCCGGGGAAAGGAGCACTCGGGTTCTCCTTTTCTCTCCACCTTTTCTCCCTCCGCCTCCCCCGCCCCCGGTGTCGCTCTTCATGTAATTTGTATCGAAACATCGCGGCACGGAGAAGCTGTCGGCTCTGACCAAAGACCGATTGCGATTCGACGTAGGCAGGAACGCGGTGGACGCTGAAGAAACTGTGTCCGGGGAGCCCGGCGGGGCGAGGAGGCAGAAGGAAGTCCTCGGCATCCGGAGGAATCCGGAGAAAGACGGAAGGAGGAGTGTGGCCAGCGCTTCTTTTGTCCTACCGCAAAGTTTCGGGCCTGTTTGCTGCTAAACGGATGATGCCTCTTCGGGACCCTTACGTTATTAAAGCCGAAACGCGAGGATCTCGAAACGATGAAATTTATATAAATGCACGGCATATCGTGCATTTGATAAAATAAAATAGCTGTTACGCGATTCATGTTATTTGAGATATAAACACGCATTGTTTTTTATTGTCGTTGCGTTTGGATAGAACTTGATGACTCAAAAAGATCCCGACGTAAAGTCTTAATGCAATTAAATAATGCATATTAGGTTCAGTATTTTTGTTTTGGCAAACTTAATTTCAAGCTTTACAGAACGCTGTTTTATGTTTAAATATTAATATTACAAAGAAAATATAATTTATCTATTTTTTTATTTATACTCGCGAAATCTGGTCCAACTATTTCCGAGACACATCATTAACTTCGCATAATTTTTCTACATGCGAAACATACATTTTACGCTCGCCCGAGAGGATCAAAGGGAGGCAATCGTTCTTTTGTCTCGCGGAGGACTTTTGAGGCCCTTCGCTGGACAAACAGCGCGCGGCTCGTTCTCCCTTTCAATCTTTCGTCTTCCCCTCCAACGTAGAGACGCGTGCAGGGGGGAAGGATATAGGAGCCAGAAGGTGCAGGAGATTTTTATTTGCTCCTGAAGGGCGAGCTGACTTTTTTGCCGGTTTCAGGCCCGCTAACAAGCGCTCTTTTGCTCCTCGCGAATTGTGATGCCGCTGACACTTTAGTGATGTTCCTGCCTCTACTGTGGGACCCCTCTCTCGCCATCCCTCCTCGGGCACAGACCATATTCGGCGCTGGACCTGATGTAAAATTCGTCGGAAGATCTACTCGCGACTATCGAGCCGCGATACTCGTTTAAAGACGAATGCTAACGCCGAGATCCCGGACAAAGTCGGAGGATGGAACGTTCATATAAACGAACTGCGATTTACTTCGGAAATTTTATTTTCCAATAACATTTTACCAAGTTTTAACAGAAGTATTGAATATTCAACATTGGAAATTTTAAAATTGTGACTACGTAAACTTAGAAAAGAATCCTTGCATATACATATAGAAACACAATAAAATATGGACACCTTATCTCTTTACGACGTATATAATACGCATATATTTTATTTTCCGGAATGTCTCTCTACATAATTCAACACTCGATACTGAACGCTTCCGGTGTCGGAAAAACGCGCGGATTCCGAAGGATGCGATCGTCTCTCGTTCGTCATCGCTAAAGTCTCAGCAAGCGTTATTCTTTACGACACCTTTAAGATTCCACGTCGAGCTGCTTCGGCAAAACACTGTGGCCGCATGAGATTGATACATTTTTAATGCGGACGGGTCGACGGGGGTCCGGCGGAGCAGGAGAAAGGGCGAATATCGGTGGATTCCATGCGACGCGAGGCAAAAGGTAGAAAAAGGGAAGGGCGCTTCGAAGCCGAAACTCGGGCTCGACGCGCGAAGACGAAGCGGGCAGACGGAAACCACCTCGATTCACATCGGATTCCTTCAAGTTGCCGCTTTTTGCGGCAGCAGAAACGTAGTGATAATCGTCGTCGGTCGTTAACGGAATAGCGTCGGAGCTAAGAAGGAACAACGATCGTTGGGAATGTAAAGTTACTTGAAAAAAAAACAGAAAGATTGTTGAAAGATTTATAATGTGCTCTCACTGAGTATAAATATATGTTGTATCACATGTATCTTTTGCTAAGCGCGACAACAGTGTAAAAGTAACATAATAAAATCAAGTATAATAAAACGTTGAATACATTTGCGCACGAACGTATGATATATTTATGACCAAACGTTTGATAATATTTTTAAATTATTACGGAAAAAATACATTTATTGAGGAGAGTTTTGAAATACATTCATGACAAGGCGATCAGGAAAGGACTGAGTAAACTGAAATTCCCGACAACAGTTTATGCAAATATCCTTTAGATTACGCTCGCAACATGCAACATTATACGTGATGTAATGACGGCCGCAAGAGAAAGGTGAGAAGGGCGAGGTGAGACGAGCCACAGGGGGAGCAAGAAAGAGGGCAACGAGTCAATTAAGAGGTTCTCGAGCGAGTGCGTTGGCCTAATCATCGTCGGAGGAAGAGCGGGCATCGCCTAAATTACGAGCAGCCAATTATATTGCGTTTAAAATTAATTACTAGATCGCCCGAAGATAAATCGATGCTCCGACGAGGAGGCCGGTGTGACGAGGGGACGGGAGATCTGCTCCCCCTCTCCCTCGTCTCCTCGTTGAAATAAAAAAAGGAACGTCAGCGGGACTCCGCGCCGTTTATCTTTCCGTACGTATCTACCGAATCTGCTTTGAACGGCAATTATTACCTCGTCAAATTAATCACGCGTCGACCTGACACAATGGCGTCCTAACGTCTGCATCCCGGCGCGACGATTTCGTGCCGACGATAACACGCTCTTCGTATATCCATCCGATCCGTCTCGCGCCCTTATCGATAAGCCAGCATCAGGCGAGTCATGCATCGCGTGTCTCTCCTCTCTCTGCGCCATCGGACGAAAGTCGCCGCCACGTTCAACTCTTATCATTATCACAATCTTATTACTATTTATTATTTCTTATTTTAACGTTCAAAAAAAGCATTTTGCTATTCTTTTAGGTTTTACTAAATGTTAATATCTTTTTTGAAATCAGCTTTAGACACATATTTAATTTTATACCGAAATTTTTACTCCGGTCAAATAGTCTAATAATGAATTCTCAATTTGTGTCATCTCAGTTTTTCGTATCACTTTACAGTCATTTAACGCGATTCATTTCTAACTTTCTGTTGAATTTTGACATAATAAGATACAATTGTAAGAAAGTCAATTAGTTAGTGGGGAAGGGATCGAGAAATGGTAAAACTGTGAAAGCGATTAATAAGACAACAATAAAGTATCAAGAGCGTTAATGGCCGGAGCGATTAACTGCGCTATTACGGCAAGCCATAACTGCTTCGATCGGGCGCGATCGAGAAATTGGGTTTCTTTCGATCGTCAAATCACGTCACTGGTATGACTATGAAGGGAACTAGTGCTATTATAAGAGTCCATTAAAACGGTTTGGCCAGGTAACAATGGCGACCATTCGTATTCCACAGTGCGCGCTATCCTCTCCGGCTGCATGACCGCCATGTGAAACCGATCGTGAATCGGGTTTATTGCCGGTTAACAGTTACCTACTCGATCGTGCACGTGTACGTGTCCAATGAGACACTATTCCGCGCCTCGATATCGATTTCTCGCGCGACTAATCTGCTCTAGATCGACCGCGAATTGCGTCTCAACCGTTGCTAAATGTTGAAACCATGGCAAACTTAAGCGATATTTATTACATATATTTTGAAACTTGATTACAAATTAATTGACTTATAAATTTTTTAGATTCACCTTCTATTACGCTTTATTCAAATATAAAATTGCACTATATTTGTTGATTAGGCAACGATTTAGGCAACGATATCTTCATACAGCCTACTTTATGTGGATTATAATTTGCATCAAATTTCAGGATATATAAAATATATAAAATATACATATATTAAGTCCGTTTTAAATGATTTGCAATTTGTATTAGAATACAGAATAAAATTTTATTTATAATCTTGTATTCTAACACCTATTTACAGCAGGTCATTTAAAATAGCACAAATCGGTATGGCCAGTACACTGAAAAAATCCATGTATTTTTACATGGAAATTACTTGTTCAAAACCGGAAAATTATCTAATTATCACTGTAATTTTTTTCCAGATTTTTAAAAGTGAAAATACATATTAATAGTAAAATAGGTGAAATTACTATTTTTATGCAAAAATCACTTGTAATTTCATGTGAAATCACTTGTAATCACTTGCAATTTTCCATGTGGGTAGCAATATATTGCATGATTATGCTGGGTC
>NJRQ01000155.1:287479-333572 GCA_003063805.1 Aphaenogaster ashmeadi | reverse complement strand
ATAAGATGGTGAACATTTAACTAAATATCTTTACGTAAACAGGCACCGCATGTAGGACAAATTGACGTCACATAAACAATATAGGGAATTCTAATAGGAAGAAAGCAATAGTTAAGTCGCGTTAATAGCCCTATCATATATTGCAGTCAAATTTTCTGTGTCCTTTTGTAAGTTGATTGCTTATTTATTGTAAGTTGTTACTTATTATTATTATTAATCAATTTGATCATTCATTGGCACATCGTGGCCTTTATTATGCGTCATGAATTACAGAATTATTATTTTACAAGCAGTAATAACAAGATATACAAATTGCTTGAAGTTCTTCAGAAAAGTACATACCATAAAGATATCAATAGTGTCATTTAAACAATTTTTTAGTATCAGATACATCATAATTAAATTTTAAAGTTCATTGCTTAAATAAATATATAATAGAAATAATGAAAAAGGAACTAAATAAAAAAAAATTACTGACATTTTTACAAAACATAAAGTTTTTAAATTTAAAATGCAAATTTCTTTACAGTATTCATATTCTTGTAGGTGATAAAGATTGGGACAGAATATTTATGTTTTTTTTTGTATGTATTTATATAAAATAAAAATAATATTTATATATAAAACATGGTAGAGAAATATTGTTAATTTTTAGACATGTTTTTTTTATTTTTCTTTCTCTTCTTTTTCCAAATATTTTTTAAATAAAGCTACGTTTTGTTCTCTTTATATTTTTCCAGAATTAAATATTTCATAAATTGGTGTAAGAAAAAGCAATATTCTATTAGAAAGTTTTTCTCTCTCTTTCAATATGCATGAGTAGAAAAAAAGGATAAGAAATATTTTACAGTCACATAAGATATGTTAATGAATTTACTTAATTTAATTCAAGAAAGGTGTTGATAACTATTAATTGTAATTTTATTCTAATCTGCTAGTCTATTCATTAATATTTATATTGATAAATAACTTTATCTTGAAACAAGATAAAGTGACGTGAGATCCAACAAATATTTTATTGCGAAGCAAATGAAGTTTTCACATAAATCTCAGAGTTATGTCAATTAAAAAGATACTTGATATTTTAAAAAAATACTTCTAATATATTATATTAAAAATAATTCTGATGTGTTGACGGCATATATGCAATAAGCTATCCGATATCGATAAAAAAGATGAAGATATCGGACATAAAAAATATGTACTGACAGCAATACTGATTGTGCGAAAGATACCTTTCCATTATATCCATCTTTCATTTCTGATCTCATGTCATCTCTGGCCGAGTATCATCAAAAGTACAGAACTTTTGACGTTACGACTTATTATTATGCTCGTCGGTTTTATAATCCGACGTGAAAATCGATAAAATTGACGGTGTCGTGATGAAGTATCCTGAAGGAACGCGTATTTAAATCTCTCGACATAGTAATTTATACGAGTGCACGCGTGTGATGTTAGCCGCACGCATGGGACGTCCGATCGCACTGGTTGCGTTCGATTATAACGAGGCGCCTAATGCTCGGCTAATTCCAGAATTTATTCGTGCGGGATACACGACCGAGCCGCGGTGATTTATTCGTCGTTAATGCCAAAATATTTAGAGGTCGTGCGTACGCGCTAACTAATCCCCGACCGGTTCAATTAGCCGAGGTGCCACGGCCGGTGCAGGCATTCGTACGCCAGCTGGTCTAAACCGGTTTAGGATCGCGTCCGAGACGAGTTAATACAATGAAATCGATGCGAAGTTAATCGTCTTTGCACCGTGATATAAACTAGCTCGTCTCATCGACACCAAGTATCTAGGCCCGCGCGTTCTCTCCAGCGATATTACATCGATTAAATCTTCAATTTTCTTTAACGAAGTTCTATCTCACTAATAGTTAATCAGTATAAATAATATTTATTCTACTAATATTAATGTTAGTGTTTAACTCTAACATGTGTTTCGTACGATATTTACTAAAAAATGATACTTTCCGTTCGCAAAACTTATATGTTTAAATATAACCGTTTAATAGGAAATTTTAAAATTATGACTTACAGAATTAACACGATTATTGAACATTTGTGATAGTAATACTGCCCATACTAAAAATCTCCATGACAATTAAGCCGCCGTCGGAAAAATTAAAATTTTCCAGAGGATATTGAGGATGTACTTAATTTTTTTAAAATTAAAGGCTTTTCAAGGGATTTTGATTATTTGAATATCTTTACAATCATGCGAGAGAAAAGAGGCTACTTCCTCTCTCCAGTGAATTCATTTGCAAATATATTTCGTACTTTCTTTGCAAAAATTTCGACGCTAATAGAACTATCGCAATTCCTAATTCGATTACACAACAATTATTGACGGCCGATCCCGGGTACTTAATAACAAAGTACGAAGCGGACATGTTTACATAGGACCGACATCGAGATTATTCGTCGCAATCCGTCGTTATTGTCTCTGCGGTTAGCGTATCCGGGCGATTGATTTACGACGATTTACGGCGCGTCCGAGGATAGACATCCGTTTCGTGGTACGTTCTGACGTGGCGAGAATGACCCTTGTTAACGATCGATCATCGCTTCATGGCAGCAGCTGTAGAGACGGCCGAACGTGTGTACAGTTGAGATATTCGTACATTATTAACCTGGAAAGATTGGTAGTAGGTAAATAATTTCGCGACAAATAATTTTACGATATCTCGGGATAACTTGGGAAATATATAGTCCATTAGTCTAGAGATATAATTTTCGATGAAAAAAAGATTCGAATCTGATATCGTTAGTTAGGTTTATTTATTAATTTTATTTATGAAAAAGGATATTGATTACAAACGCGTGACATAATCCCCAAAACATCGTAAATACGTGAGGAAAACGGTCCAGCCGCGTGGCACATTAATCATCTTTGACTTTAAAAATTAATAAGCATGGCAATACCGCATTCGGCATTTGCCGGCTAGGCGACTAATCATTTTTCGAAACGAAATAATTCGACATTTAATTTTTCTCGCGTCGGTATGCTTGAGGGGCCTAATATGCATCGCGACAAAAGGTCACACACATCAAACTGAATTAACCTTCCTAATGAAGTCCAACAAAGTAGAAACGAGGAGTTAACGGTATCCCGAGAGTTTATGAACGATGATTGATGTGCCAAATCGGGTATGCACTCTTCGTCTATCAGAGCAAAATGCGAGAGAGGAAATTAGACGATCAAATATTTGTTAGTAGTAGAAAACTGCTTAGTTGGATAATTAACATCTCTATTACACGTCCCGCGAAACTCCTTGACACTCATTTCTTGGATATTGCGAAATCTAAAAAAAAAGAGAGACATGCTTGTAACTCTCTCTTGAGATTAAATTTTGTATATATTATCATATTACATATTTATTCCAATACTGTCGTTAACCCTTTCACCTTGCGGATATTTTATGAATTCGGTTATATGCCTTAAAAAGTAATTATTCCTTAATAAGATCTGTCAGTTTTCTGAAGGGATCGGGTGAGTGAAAGTAAGAAAAGCGAAAATGAATTTCAACAATCTTAAAACGCGCGCACTTTAAGAAACTATATAATTAAGTTATTGCACGATATTTCGACGAACGCGCGTGAGAGTCGTAATTTTCTTTTTCGCAAGATTGTGTGGATAAAGGCAAGGATTAACTTCGCGTGATTAATCTACTAACTGGCAAGCAAGAAACTCGAACCAACAGAACGTCGCTCTTAAATCATGCAATTACGCCTTCGCAAAGTAAACCATGTGAGCGCATGATACGATGCGCACGATGCACTCAACTGGAGGTCTTTTCTTCGCGAGGGTGGTTTCTCGAAAGAAAGATCTACGCGCGAATCGCGGACGGGGGAACGGGAGAGGATTCGTTGCCCGGAATCCAGTAAGGTCGCTTGTAAAAATCACCCTCGTTAATGCCAGGTGGATTTCATAAATCTCAAGTAATAAGTTTTTATACGCATTGATTATGGCGCATAATGGCGGCTTAATTGTGGGCCAGAAGGCTCTCGCCTCGCGGGCAGTTGCGAGCACAAGGCCCCGGCCGTGTGTGTATATATATATATATATATATATGTATCACAAATTCTCTCTCTCTCTCTCTCTCTCTTTCTCTCTTTCTCTGTGGACACTATAAAACATATAAATACCAATACTCAGCGGGGGCACCGTTGCAGCACACGCGTGAATACATAAATGCATAAATATCAGGCCCTGGACATTACGTTCGTAAGACCCGTGGAAGTTGGCCGGACGTATGTCTTATGGTAATATTCCGTGGTGTTAGCAAGGCCTTACAATATTATTTGTCCGCGTTAAATCGCGTACGCGATATTTTTCGGCGCGCGTTCGGGACCGCGGGTGCTCAAATTCGTCACCTGCGAAAAATTTATTCTCTGCGAGATTTTCATTTTAATGCGATTTTCATATTATATTATTGCATAATGACCCCATTCTGTTACATCCATATAAAGATACGCAAATATTTTTCAATACTATAGAATTTACAAACTTTTTAAGGTATTTATGTAATTATCAAAGAGACTTTTTTCATAACCATAGCCGCTTAATCTCAATCGATTTTGCATAAATTTTTTCACGGCTTGACGTTAATAAATTAATTTCAAAATACATTAATCTTTTTGCATTATTATAACTCGCAACTATTAATCTCGCCAACGCGACAAAGAGCACAATCGATGGCTGCGTTTTATCTTGGGAATAATAAGTAATTTCCTTCGGGATTTTAAACATGAGTCTTCAACGAACGCTGGGCTTATGGTAGCATTAGAAGTTAAGTTTCCCGTTAACCTTTTGCCTTCAAGTTTTTGTCATGATTTCTTTTGTGATTGCACATTATCCGCTGAATGGCTTATGCGCCAGGATAAATAAAAATGTTTTGCCAGCATTTAACATTTAATTTGCCTTCGATTTGCCTTTCGAATCATTATATATTAAATGTAACATATATATTAAATATAACATATATAGAGAGAGAAATAAGGAATTTATTATATATATATATTGTAATATTACTTTCTATTACCTATTTTAGTATAATGATAACGAGAGATGGGGATTCAGTCAGTCAGATATAAAATAAGAAACGAATTGTACTATGCTCCTCTTCCTCATGATCAGACATGTAGTCCCCTTGCTTGATGCTATTAGCCACAACTTTCAATTCCTCTCAATTGCAAACTCAATTCCTTTAGCGTTCAACACTGATCAGCAGTTGGCGAATTATATGACAAGGTTGTCCAGACCTCTCTTCATGGTTATTCGCGTTCGTCCTATTCCCTTTGTCTTTCCAAATTAGATATATTGGCAGAATCGTTAGCTCCTCGATGTTTACCGTGCCTGGGCCCCAGAACGAAAGAGGGCGAGCAGAGACGAGGCTCTCTCACCTTGATCATTCTCGATCGATAGACATGCGTACCGTATCGGCTTTATATTCGCATGCGTCAACTTAAGGAAAATAAACTTCGCCTTTAAAGGCGGCAACTCTAACACAAAAATAACTTGTTACAATATATTATATATATATATATAATATATATTAATATATATATATTAAATTGTGTAATATTTTACTCGTTTACTCACAGATTAAACATACGTTTACGTATATTACATTTGTAGTTTACATTGTGATATTTGGATGGATACGATATCAAGTATAACTCGTTCTTAAGGCAACGAAAAAATAGCCACTATACTGGACATTAGAAACTACTTAAACTGATTCGTTTTCATGATGTAATATACAGGAGAGATATATTACAACAGTGTGTGATGTTGAGAACTCTTAAAAAAATAATAAGAAGATATAGATTCTTATTAATTGTGGAGATTTCTGAAAGTATGAACTTCTATGACTGATTAGACAATACCCTATCGCTTCGATTGCCCTTAAAGAATATAATAATGTTATTTTCGTATAAGAGAGGGATCTAGTGAGAGCCACTGGTCAGAATTTGGTTTGGTGTTAATCTAAAGGGTCGAGCCGGCACACTGGATTGGCCGGTCCTCGGCAGACAATTACTCCGCGGACCCCCCGCGGTAGCGATGGATGTCTCTCTCGGCTATGGGGCCCACCGAATGCCAGGATAGAACCGCGTCGGTCCCTCGTTGCCCTCCGTCCCTCGCCGATCCGTTTGTCTCACTTTCTTGTCTCACTACTCCGACGCCATCGGTCCTCCGCGCGAGCTGTTTGTTTAGGTGATGTATCGCGGCGATACTTATCACCTCGTATGAGGGAATCCACGCAGCGGGAACGGCGATATGAGATATTGCACTCTAAGAGGAATCTAATGACGCCTCGCGCGGAAAGTAAAAGGGGCTTCGGCCACGCGCTTCAGCCTCCTGCCATGTGAAAGATGCGTCTGACTGTCCCGAACACGTTTTTGGAATCTTTAGAAAAGAAGTCGCACGGCGAGAACGGACTAACTGTGAAACGGGATTCTCCATTTTTCTTTCGTATATTTTCTACTTCAGTACTCTATCTTTATTTCCGATTGGGCAACAATACATGTTCAACAGACATTATATATTTAAGCGTATCCTGCTAAGTTAAATATACTATTTAAAGACATAACAAGTTCGTTCAGTGTGATAAAGGTAACGATTTTCTAGTACTCTATTTCTGGCAATTTCTCGCAGAATGTTTGGTCCGCGCGCAAAACTTTCCAGTCCACGGGATTCCGTCGAAAGCCGATCGCGACTGTGAAAAGAAATCGACGAAACATCCTCGCAACATTTAATGACGTGCAGCACGACGCCGCGGCCGGGGCCATGGGACGTAAAATAAGGGTTCAAGTCGCACGGGGTTTCGCTCGGGGTATTTTAATGGCGTTATAATGTATGTATGCCTTACCACCGCCGGACCCGGACCGCGCCTCGGTTATATGCGTGTACGAGCCCTGCTCGCGCTTATGGGGCCCGGACGCCTCGGACGGGTTCGACCCAGCATGGGGCCCCTTCGATATATTCAATCACGAAATTATCACTTCTGTACGCGGGCCCCGGTAAGCGAACGGCGTTCAGTGCTGTACGGCGAATTCCGCCGTGCCACCTCGCGTACTTTATTGATTTCGAGGCTAGAATAATCGCCCAGAATGGAAACGGACGACGGCGAATATTGAAGTACGAAGGCGCGTGGTACTCTCGTCCCACACTCGAACGCCAAACTCGAACGATTCAGCGCTAACGGTTTAATCGAAATAACACATCGTGATGATTTTTACATGAATAAACGTCAAGGCTCGGACACAAGAAACTGAGAAATCAACGACTTGACATTTAGACACGTCCTAATATTGGAGATTACAAGCATCCGTATAAAGAACCGTCGGATTAAAATTCTGTTAAAGCAGAGTCCGCTGAAAATTCAATGAGAGGTGGGATTTCTCGACTGTATATACTTTCAAAATTTAATTGATGAACACCTACATATTTCAAGACACTTATATTACTAAAAACCGTTAACGTTTCTCTCGTTGGTTCGCCGGATACCTCCCGTATCTATGACTAATTGTAAGATCTCTACCTTCGACTCTTAGGTCAGTTACAAGTTAAACAACCCATAACAAGATTAACTTTTATTACTCCTAATGCCAACTTTAATCATCATCCGCGAAACGTACCTGCGGGTACTATTGCCGATAACGTCACCCAAAAATAGAATTTGTTGTTATTAACAATATTGTTTTGATATAAATTCCATTTTGTCTCTGTACTGCGGAAATTATACTTTTAAGTAATTTACAAAGACGACAAATTTCATGCTGTAGCAAAGAAAATTCATCACTAATTCGGCATGAACTTTGTTCGCCAAATTAGTGTACGTCCCGCAGCTCGTAGTCTCGTACAGCAGTAACGTCAACACGGTCAACACTGCTATCATGAAAGGGTTAAAAACCATCCATCACGGCCTTTGTTTCGCCGAACAAAAGTTGAATATCCAGTCAAATACCTAACATTATTAACGGATAATCGTGTCCAAGAATGTCCATCGCGTGTTTACGTGTTAATTAAGATGTCCGTGCGGATCGTGTCGAAAGGTAAAGGTCGTTTCGCAAGTTGGGGAAAAGAAATGAGCCGTTGTCCGGTGACCACAGAAAGAGAGGAAGGACTGCCCTATACATTCTGGACGCCGTAGGAGGGCAGCAGGTGGGAAAAAGGCTTACACCTTTCTCTTCCTCGACTGTCATTAGCATAAGTATGTGGATATATACACTCGCACATACGCGGAGTATGCACGATGCTGGGCCCCGCGCCTCGCAGGAATTTATGGCTGCGGTCGAGCGGGCCCGGTTTATTAATACGTTACGCTTGCATTAGTATACTTAAGCATGACGAATGATCGCGCCACGGGGATTTCGAAGGAAAAAGAGAAAGAGAAAAAGACAGAAAGAGAGAGAGAGAGAGAGAGAGAGAAAGAGAAAGATGGTGAGAGAGAAGAGGATCATGGGAAAGACAGAGAGGAGGCAACGATGAAAATTGTACGCTCCTGGAACTCCTCGACCGAGCCATCCTGGAAACCGTTCGGCCGATCCGCCTTCGGACGGATTATTATGTCTTCCTAACACGACACCGGTTGAATTTGAATATCGAGCCGTATCCGCTGATACGATCTGTGATTCGCGAATTTTCAACGGGCGCATGTACCACCTCACCGCCGGAAATTTAATTAATACGTATTCAAATTGCTCGTTTCGACTCGCAGCAACGCGGCGCATCCCGATGTTATGTTAACTCACACGTGTAAATTCATTGGCCACAAATTTCAACTATGTATCGACGCGCAATTCTCTCTTCGAAGAAGAAGGAGGAAAAGAAGAAGAAGAGAAGAAGAAGAAGCGTAATCATATCTTTTAGTGAATTATTATTTGAGTTTTATACCGTTACATTTTAATGAAACGCTTTTTAATTTTCTATACTGTCAAAAATATCACTCCCGCATAAATGTACTTTTAATTAATCCGACATAGTCTTGTTATCCTGATTCCGTGGGACGATACATATTTCCCTCGCGAGAAATTTTACTCTTGCGTGAGCCGCAGGCTTTATTAGCGCCGGCACAACGTCCGTTTCTTTTTACTCCCCTTTCGTCTTAATCTGCCTGACATTAGCGGCGCGCGGGCGCACAGATAATGCGCTTTGCGGGACGTTTAATGGACCTAGTCCACGTGACCTCACGTGTGCAGATTACCCGTTATCGGCGGCCGTCATCGGTCGCAATTGCATGCCTCCCATACCTCCGCCGAACAATTGTTTCAGTCCGGATACGAACGGTGCGTGCGCACTTGTTTCAGGGACAAAAAAATCGGCCGGAAATTTCAACGCGAAACGCGCTGCGCTTCGTGCGCAAATTTTAACGCTCAATTACTGCACGCTGAGGTCAGCGTTTGCATTTCACGTCACATCGCGTCGCGTCGCGTTTTACGCTCGCAAGAGTTTTAATTTAATTAAATTTAATTTTAATTTCAGTTTTATGTGCGACCGTCTCTTTTATATTCATTACGAAGCCAAGTAAAGAAATATGGAGTTGATTCTATTCTATCTTGACTTTAACATGGGTTATATTATTTTATGGCGCTTTATCAGTGACATTCGTCCCCTGCGTAAATCATGGGCAGGAAGGTCCGAGGAAGGAAGGCGAGCACGTAAACGTAATGCAGCTAATGCCCTTATAATGACGCGAATTTCGTTCGCGTGCTACGATTCGCCGCGGTTTTCCACAAAACAATTTCTCGCTCGACTTTTTCCGTCCGCCCGCCCAGCTCCTTGATTCATGATGTAATTCATCGAATAACGCGATTTAATAACTTGTACTGCCGCCGCGAAATGGCCGACATTAATAACGAGTAATTGCGAAATGATAACGCCCCGTATGGCTGCAGCGCAAAAACGCGTCCGGCCACGAGACGCGTTGCTGAATTATTATTACTGTCCCGCAATTATCTTAATTCGCTGGCTTACATTGTCCCAAATTTTACCAAGTAAATGAATATTATTATGAGATACATGACGTTTGCTGAAATATTTCCTTCCTCTTTGCATTGACAGTTTATTTTAAGTCTTTAATTTAAAAAAAGTAGCACACGGATTGTTTATAGCTTATTTATTTAGATTAACAGATTTCCAAAAAAGGACAATCTCGATATAATTAAATGTATACGCACGCAGATCCATAAAATACGTGCAATCTTCGTAAAATACTTTAATTTAGCACGTTTCGCATTAATAATAAGTCTCAAGTTTAACCACCGCTTTTTCACTTTGTCGACATTCGCGCTCCAAGATTTATGAACGCACAAATTTGAGCAGAAGCGTCGTGCCCGGACGCATTTTGCGGCAGCGATTTCGCGAGAGAGTATCACAAAGGGGAATTCGCAACGGACACGTCGACAAAAGGCCCGCGTTCGGGGCGACGGTCATGGTGATCAATATCGGCGGTAATAAAAGATCGCTAAATCAAATCGTCGTGGCCCGCTCGTGGGCCGGATGCCGTGAGTACGCGTTTCGCCAACGACGACGTCGGCGACGATGATGACGATGACGAAGACGAAGACGAAGATGACGACGGTTACTTTGTTACTCTGGCGTGAAAACGCTGTAAATTTCGTCCCATAAAACCGGCGGTTTTAGTGGCTACAAATTTGACCGCGCCGGAGTCTTCCAGGCTTAATCCTTCTACACAGCTCTCCTCTTTGAAAAGGATACACCCCGTTACCGTCGCTACTTTAATGAGCCACGAACTTTTGAAATACGCACCCCGCGTAGCTGAGTATTCATAACGCGCTCGCGCGACTTGTGTGCGTGACTCCGGCTTCCTGTTTTCTTCCGCACGCGCAAACCCGAGAGACCCGCGGAGAGATGCGATTTTGCGATAAGGGTTTGATCCATTTGCATTGATATAGGCGGAATATTCTACACGTGCTAAATTGGTTGCATCGATGATGCGCGGAATTATCTGCAGGCGTTTAGGAGCTCGCAGCACCGGATGTGGGATAATACGCGGATATTAGCGTTATGTATCGGTGGAATATTTTTTATATTATACAAAGGTATTAGACTTGCATTTTTGTTATATATAGATACAAACCTAAATTGTTTCGAAATCTAAATCTGATTATCCTCTGCAGAGTTCATTTAACTAGTAATTATTAGGCATTATTAACGAAGATAGAAATAATATTTTATTGCATTATATTAATTAGCGTAAAATTACTCGCCCAACTTAAAACAAAATCCATTCTAAATTGATCAAAGAATGTTATCATAGATATAGATGTAAAGTTTGGAACATCTTATAAATAGTTAATCAATAATACAGGTCGATTGGCATTTAACGGCTATTATCAAAAATCACGACTACATTTACATTCTTAAAGCAAATGAATATTATAAATCCCAGATATTATATGAACTTAAGATACAAGGATTCAGAAAAATCGAGTGTTCACACGCGCGTTCAACGTATTTCGCGGGAGCGGATTAATTTAGCACGATGATGGGTATTTAATCAGAAATTATTAAACCGCAGCTGATCGTAATCGGGAATGCGTTGCATCAAGCGAGTCAGACACGTTGTTTGACATTACGCGTGGGTCAAAAAGACCGCAGAGAAATCCAACTTTCCCACTTCGCGCCGATGCGAGATCCGCGATAACGATTCCAACGCGATTGCTCTTTGAGGACGAGCCGCGGAATTGAAGGAGAATTAAACGATCGGACGCTAGAGATAGAAACCACGCGTGGCTGTTTCGCGCGTAGAAGTCGCGAAGTCTAACGATTATGCGAGTTTAATTTAATACGTTTGGCAATTATGCGCGCGTGTGCGTGGTGAGAGTCGGTGAAAGCCAACTTCGCACGGATTAAATAAAGAAAAAGCTTTTTACCGTGCTTGACATTCCTAGGCGCCTTTTTGCATGACAAATTTATATAACCGGATTGATGTAAATTTAATTATTTCCTATTAACAATTAGACATTTAGTCTGCCTAACCGTCTTCCGCGATAACTTGTAAATCCACGTGTCTCTCCGGGTTTTAAAGAACGCGGTACGCGCCTGCTTCAGAATCTTAGATTGTCTGCGATACTTGAGATTCATCGAGCGGAATTTTCCGGGGCCTGCGCCCACGATTGGTCCCAGCGGAAATCGTCGCAGGACGAGATCGCGGGGGCGATTACTTCCGCGCCGGCTGATACGAGAAATCAATTTCGTGGGTGCTGGTATATATTTTGAACCGTTATTTACAATAGAAAGCAATTCCACGGCCTGGCCAGAGGGCACACGGGCAATGGAGGCAGCCAGAACTAACAAGGTAACCTAACCCCAGGGACCCGGGAAGAGAGAGAGAACGGGGCTGGATCGGGGACCGGCCGAGGTGTGAGAGGACGGAAGGGGATGCAGGAGAGGTATCGGGGTTAGAAGGAGGCTGAGGAGAGTGCCCAGGACGCGGAGGGGGACCCTCGAAGGGGAGAACCGAAATGGCCGGCACATAACTCGCATCCATTTCAATATCATTAGCGCCTCGCCTCTTCGTGGGCGCATCGATCGGCTCTCGTGAGCCGTAATCCCCGTCGCTGCCAACGAAACTCGACGAGCTCCTTCGAAAAAATAACAACGCCTAATGGCGATAATAATTCAAACGGCGCCCGTCAAGAGAGGCAGAGACGGAGGATGGGCCGGTCGATATTGCCCCTATCTCTCGGCGGAGCGCGACAAAAATTTTTGGTATCGGAAAAACCCGAACGCGCCCCAATGTTATCGAGATTTCGAGTCGCTATCGCCTATCCGCCGATAATATACGGGCTTCATAAATTATGTATCAAATTTTAGTAGCACGTTTTCGAGAGAGAACTTTTGGAAGATATTAATATTGATCAATATTATTTAAATCGCGCGTCTTGAAAATTATCCTGACACCCGCAAAATGTAGGAAATCACTGGAGAACGCGAGACGGTTGCGTGGAATCGCGCGATTTCGCGAGAATTTAAATGAATGGGCCCGACGTTATTATCTTAATTAGACGAAACGAGGCATTCGGGAACCCCCCGGGTTCACCAGACGGGCGGGTGCCGGGTCGCGTCTTCTCCTTCCTTTCTCCGCGTGATTAAAGACGCATGGGATTGCAAAAGGTGGGCTCCAGTGTTGGCAGACGAGCCGGCTAATGTGTCGACCGAAATATTTATGATGATTGTTTATGGTCCGTACGTATATTAGCACGTTCATCCCGCTGCCAGGTTGCCGCCCCACCTCTCTCGGGCCCCGAAAGTCTCCTCCTTCCATCTTGCCCGCGTCTCGTTGCCGTTTTTCTCTCTCTATACACACACACACACACATATATATATATATATATATACATATCTCTCTCTCCGAACAGGTTCCTTAAATACTACTGTTGCGACTCGGGTCGGGCCCGGGTCCGACCTTAATTCTACGATCCCTCGAAATTAATCGCGCGCCGACCGAAAGCGCCTCGCTCACGATAATGCCGGCGGCTCTTAATTATTTTCGCCTCATTAATAAATCAAGATCGCCCGTTCGGGATAATCGTAACGGCGCTTTTCGGGAATTAACCGGTATAAATCGATGCGCGAGGGCCGCCCGATTACGCGAGAAAGTCCAATCTACCGTGCTAACCGCACTGCGCTTCGCATTAATTTACAATGCGCAGCTGCAAGGGGGCGAATCGTCGAAGTCGCGCGAGAACCTGTTCCCCGACCATGAACAAAAGAAACGAGAATTTTCGCGACGAGAAAGCTGGGCCGTCGTGTGTCGGAATATAGAGAGGTGTTATTAACAGATACAAAGTTACTGAATTGTAATTTATTGAAAATTAAAGAATCGTACGGCGAGATAAGTTAACAGATAAGTTTCAGAGCGCATTTGGCTCGATTATTTATAGCATATGGTGCTCTGTCACAATTTTATCGTCTTATTCATCCCGCTGGCTAACGTCCGTTTTTACGTAGGACGATGCTTTACGTTCATTACCGAGTCGGTAGTTTAGCCGAACTCGGTCCCGATGTGCCGCGACGACGCCATCAAATTTCCGGACAAGAGGGCAACTTCGTGGAAATTGCAACTGCGACTCGCGACCGTGCAGATCGCCGGTGTCGATATGCCGGGGTCGCCGCGCCGTAAATTCGGCGACGCGCGACGGAGACGGCCGGACAAAAATTCGCTCGTCGAAAGAGAGAAATAAAAAAGGTAAGAAAGAGGAAAGCGATTTAGGGTTGCTGACGGGGTCCGGCTGAGTACCAACCACCTGGTTACACTGCAGGCCGCCTTCAGAAAGGAAGCTCGTAAACCGGCCACCTTGCCAGATAAGCTTGACGCACGCCTGACGCGCCGGACCGTTTAAGCGCGCGAACGAGACGATCTCCTCGCCCTCGATTTGAATAACGATCGCGGATCGAGTACCGTAAACGGGTACTTTTACGACGAGATGGCGAAGTGTAGCGATATGAAAAAACGATGGCGTTGAAGCGATTTATTTATTGCGGAGATTATCGACTATCCGGCGATAATGCGTGGAATAGTTATAGTTTAGAATTTTACGCTCGATCGTAAAGTGATCGCTGATCACTATCGACCCGGGACCATCGATTTTCACTCGATCTCGTAATTAGATTCTCAATTCATTCATTTTTAACGCTATGCGATAATACATAGCTGAGATAAGGCTTTGTCGTACACGGAAAGAATGATTTTGCTGAAGTATCTAAAAATTTAGCTACACGGAAAAAAAAATTTGTTAACTTGACTAAATACATGAGCTAAATAAAATTTATTTATAATTTGGGTCGACATAAAAATTTATTACACGTGAAAAATTTATTTAGTTCATGTATTTAGTCAAGTTAACAAATTTTTTTTTTCCGTGTAGATATAGATGTAAAAATAATTATGTGTTGGACTATCTAAATAATTATACTGAAAGTTCAAGCTGATTGCTAGAATATCCAAACTTTTTGCAACATTAGTATCATGTTTGAGATCATCCTACATAATTATTCTGGGTCCAACATAATTATTTTCAAATCTAGCTAAATTTTTAGATACTTTAGCAAAATCGTTCTGTCCGTGTATGAATGTCTTGATTGCCGAAGATTTGATAACAAAAAAGTTAATAATATCCTTTAGGATAAAGAGAAGATTTGCAATCGTGTTAAATTTTATATTTTATACAAAACAATTATAATCTAAGGTAGGTCACGACGAGCATTAAATTTAGGTGAAATTATAAAATAATTTATTCTAAAAATTAAAATCAATTTGGTACGTTTCGACTTACTTAGTCATCCTCAGCCAAATTTGCATTACATGTATAAAAATTATAAATAAGAAATTACATCGATATATAAAGTAAGAGCGATAACATAAAGAGTGACTTGATTGATAAGTTTAGCTCACAACAAAAGTAGCTTATTGGGATGATGATAATAATGTGCTTTCTAAACATATGCGTATCGAATCAGCAACTGTCCGAAAATGTAAATACACGTATTTTCAACTTTCCCTTTCGTATTAAGACTCCGAATTTTAGGTCTTCAGATTCCTTAAAATCGTCCCGAGAATCTACGTTTCTTCGAACAATGAATCAGCTCGATGGAGACTTGTTAAGCTGCTTATGTGAAAGTTCGTTCGGTGGTGTAAATACGAAATGTCGACATTTCGATCCTGGTTTCTAACATCGAAATAATCAATAGCATCGGACTTTTTAGAAGATGCACGAAGAAGATAATGATTGTCAAAAAAGGAGAAAGCCCCCGATGATATCGCAATGACCATTTCTGTTCGCTTCATCGATAACAGAAGACATTCGAAGAAGTCATCCATCCATAATTTCCTTCTTCCATCTGCGCAGCATCACATCATGAAACTGGTCCTTTTACAGAAACGATGACATCCTCCGGGAAGAAAGGCAAACAAATCGCGAGCTCCTTTGACGTACATATGTGCCCTGGGTACCACGCGCGGGGTTCGTCGGTCTCACACGGGCGCCCCGGCTGCGCCGGCATTGTCGAGGGGGTGTAAATAAGCGCGAAAATAAGCGCCTAACGAGGCAAAGATTGACTCCGACAATGGACCGGTCGGGCACCATCTCGGCAGCACGAGTTCTTCTCATCTCGCTCGTCATAAAGAAGGCACTCGAGATTCGACAATGGGCGACCTGAAATCCACACTCGAGCGACAAAAGCTCGCGGGGACACTCCTCCTTCTTCCTCCGTCCGCTACGAAGTCGCGGAACAATGAGATCGACCGCGTGGAAATTCGCAGGTTGACCCCCTCTCGAAGAACGATCCTTCGTTTCCCCCTAGCTTTTTGGCGGCGATCACGGAATGAGGGATTTCGAGATATCACCTGCCGGCGTTGGACGCGCGGTGGATGAATGCAAACAAATTTTCTATGGACTTCTCATGAGTATCTAATATTCGTCCGGCTCGCAGCGACGTCGTGTGATTGAGACGTCACATCGGAGCAATTCATTTGGAAGAATCGTCCTGCCGACGAGACGAAGAGGAGGACGGCCGAGATGAAGAAAGCGCAATTACGAGCGAAAAGTTGTAACGGAATCCATACCGTTCTTAGAATTATTGTCACAATTGCGTAATTATAATACTCTCTTTTGCATGATAAAAAACTTTGAATTCCTTTTTTACGTTACTATGAAAGAGTGCCAGGAGATAAGACAGATGTTTAACGCATATTCCTTCTTTATGGTAACGGAAAAAGGGGAATATAAAATTATCTGCCATGTCGCACGGGGACATTTGATACATTTTACATCTAGTTTACTGTGTAATCTATCTAAGATAGTATGCGGAGGAAAATCTCGAGTTTCATGCCAACATATATGGCAATTTAACCGGGTCAATCGTCGCGCTTTTCAGCGTTAAGGAAGTCATTCCGCTTGTACGCGCGCGCTGGGAGATTTTGGCATGCCGTTGGGGTGCGCTCGCTCGTAAAGATCACGTTTGGATTAGCACGAGGAGTTACGGGGACAAATGGCTCGCCCGAGATACACAGGCGGGATGAGGAATGACCGGCGCTGCAACGCGATCGAGCCTCGCATTGTCGTCGCGGGTGCCGAATGAAAACGCCGTGGAAACGGCGAGACGGTGCCACGTCATAAAGCCCATAGAAGCATTCTCAATCGTGAAAAAACGATTCCCCAAACGCGCCGTACCGACGTCGGTTACCATGCGTTACCACGCCCGACGCACTTTATTGGGCAGAAAATTCCGCGATAAAGGACATCTCGCCCGGTGCTTTTGTGCTCCTTCGAGGGGACTGCCTTCTTGTCCTCTCAAAAGCAACACCGCCGAATTTACGTCCTATCGGGGCGAAAAGGAGGAATAAATATGCAAAACGTGATACTTCGACCACTCTCCGCCGTGGTATAAGTATAAAAATTCGGTGCACATAAATGCATAGCGTAATGTACACAATTTTTTATTTATTCATACACATAATGAACCCCACACTGAGAGAAAAATGTATGATATTTGGAACTATAATGACATAGCAAATGGCCGCATTCAGCAGACTCAACAGTTGGGCAACATTACTAAATTTTCCGCTGAATCTCGACGTTGATTTGTTGGTTTTAAAAGTAAGAGCCAATCACGTTCAAGTGCTACTAAGCGGTTTGTTCTGCTGAATGCGCCCATCGATTATTAGTTAGGAATATCATTTTTATGGTAAGTGTCACCATTTATGTTGGTGACAATTACGATATAGGCATAGTATAAGTGACCCATGTAAAATACCAATAATTATAATTATTTGAAGTAAAAAGTATAGTAAGATAGAATATATATAGAATGGTAAAAGAAATTAACTATTTTATATAGTCAATATAATATTTGGCAAATATTGGCAAATATTACAAGTAACTATATATATTCTTAGCATGTTTTACTATACCCATGGTAATAATAATAATAAAATAAATATGATGACTATAAATCTGTGTTCACTCTGCTGTATTTTGCATATTTATTGTTATTCCAACCATTTTTTTTTCTCAGTGCATAAAATCTAACGTAATCCATAAAATCCTGCTCGGTAACGTTAAGTGAAGTAGCTAGGCTCTTACTTTCGCGCAGCACTTTTGTTAAGATTAGAGAAGTATCGCTTATATATCATTATTTTTAATGGCTCGTTGGAGCGGTTCCGGCGAGCCGCGAATGCCTCGAATCGACAACGCAATTAGCCGTGCGGAGCCAATACACGCTGTATTGGCGGTGTATCGCGCAACATTCCCGCGATTGCTCAAGCGAGGTGGTGCTCTCTCGCGCGCCGCATGAAAAATCCTAATAGTCCGCATTACTAATAACCGCTACACTGGAAGGGCGTGTCGAGAGGGGGCTCTAAAAGTCCCGGACAGGTAATAACTCTATCCTCCCGGCCCGTTCGCCCGATCGCTAGCTCGCTCGCTCGCACCGCTCGTCCGCTAGTTATACACGCGCGTTCTGCTATACGGGGAAACTAACCGTGCCGACGTAACAGCGTGCAATTAAGTTAAACAATTGCTTAGACCGCCATAAACAATCCACGACGTACATACAAATCATCGGTCCCAACCGGGGTCCCGACATTCGTCGGTGTAAAAAACGTCCACTCTCTCCCTCCATCCCGTCGGGGTCTGTTCCACCCCGCCCCTTCCTCCTCCATTCCTTATCCTCCTCCTCCTCCTCCCCCCCTCCTCCTCCTGAATCTCCGCTTCATCATCATTTTCTTACGCCGGTTGACGGCCGGTTGGTCTTCATCGTTGGGACCCGGGCCATGGCGAAATTTCGGCGTCCGTTCGTTTTGGACCAGATAAACCGCCGGTAATGATATCTTACGTCACAGCGGTAATGGCGCCTTTCGCAATGCACGTTGAGTTTATAAATTATCGAATTAATGGCGCCGCGTTGAGTAACGACGGCCGACCCGGGCTTTATCGCCGCTGTTTAAGTAACTGTTTAAGTAACCGTTGAAAAGTACTTCGGCGCGAGCGAGCACATCTCCGGCCCGATCATTCGGCCCGATTTACAGCGGCTTATGACTGGTTTGATCTGGATTATGCTGAAATAGGTATATTGCGAGATACGTCAGAAATTGTATGACGAGAACGAAACAGACACTAGGGAAATTCACGGGATGCCCGTACACGAATGACATGATAAATGTTCCTTTGCAATTTTCCGAAGATTCTTCGAGCGTGTCATTCACGATTGACTCGGGAACGCTTCGAGATATCAACGATGTAGCTACAATCATTTCGACAATTTTCAGGACGTATAAAAAATTCTACACGGAAAAAACGATAAGGTTGCCACAACCACAATAATAGTAATATTTGGTACAGCCACATCCTGTGGTTGTCACATTCACATTGTTTTGTGTAGTGCATCTATATATGTTTGTCTCAACATTCACTATGTTTGCTGTACCAAATGCATATAGTTGCCTTCACATCAATGTGAATGTGACAACCACAGGACGTGGCTGTACCAAATATTACTGTTATTGTGGTTGTGGCAACCTTATCGTTTTTTCCGTGTATAGACTTGAAATTTTAACTTAGGAAATTCTTATTTTATTTATAGTAATGACTAAAATAGCATAGTTGCTCTACTGTGATGTTAATCGCTATTCTTGAATCTTTCAAAGTTACACAAGTATCTTAAAGTCCCTTCGACAAATTGTGCTTATTATCACAGGAAAAGTACTGTCTACGTCGACACGCACATCGATCACGCGAGCGAACGAGCGTACGCCGTGAGGCACGAACAAAAGAAAGAATAATTATTGTCGATCATTACGAGCGTAATTAGCATCATTACTGGCAGCAATCACTAACGTAGACATGTACACACATATTACAGGCAACAGATCAAATTATTTCTCTGTAATAAGAATTATAAGACACTGTGCATTTTAATCACTCTCTGTCACGAAATTTTACATCGAGAGAGAGAGAGAGAGAGAGAGAGGGGGGGGTCGCTGTAAGAATAGGAAGATTTTTCAAATTTAAGTTTGAAGATTACTTTTGAAGATCCTAAAGAAATGTACAGCGTTTGTCCCGCTTTATCGCACGTCAAGAATCTCGAACGTATTGGCTCGAACGTTTCGCGCACCCGCAATTACCTAAGATTATTTATGCTTAATGCTGGCAACTCAACGCGGCAATAAATAAGGATAATAGCGCGGGCCATTAAGTCGATGCTCCTCAGTGATATTTTCTCACTCGTCGAACTCGCGCCGTGTTCGCGCCCACGAACGCGTCGTTTTATCGCTCGTCATCTGTCAAACGTCAGGCACAAATGTCCACGATTCCGCATCGCCAATCATTTGCGTCATAATGACGCTCGTGCTGACGAGAAGAAGCGCCGACGCTGATCGTAACACCCCTCCGGACGTTTAGAGCTTAAGTATATTGAGTACATAATTTTTTTCATAAGTCCCAGTTAAAACTGCTTCATACTTGGTTATATTTCGTTAGTGTTTACTTTCTATTTAATTTATAAGATTCAATAATTTGTAAGATTCACTTTCCATTTAATTTATAAGATTCAATTTTAATACGTACGGAGCTACGTTTCTGAAACAAATCTGACAAATTATGGACTTCGTTCAATCTAGCTCTGGCTCATTTTCTCATGGGAACATTTTAGTCCCGACAAGATAAATGCTCCTCTTTATTTCCCCTTTTTTGTAACTCGGTCTTTGTGTATTTCTATCAATTCATATTCCACGTTCGGCTCTCACGTAGCTCTTCGTGCTGGATGAAGAAAAGATCAATATGAATAAATTTCAATTTGCAACCGAGGCTCTCGAAATGAGCTTCAATTATGACTTATTACCGGCGTACCAGCGCGAAACATAGTTATTATTCGCGCTACATCGTCACCTCGCGACTTGGCGATTCGCTTCTGGGAATTCAATTTAGTGTTTCTCGCGTGAATTCCTTCGGCCGGGCCAAAACGCAGTCGGCGGATGCAACGGCGAGTAGTTTACTCGCATCTCACGGGAAAAAGAAAGAAAGAAGGAGAGAGAGAGAGAGGAGGAGAATCATTAGCTCGAAGTTATTTTCCTTTCAGAAACCACATATTATCTCATTTGCTCGGGAAAGTATTCGTATTTCACCCGGTGGTACACTGTAACCCTCGTTCCTTTTGAGGTTTGCGGAATATAATCGACCGCGCGCACGTTACGCTCGCATCGTCTCGTTCCCCTTGCGTTTTGTAATAACGCTTTTTTTCGCACGAGAATGAAAAGGATATATCGACCACACTGTCTACCTTCGCCGCAACCGCGCATTATCTCGTTAGTGCGTGAAGTATCTTTCGACCACGCGCGAAATCGCGAGTCGATCCCGATGCGCGCGATAGGTAGAAAAAGTCGACAAGATTCGCTCTTAGTTCGTGCGTCGTGTTATTCTCTTACTCCATCATCTTCCTTCTCTTATCTTCGCTTATCTGGCAGCTCCAGAAGATCGCCGGAAGTTGTCATTATTAGTGAAAATTTTACATGATGAAAATAACTATATTTAGATTCTAGTTTTCCTTCATGTTTCATCTCTTCTTTTTCTTTTTATTTCGTGAATACTGCCAGAATTTCATGGTGAAGGTAGGATCAAAGAGCTCTCTAACTGTCTTCGGTTTAGATTTTGATGAATCGGCCGACATGGCGCGTTCATGACGAATTAGAGAAAGTAACAAATCATTCGGTAATCGCCGAAAATAACCAACTCTCGTTCGCTCGTTAGTATTCCATTTTGCACCGCGGTCTTTTTGGTAACTTTATAGTACCCGACTATAGTAGTCCGTCTGTGAATCGAGATGCGCAACACCTTTCGTCCGCGGAAATCTTATCAGGAATCGGCGAGTCGCATCAGAACCGAGGCCTCCTCGTCACCGTAATTATTACGAACCGCTGACAATTATTACCCGCCAGAATTTACAGCCGTGTTTCGTGGCACGGGCGAAGAAAACTATTCAGGGCTTCGCGATCGAGATAACGATGATAAAAATCGTATGAAAGGAAGACTGCCAGCTGACGAAAAGAGATCCACGTTAAAATTCCCCCTGAAGATATGTTTGAATGCTATATATTACGTATACGTTTGATATTTAAGACAAACGGCTGTCATAATTATTTCACAAGTTGAGGCATAAAATTCCAGATTAAGAGAGAGAAAGCGGGAGGGTGGAATGAGAAGCGTTTAATAGGATCTCTATATAAATGTGAAAAAAGATTTACGGAGAGGAAAGAGTCATATTTCGTTTTGCACAACGACAGTATCTTCCTCCAGCTTTCAGATAATTGAAGGCGGAGTGCGTTTCCATCGCGTCGCGAGGAACGAAGCGTGTGCGGAGCGTTGAATTAATAACGCGTCGGCATCACGCTCGTCCAGGCCACCGTGCTCTTCGGGGAAGCTCGGGGAGTGGTGCACGTTAAAACAGACTGTTTACACGCCGCGGTACGAGGGAACGGAAACGTGACAGGGGGATACGCACCGAATGAAGGATCAACCAATCGCGTAGCCACGGTGAATGGAGTCTGTCGAAGCTCCGAGGGTGGACCACGGGTTGAGCGAGGACGGCCGCTCTCCTCTCTCTCGTCCGTGGTCTCGGCCGAGCGCGGGAGAAGGAAAGAGCAGGACGAACAAATGAGTACGATGAGTTACGGCGCGGCGTAAATCTCGAGGCTAATGGCTGCCTAAACGCGAAACCTGCTGGCTCGCTCTCGGGACCTCTCTCCCCCTCCGGCGCGACCGAGAAATTTAATAATCCAACTAATGGGCTCGCGCGGTGGCTTATTATAGTTATACGCGGCTCGCCCCTTCGATCGAGTGAGGATCAACCCCGACGAGAGGCGAAGGGGTCATCGATGGGATCTTATCTAAATCGTTTCGGTACTCGTCGAGTCTTGGCGATCGGCTCGATGCGGAGCTCACCTTTCATCCTTACGTCGAGGTGAAGACTGGTCTTTCGTGACTGCGCGTATTTTTGCAAACACCCCAAATTTCGTCAATTACAACTGAGAAAATAAACGTCTCGAAATTATAATAATACCTTGCAAGAAGTTATATTTTACAGAGCACCCCGAGCGACAATGATCGATCATTACGTCAGGCAGCAATGATAATGTTGAACGATGATGTACTTAATCGCAATCCATTTGTCGGGATTAATTTGCATCGCAAAGGTTAAAGGTTGAAATCGGTCGCCTCTGCGCGTTCAGGTATACGGTCGAGAATAAAATAGAAGTGCCGAGCGGAATTCGCCGTGGGGTTGCATTAAGATGATTTCCTGGAGAAAAGAACGCCTCCGCAGGTCGGAGTCGACGCGGACGTTCTTTGGGCCCGGGAGGATTCTTAAACGATCCTCGTCGCGGGCGAAGGGGGGCCCCGTGGGGCCCAGCGAGCGGGCAGTAAATCAGACCGGCGAACGTTTACGGGGGTTTTTGGGGAATGTTGAACAAACAATTGACGGTTAATAAAGCGCCGTGCACACCGCGGGACGCCACGTGGGAAGGGATCGGATTAAGTCGCGCGGGACATAGATCCGTATCGTTTCCATGGATCCGTTCGCGCGTGGACCAATAAGAATCCCTTTTTATGTTCGTTTAGCCGCGTTAAAGACGCGCCGTTTTCACAGCCACGGATCGCGTTGCGAAATTTAATACACGGCGGGCATAAAGTATCAACGATCGAAATCCTCGCCGTTCGTTCGCCGCTTAATCGGTAACACGCTGCGACATCGCAAATAACGCTTTTTACATCGGCAAGAAGAATTGACAGCGAAATCGCGAGTTTCGAGATCATTCCGACCGTAGCACAAGGAAGCTTTATTAACGGAAAGGTGATACATAAAATGGCGCGACGACGAATGCGCCTTACTTTTGGGAAGCACTGAACGCGAGGCTATCTTTTAACAAAATTATCGTTCGCTTGTTTGTCAACCACATAAATTCTTGTGGAATTAAGTTACTTCGTTACAATGTTATAAGTCTGATAATAAAAGGATATATTTGAGCTTCGAAGATAAAGAATGCGGGAAGAAATGAAATTCTCGGTATTGATGTGCAGGAAGCGTGAATCTAAAACGATTCGAAGCTCCTGTACCCTCGCTCTTTCGACGGGAGTGAATAGCTTCGAACCAGTTTTTCGAGGCCCATGAAATATCTCATGGACCCCTAGGTGTCGGTAAGAAATTAACTGCCGTGGTAAAACGTCCGGTTTATTAAATGGGAAATAAGATTGTCATAATTTATAATTTAATAACGGCCTAAAGAGGCTCATTAGGAGGCGCACAGTTTCCGAAATGGTGTCATATTTATTAGGACCAGTTTTGCACGAACTTATATAAGACTGAATCATAGGTCGAAGAAGCAGGAACAAAAGATCACGTTGAAATATAATCGATAATTCTTGACGTATTTATTTATACATTTACATAAAAAATAAAGATATATTTTACATTTGTCTGATTAAGATAATCAGAAACTATTTATACAGGGTGTAACAAAAAGATGGGGACAGACTTTGTGTGCTTGTAGGGGGGGTTGACATAAGTAATTTGAGTATAGGAATGCATGTCCGCTGAAGCCTCGTTTCCGTGCTACAGGGCTGTGAAGTTGCTACTTCTCCATTTTACGCTTATTACACTTACTAACCATGAATGGATCTAACAGTGAACAAGAACGAAACACCCTCAAATAAATAAAGGTCAAACTCCTAATGTTGCATTGTTTATTCCATAGCCTGCTTTGTGTTTTATGGCATACCTGACTTAATTTATTATTCACTATATGAAACATGATAATAAACCGACTTAGAATATGGTATACGGATCTGATTTTTAATTCTGAACAACTTTTTCTAATAAAACTTTTCGCTGTCTTTTACCGAAAAGGCACTTCACCTACACAGGAAATCTTAAAAGTAGCAACTTCACAGCCCTATATAGCACGGAAACGAGGCTTCAGCGGACATGTATTCCTATACTTAAATTACTTATATCAATCCCCCCTACAAGCACACAAAGTCTGTCCCCATCTTTTTGTTACACCCTGTATATTATAATCGTTCATACGTTGGACAGCTATAAACTGTCCTATTATTTAATAAGCTTGCTTGAAAATTATAGAACGTAGGGATAATTGTGCAAGATAACCTCATGAATATTTTCTCCAAATATGGACGTAAAAGATACCGTGCGTTTCGCATTTACAAGCAACAATTACACGGTGATATTCGTCGTACCTTGAAAAGAGTGCACGCGCTAATTACACGACGGGCGGTTTGAAATTTCTTCAGGTTACGTCGCGACTTTCGCCATGCCCTACATTGTTGAACGTTAATTATTTAAACGCGATGTCAAGGCGATGTAATGCGTAAATGTTTTAACGGCATAGTCCGCGGAGGAAAGAGGAGCGAGCGTCCCACCCTGGGCGAGCTTTATTTACATCGCTGTTGTATAACGCGCCCGCTTCTGTGGAAAGAGGTCCGAAAAGGGAGACGACCAGCGAACCGCGGGGGAGAAACTGAGAGAAGGGGGGGGCCCTCGGTTCACCATAAATGCTCGTTTATTACTGCGGCAATATACCGTCCACTCAAGGGCCGCGCGCGTTTTATAGGTAATAACTCATTTGGAAATTAGGCTCTTTAACACAAAGCCCTCGGTTTTCGATAAGCATCTCCCGGTGCCCCGGGTATAACCGGAGAAAATGAGAAACCCCCTCGGTATAATGTCTCGGTTTGGATCAACCGAGTCGGCCACTATTTACACACGTAACACGTTTGTATAACGCGCGCGCTGCTGTAACGAGTTGCGACGTATAACGACGGTGGTAGTCTATCGACCTTTACAACCAGGCCCTCGGCAGTCTCCTTCCGTCGCTTTTTCTCAGCTAATGTCCGCCTTTAAACGGGGCTATCGAGATACGTTGTCGTTTCGACTTCTGACGGATAATTATTGTGGCAACGGAGACGAAAGGAATCTGATCGTGAGGTGAGGTTTATGATCTCCGGAGAGAGAGAGAGAGAGAGAGAGAGAGAGAGAGAGAGAGAGAGAGAGAGAGAGAGAGAGAGAGAGAGAGAGAGAGAGAGAGAGAGAGAGAGAGAGAGAGAGAGAGAGAGAGAGAGAGAGAGAGAGAGGAGGGAAGGGTTATAGAAACCTCGTGTGAATTGTTACAGCGTCATCGATCATTCTAAAGTTCCTGCGGAACTGCCGCTCGCCGTCATTAATTTTCTGACGCAATCATCGAACTGCGTTATGTACACTGTTGTAAATGATGGCATCTAGATTTAGCCGTTAATAGATGATATCTCAACTCTTCAACATTCTTATTTCGTTATTAATTCAATGCAGCGCGATTCGCAAGTAAATAGCCTTTGGAAATAATATTTTTTATTTAACAGAGACACTAAACGATTTAACAGTAAGCGATAATTTACGGGTGGTAAGTAATAATAACTTCCAATGACTGCGAGAGACTGGTGATTTATGCGGATAAAATATTTTAAAACTCAGACCGTCTCTCTCTACATGCTGCATTGGCTTTTAAGGCACGTGCACGAACCCGTAAAAGGCGAGTTTAAAAAGTCTCTGGAGAGCATCTAAAAGGAGGCAAACAAAATTTCGAAAGCGACCAAGCAGGGATAATCGCATCCCATCACGAAGAAAAGAATCAAAATCTGTGAAAAGAAAAATGATTTCGAAGAAGCATTGCGCTCTAATCTAACGAAAAATCCTAATTCGGTTATTCCTGCGGGGATGCAGCTCTTGTCCGAAGAAAAGATCCGTAAAATCCGAAGAAAGAATTTGTTGTCCCTTTTCTCTAGCGCTATAAACTTTTTCTATAAATATTGTATCACTTTCATACCAAAGCTCCAAAGTTTCTTCTGACTACAAGCAACAATACATTCTCTATTTAGACAGATAAATACTTTGCATTATTGTAAAAATCTTATGATTCTTCTACAGAAACATAAGTAAAACATATCTTCGAAAATTTTTCCGTTTCGATAAATATGAAATAATCAGAGAATAAGTTTTCTGATGGACAGAGTCTTATTAAGTAAAGTAGACAGCGGAAAGTATTTGAGAAGGATCATTTGAACGCACTTCGATTCTTATATCGATCCATGGATCGATCTCCGGGTCCTGTTTAGGGTCAGCGTACGAGAATATCCATGCAGAATGGTCGTAAATCGCAGAAGCGTGCATAAAGAGATATTCCACGGGATTCCTAATCATGCGATCGAGTCATTGATTACGTTTTATCGGTTCTGCGAAAACGATGTTACCTCGCGGCCAATCGATGGATCGATCGTCCATGGCGATCACGTTGGACAGCTCTTGTTTACATACCTCGGCGGTGACCACTCCTGAATTTGAAATGCTGCCTCTGTACCTTTAGACACGTTCTTGAAAAAGCCACCTTTATTTCGCTGTTGTCGCGTCAAAAGAGAGGAGACTAATTTTTTAAATAATAATGACAACTATATTACATATAAGATTAGTTTATAATAAGTCGAATAATTACGTAGGTGTTTGTAGTCAAATTACAAATTTGTAATCGTAATCGATTGTAATTTAATATGTTTCATTTCTGATGGACCAAAAAAGATAAAAACCGGAAAAAGATCGTATACAATTTTAAAGGAAAATTAAGACGAATAGAAAATTCTATAACAATTTTCTCATTTTTAATTAAATGGCTGATTAATTATCTAATTTTTTGTGCCATGCGCAATCGCGAACGAAGAAACGAAACCGCTAGAGAAAACATTCTTGCATTGGCATACGAAGTCGTAATTTAACGTGATCATCGAGGCAAGAAGAAGAAAAATAGGGAATTTCCAGGGTTGACCATTGAGCCCAAAATCAGTAGACTAACTTATACAAAACGCCAGTTAATCTGAGCCTGTTATACCGGTGACCTGTCAGATTAGATTAGAGTTCCCGCAGAAGCACAGACCACCAAGTGGACCAATGGTAACTAAGCCCATGTCAAACGCACGGACTAACTTAAACGTCCATCGTCCCTTTGCTTCTTTGCCTTTCTTTTCTATTCAAAGAATTCCCCGCGAAGAGGAAATACAAGGCTGAGAAACTCCGAAATTAGCTATAATTCGCCGTCTTAGGACTCTGTTTGTTTCGATACGAAGATTAGAGAAATTTAAACGAAATATTTGTTCAAGTTTAGAAATAAAAGAGTTAGCTATTTGTTTTTAATTATAAAGAATATTATATAATATTATATAAAGAATATGGTTTTTGTTAATATTAGGTATTACAAATTATAAAAATTAAACTCTAATTAAAAATATTTAATAAAGTTATTTCTGTTATAATTTAATGTTTTATATCTTCTTTCTTCCGCTTTAGTTAATTAGTTTAGGTTAATATTATTACGCTTTAAACAAAATACAAACCTTGCGTAGGGGTCTTTGCTAATTTTCTCAAGATGTGCTATATTTTAGTATATGATAGACTCATCAATTTAGTAAGGTGAAAGATTTGAGCAATATTTTTCGACAGAATACAAACCTTGCGTAGGGGTCTTTGCTAATTTTCTCAAGATATGCTACTTTAGTATATGATAGACTCATCAATTTAGTAAGGTGAAGATTTGAGCAATATTTCTAATTATAAAAATGGTTTTGTTAATAACTTTTTAACAAACAACGAGCGGCGGGAAAGATCAATGACCTTGAACTTCTTGAAAGTCAAGGTCAACATCAAGGTCAGTCAGAAGTCATTTGGGGCGGGCTGTGTAAAGGTAAATATTTATCTAAGTTATCTAAGGATATCTCGTTAAGGATTATCTTGACCCTCTAACTTGTAAAAAAAATTTTATAAAAAGTATATATCTTTCGAGCTATCTAGCATATCCGAAACTCATCAAAGATCCTCTAATCCATTGTTCTCTTGCGAGCGAGACTACATAAGTACAAGATAGCGTTCGAAAAGATCGGAACCGCCATGAATTTTCCACCTTTTCGCGTGCACGTGAGAGCGCGTCCCCTCGACTTCCGCTTCAGTGGACGGGGCCCGAGTTTTCGGCGAAGTCACAAGGTGCCGCTCGTAAAACCAACATTAGCCGACAATGCCGGACCGAGGTGACGTTTCAATTCTGGGCCGTGTCTCCATTCAGAGTCAAAAACCGCGAAATCCTCGTCGCGCGACCCCGATATCGATCGGTGCATTATCCGAAAACCACGAGATTCCCTGAGATCCCTCGCGTTTCCTCCCCTGCCCTCCCTCCCGCATCCTTTTGTCGTCTGATCCATTCGATGCATGCTGAAAATTATTTCACATCTGCACTCGCGCGACTCCCGCGACAATGGGCCCTCAAAATATTTATTTTTTAGGTCCGTGGCTCGTCCAGCCGAGCGGCCGATCTGAAAGAGGACTTAATCTCGTTAAAGGCGACAATGGGTCGGACGGGACGCCGGGTTTTGACTTCGGAGTTAAGAGGTACCCGACGTCATGTCCTTGGTCCAAGTCGCTTCCTGCCTACCGGTTTGTCCTCGCCATGCCTCGTCGTGCTTTTCCGGGGGCGAGAAGGAGATCTAATTTTCTGATTTGCCTCGAGCATGCAGCCGGGTGCGGCAGATGATTTTCCAAGGCAGTGAGATTACCATCGGCAACTTGCACGTCATGTGGAACGCTTAACTGCGTTTGTGGAAAGTGCAACGTACTTAAGCGCCTCGTGAGTCCTAATGCCGGCTCCGAGGATTCTGTAGGATTAACACGTGCAAATGATATAATAATAATAATTTTTATTCTCTTTTGACTTAATTTTTTTTTATTAAGAAGAAAATTAATAAGACTCTCGAGAATTTAAAACAACTGTAGAAGGGAGGGCTGATGAGAGTGCGGCGCGGTAATTAGTGCGCAATAAAATATAAATATAAACTATATTTTATTAAAATTAAGTTACTTTAATTATCGAACGTTTCGGCTACTTTTTGAGCCATCTTCAGCGATGTAACAATAGTGGTCCCGACGTTTTTTTTTTAAATTATTATTTCACGCATTTTGATTACAAAATTTGAAAATTCATCTAAGAACGTCGCGATATAACTTTGCTTTGAAACCCTCGCAACTGGAAACGATGGTGGTCCGTAGCATTTTTCGGCGTCGTCATTAACGGGTGAGTTCGAGGAATCGATTACGATGGCGTCGCCGGAACGTGCTGGCATCCGCGTGCTTCTAACGCTTACGTTTCAGAACGCGCGATTTTCAGCGGCAGGTCGACGAGCGGCAGAACGAATGCTTATGGCAAAAAGGAGCGGAGACACCCACGTAGCGGCAACGAGACTGGAATTCCATCCGGCACTCATAGCTGTTGCACCTTCATCTTGCGCCACCGTCCGCACCTCGCGGGAGGTGAAAATATAGGCGATAAAACGTGCCTGGAAGTCTAATGAGCCGCTAATTGCCTGGCGACGCGACTTTATAACGCGCGTCTCGTGAGCCCGAAATATTGCAAACGCTATCACGTACTTGTCTTTAAAGAAAAATATTTAAACTTATTTCTCTTTCAGGAGTAATCGCAGATCGTTCAACTCGACAGCTAATACAGAACGATTGAACTCTTCCTTCTTAAACAGATTTTATTTTAATATACATTTTAATATCCCCTGATAATCTTTTATGACAGACTCCTGAGATCATTTAGAGATGAAGATCCTAATATCAAAATGCCGAGTCTATAATAATTTTGAAATGAGAAGTGTTTAATGTTGACGAATCAAATTGTACGAAATTCGCGCGTTCAAGCATGGCACAGTAGTAAAGATGTATACATCAATCATATCAATTTCTAGAATAGGATTGATGCTTGAAAACACCTTTCCTACTATGCAATGTGCTACGTCTGAGTGTGCAAATGTTGGACAATTTATTTGGTCAACTTTAAACACTTTTCATTTAAAAACTATTATAGTTTCGACATTTTCGTATTAGGATTTTCATCCCAAAAAGACCTCAAGAATCTGCCATTAATAGGAGGTCTGGAATGCTTTGTATAATAAATAATTATTTAGTAATATGAAAAACGCTTTTTATTACTAGATAATTATTATACAGGATGTTCCAGATCTCCTATTAATGATAGATAAATAACAAATATAAATCGTTTTTCATATAACGAATTGAATACTGTAACAAAAATCGAGGGAGTTGTCGCTCGAATCTGACGCGGAAGCAGGATTGTCAAATCCCATTGGCAGTCCCGTCACATCATCGCGCCTGGGTTATTTCTATAACATTCGTTAACACCTGGATCACGATCCGGGGATCGTCGCGGGTAGACGCCTAAGATCGAGCTGTCCGTTAAATAATTGAAATGATCTCCCAGCGGCGAGGCGCGAACGTTCCGAGAATGCCTCGCGGCCGAGATCGAAGTGTGCGCCCGGGTGTGAAATGTGTCCGTGCCTTATTGCAAACGTGCCATAATAATGTGCGAGCCGACGGTAAGTATGCGTCGCGCGATACCCGCGCGGCAGCACGCATATTCGCGAAGAGGGTCCCCCTTGTGCGCCTCTTCCTCTCTCTCTCTCTCTTCCTCACCATCTGGGTGGCACTCAGCCGGGATATTCCTGTCATGCGAACGCCGACGATAATAGTTAAACACGCTTAAGCATCGGCACGTGATCCGCCGACTCGCGCGCGAATAATTGCCGGCTAATCGCCGGGATGTTAAAGCGCGTGGTCGTTCGGGGCTCGCCGGGCGATTCGCCACGGAACTTCCCATCGAGTTCCCTCCCAGCCGTTCCTAGCCGATGTTAGATAAGATGATCGATCGGGAAAGTCGGCGATGGGGTAACGCAATTCAGCCTGCCGGATATCAATGCTGATTGTTTCATAGGAAAAATTAGGGTCATACAAATCACGCGTTCTTCGTGCCATTCAAGCTCGCGGGAAATTAACGTTCTGTACACGGAAAAAACGATAAGGTTGCCACAACCACAATAATAGTAATATTTGGTACAGCCACGTCCTGTGGTTGTCACATTCACATTGATGTGGAGGCAACTATATGCATTTGGTACAGCAAACATAGTGAATGTTGAGACAAACATATATATAGATGCACTACACAAAACAATGTGAATGTGACAACCACAGGACGTGGCTGTACCAAATATTACTACACGGAAAAAACAATAAGGTTGCCACAACCACAATAATAGTAACATTTGGTACAGCCACGTCCTGTGGTTGTCACATTCACATTGTTTTGTGTAGTGCATCTATATATGTTTGTCTCAACATTCACTATGTTTGCTGTACCAAATGCATATAGTTGCCTTCACATCAATGTGAATGTGACAACCACAGGACGTGGCTGTACCAAATGTTACTATTATTGTGGTTGTGGCAACCTTATCGTTTTTTCCGTGTATTATTGTGGTTGTGGCAACCTTATCGTTCTTTCGGTGTAGATTTTTCAAGAACTAATCGCACGACGCCCAATATTTCTTCGTCAATTTCTTTACTGATGGATAACATCTATCTACATGTACTCGTTTCAAATAAAAAGAAAAAAAGAAATTTCCGGATGCATAATAATCAAACGAGACGACGACGCGTGTTACGCGAGGCGGGAATTAATCTCTCGATAATCCTCTTTGAAAAAGGTAAAATACAGCGTACGCTCTCTATGTTCCGCAGACTCGATTTTTTCCGAGCACGTACGCGCTTACACCGAGAAGCAAAGTTTGCTTAATCGCCCCCCCCCTCCCTCCCTCCCGCCCCTCCCCCCGCGCTTTAATTTCGCAGGGAGCGAGTCGTGCGCGATTCAGGAATCTCGTTAGCATTTCCATAATGCCATCGAATTATCAACACCTATATGCTCTCGCGACTATCTCCCGGGGCTCTCCTCCGTCGCGTCGGGTCCCCCTTCCCGCCCGCCCTGGCCGTGTGTGCCCTACGTACGAGATATCTCCCCGGTGCCGAGGCACGCGGCATGATACATAAATAATGCATGGGCACCGCGTCTCGTGTCCCGGTCTGTAATTTGATTGCGGAGGCGTCGATTTAAAAGTTCGGCGCCCACCTTCCCACACGGACGCGAGCCATAATGGCACCTATATACGCACACGCGAGCGAGCGCAGCGGACGGGAGAAGAACGCGCGGTGAGAAAGCGCGGAAAGAGGACACGGAGCTGCACCGGGTTGCGCGGCGGGGGCGGTAGAATGAGGGCGAGGGGGGAAGAAAGGGCGGAAAGGGGGCAGGTTCTCTCGTGGAGAGATGCTATATCGTCTAAGACAATCACACCATTGTTGCCGGCCACGTGCAATTAGCGATAGCATCTCGCGGACTCGTTCATTTATCATCGGTCCCGCGCCACGACTCATCGTCGGGCCCTACCCCCCTGTCCTTTAAATGACAACGATGTCGACGATTGCTCCGAGGGGTGACGGCGCCCTGACACGCGAGTGATCGTGCGATTTCGCGGCCGAGCTGTATATCGCGCCGTATAACGGTATTTACTTTGTGCCAGACATCTCAATCTGTAATTATATAATATACGTCACGGGAATTGCGATGATATCATAACGATTTCCGTTATAATGACAGCTAATCCACCGGTGCGTGGAATGCGCAATTCGCTACACTCGCGAATAAAAGCACCCGTGAAAATGCATTATAGTGGGCATCTATATTTGCCTAATATCTATCGCAAAAATTGTAGTAATTTGTTGAATCATGCGATAAACTGGAGATACTACTTAATAAACAAATGTATACAATTAACTCTGTAAGCAAAATATTATTTACTAAACTTGCTTTCGTAATGAACTTCCCCACGACGATTGATATAAACCGATTATATCTGAATATTCATTTATGTAATTAATGAATTCTGTGCGCAAAATGCTAAACTTGATTTCGTAATAAATTTCTCCCGACGATTGATTTAAACCGATTATATCTGAATATTCATTTATACACGGAAAGAATGGTTTTGCTGAAATGTCTAAAAATTTGGCCAAATACAGATCTGAAAATAATTTTGTTGGGCCATCAAAATAATTATGTAGGACGCCCAAAATAGTTGCTGGAATATCAAAACATATTCCCACATAGTTACTTTTGATGGTCTAACAAAATTATTTTCAGATCTATATCTGGCCAAATTTTTAGATACTTCAGTAAAACCGTTCTTTCCGTGTATAATTAACGAATTCTGTGCGCAAAATACTATTTACTAAACTTTATTTCCCCACAATGACTGATCCGAGTATCTGTTTCACGTCCGAAAGACTATATTAGTTGTTTAGTCAGTCTGCCATAAGAATTTCGCAGAAGGGATCGTCCTGAACGTCTCGCGGGCCATACGTCGCGAAAGACGGCGTCTCGCGAGACTTCCTTCCTGCCAGGTTCGCTCATCAGCGATGTCAGTCACACCCAGGCGATATTTCAGAGACGGTGATCGCCTCGGGCGCCCGTACTCGGCCGTAGGTGCGTTTTGTTTATGGCGGTCCTAACTCGGTCCTTCGCCGAGTTAGGTACACACACGGCGCGCATCGCGGATTCGTGATTAATTGGCGGCCTTCCAGGTAGCCAAGCCGATGCTGGCCGGTGGCGACTACGCGGCGCATCGTCGCGGCCTTCCGCCGTTGGCACACCGGCCATTGTTTCATGATTAATCATCCATTCGTAAGTCACCGTTCTTTCGCGGTAGAAACCCTCGTTTCGATGTCTCCCGTGTTTTTCGCGCTTCGCCTCGCCGATCGATCGATCGTTCGTTCGTCCGATTTGCTTGCGAGCGAACACGCCCGTGACTACGCTATGTATAAGACACTTGAGCCTTGATCCTATGTGCGACACGTGCCATAAGATTACAATTATTTTCGCAGTATTTTAAGATCTTTATTTAATATTAAAATTGATTATCTGTGATGTTACTATTTCCATTTCAGCTTTAGCTAGAAACTGCGTTTTAGGACTGAAAAGTAATCGTAGTTGGCTCAGCTGAGAAATGTATATAAATTCACACAAAAATATTATTAGGCATAAATGATCCTGCGCGCCTTTATTTATTTATATATTTAAGTTTTACAATTACTTGTTTCTATATTTAAAACATTACACGGAGAGAATTTTTCGTTATATTTTGCCGCAAAATTCACTACAAATTTTACTATGTTTGGTAATAAGCTTGGAACAACTTGGCAACCTGTCAAATATTATTGGTAACGAAAGGAATTTCTGAAATATGGAAATAAACATTTTATAAACAACATAATAAAAATTACCAAGCAGATTGTAACACCCGACACGAAAAAAACCGAGAATCATCGAACTTAGCCAATAAATTACCATGCTGCATGGTAAAATTATCATGAGCGACTAATGCCCATTTCTAGTTCTAAGAATTAGAAAAAGATAAAGAGCAAATTAAACCGAGTTTAAAGTTAATCCACGTTGGTGAAAATGGGTATAAGTCAGATTGAAAATATGCTGTATTGTAAAATTTATATAAGATATTTTACATGTTTAGCACACTACTTGGCATCTATTCAATTTAAAACAATAAAGAATCATAAGATTTTAACATATTTTAAAATTATGGAAATTTTACTATGTATTTTAGTAAAATTAATCAAATATATTTTATATTTTATTGTGGTAGATATTAATATTTTTTATTGTGGTAGATATTAATCAGAGAAAATTGCATAAAAATCTTCGAAATACCATGTTGTCCCATGATTTTCAGGGTAAATTTTAAGAGAAAATTCTCTCTGTGTAATAACAAGAAATCATTTTTCCTTCTTTTCCTTTACAGAAAGATGATTAAATTTAATTTAGATATATACTCAGTTTTATCGATTATTTTGTACTTTTGTGTCCGTCAATATTATGTGCCTGTGTGCTGTGTCAATCTGTCTACCTGTTTTAACTCCACCACAAAATATGCAATGCCCACGATTCCGAGATCATTTAGAGCCCCGCTATCTCGATGTAATTATCATTTAATTAATAGTCTATTACTACTCCGTTATGTCTACAGGATGTCTGATTATCGTTGTCATTGACTACGATATGATTTCCTGTTATTACCAGGATATGAAAGTAATACTAGTATATGTCGTTACCAGGAAAAGAATTCGAGGCAATGTTTTATTATCCTTTTACTCCACATTAAACGAGAAGAAACACGCGGTGCGGAATCAAGCTTTATATTTTCATAATTTTACACATGCGACAATTTTCTTCGTTAATTGCGAAACTATTAAACGAGAAAGTAGATAATCGACATCGAGAGATCGTTGAACGGGAATTCATAAAACCGGTGCGGTGCGCAATTTACGCTCGGGGTCTCTTTATCATCGTCGACACGCGATCGAGTGTCGACGACGAGCGTTTCCGTGTAATGTGACATCATGGAAATCAAAGATTCAAGGCGTCCCCGTCATAACCATTTACCGTTGACACCGTCTGCATCGTTCAACCGTTGTCACTGCGCGTGCTGCATACACGATTGAGTGCAGTCTCGAGACGGCTGCAGTCGAACGGCGAGGAGACTCGTCAGTAGCCGGAAGTCTGCGGCGACGCGGAGAGTAATGTATTAATGTCGCGCCGGCAGTCAATATCGGCATTGTTAATTAATCACGGATTTTCGTCAGATTTCCTCGCTCACTCGGTGATCACGTGCGAAGGAAGTCACGGTAAAATGTCTCCCGAGTTTGCCGCGTGGAATACCAATCGATGCCGGCAACGCGCACAGTTAGCAGCGCGTACCACATTAAATTTCGTGAGGAATTCCAACGATTTCCTCCGTTTCACTGCCGAACGGTTTTGCTACAGGGCGACAAGCCGTTCGAGCCTTTTTTCAATCGTTAGTGAATACTAGGATTTGTATTAAGAGGGTTACTTAGGATTAACGAACCGTTCATGGTAGCATCGACAAACGCATTCGTGTAAATGTTGCCTCTGTAATCCGTGACAGGTAATTTTAATGATGACTTTTAGATTTGGAGGGAACGATCTCTCGGGATTCTCGCCGTGCAATTCGCGGACGTTAATTTCGACGAGATCAGCGACGTGACTCTGATACGTTCCCTTCTCTCCGCGGGAATTCCTCTGATTTCTCTGCTATATATCTGTCAGCTCGTCAAATTAATCACCGGTCTATCTTCTCCGTTCTGGCTTCTTTTTCCTTCCGTGGCCTCGCCTATCCGGCCGCGGATCGCATTTTTGGGTCCCCTCGGGAACGCGCCGATCGGAGAAATTTCGCGAATCCAAATAAAACCGAGATGACCGTGTCGGCAACACGTGTCCGCGATCCTCCGCGAAATGCGAAAAATGTCTCGGCGTGCTGACTCGGCTTGCTGAATCTATTCGTCCGATCTCGACGTTCATTCCCGTCGGCCTGTGAGTTCAATCGCCGACTTGGACTCTCGCTTACGGACTTCGAATCGCTATCAGCTCGTGAGATAAAATTTACCATGTACTAACGACGCCGATATTTATAAGACGGTGTAATTACATCGATGAGAGAAACCACGAGTATCTTGCGAGACTATTTAATCGAATGAATATAATGATACATTTAATTCAAACATTATACATGTTACATTCGAAACGAACATGAGAAAATGTAATTCATAAAATCAATCGGAGATATATAAAATTAATTTTCCTGACTCTACTAATATTTACGAGAAAAATAATTGATTTACATGTTTTTATAGCTTTTTCATGTCTGTGAATAATACTGCACTTGTTTTTTTTTAAACAACTAGAATTTAAAACGCAAGGGAGTTTCTTAACGAGCCTCAATCGTATTAAGGCAAGATTAAGACGAGACAGATTTCAGTGAGCGTGTATCTATTGCGTTGGAAATATCCGACACCTGACTAATACTATACGCCATAGGCTGAGATTTTGCTTTCGTGTATTCGCACGATTCGCGAGATCTCGAAGCGTAAGAGGGGTGACGCGGGGAGGAAAGAAAGGATGCTGCCGCGTGGACCAGACCTCTTCTCGTTCTTGGGGTTAACCGTGAGCGTGTCGCTGGCGCAGTATGATGCCGATCCTATCTGAGGCGGCTAATATAGTTGTCGTGAATATCTTAAGGCTGGGCGCGCATTCCACGGGGTTCCTTCTCGAGGGTCACCGCGGGGCGCCCATTCGATCTGGCGAAAGCATCTGCTAATTCGGAATCATGGGAATTTGATTGGCCTTCCCTCGGTAGGTACGCGCCAACGCGCCCTTATCGCTCCCGCAAGCGTCACCAGAATTAATTCAACATTAAGCTCGTTTCACCGTTACTCGCTCGTGGCAGAGGGACGGGCTGACTGAAGAATTATCATCGGAAGAAATGTGTACGTCTTACATACAGGAAGAAAAAGTGTCGCGGGAGAGATTTCTCCAAGTAATCGTTCTTTCATTTTCATAGGCACTGGTTTCCTTATAAATCACATTGCATTAACACATGATATCTCATATTTTTTTTATACCGCCATTAGAACGCGGATGAGAGAACCCGAAGGAATAAGCATTATCCTTTATTCTCGTAATCAGTAGGAAGATAATAATGAAGCGTTTTAAAATTCTCATGAATTTTATTCGGAAGTTGGAAGGAATTACGCTTTTAGCTGTTCAGATGTATGATCTTTTTCCTAATTTCTGGACACGTGAAGAGAGAGAAATATAGATGTAATAAAATACAGATGATTGAAATATAGATGTAATTCTGTCTTTTAAGATTTTAACTTGGATAAAAACGGGTCACACTTAGTTTTTGCCTCAATTATGTCTGCCATCCTCTTTCGCCTAAGAACGTGATCTGCTCGCTGGTAATCCCAGCGAGCGACTAACGGCCGATTCATCATTGACCAACGTAATCCGCGACGAAGCGGCGTGCAAATCGATTACGCTAAAAGATCGCGAGATTACGCGGCGTATTCCACGGCAACTTTGTTACATCGACACTGGCGACAAGAAATAATCGGCCGCTTCCCGTTGCGCGCGCGCGCGCACGCTCGCTCGCTCGCTCGCTCGCATAATGCGCCGTGAGATAAACGCTCGGACGCGTTCCGCTCTCTGTTCCGGATGCTGGGAGTCGGACACGTTCCCCCCTTTCGCGGAGGAGGCGAGAGAGTCGAGACGCGCCGTCCTTCGGCGAATTAGCATGTAAATCCGCGGTATTAAGACGTCGGTGGTAACGCGGGATGATGAAACGCTCCGTCCCGGCATTGTTAATCAAGGAATTAGCATATGAAATCTGTATTATATACGGTGGACCTCGTGGTATCAGCCGGCCGTGTGGGATGCGCCAGGTAACCCTCTCTGGAACGCGCACTCCCAACGCCGGACTACGATATCGCGAAGCCCCGCGTATTCTCGAGCGTGACGTATTCGATTAACTTTTGCGGAAATCGGAATGCATCAATCTTGAAATTTAAAAGAAAGAGAGAAAGAGAAAAAGATAATTTAATTTAAAAAAATAAATAATCAACAACGTACTCGAAATATTTTTCCGCGGTATTTTTACGAACAATGGTATAAAATATAATCTAATGGTAGAAAATATAAAGATTTAAAAATGTTAAATATTAATATCTCATTTAATTTCTTAGTGATTATGCGGCGTCTCCATTCGAAAAATTATACATGTAGATCGAAATTTTTAATTTAAGATCGCCACCCGGCGATCCGTCAGTGGCTCTTCTGCACGGTGGCTCTGTCGCACACGTGGACATACCGAAAGGGGGCCGTGTGGGCCCGAATGTGAACGCATCCACGTAGCGCGCAGCGCATCCCGACGTACATACGCGGGCCACGAATGTACGGGGTGTACATAATAAATAAGAGGGACTTTATCAGATCCCACGCAGACCCCTGCGGCTACCAGCGGTATTATAATGCCCGTAAGCTGATTAGCCGCTTGAATTTGTCCACGTTCTTATAATTGGCTCAATAAGCAGGTTGCCCGATTAACGGTCCCTCTCTCTTCCGTCGTTTCTTTATATATTTATACGCACTTTCCCCGCTTTGCTCGTTTTGGACGAGCCTTACGTCTCTGTATTATCGTGGATATATGGTATACCGCGGGTGTACCCCGCCGCCTGGATGGCAAATGCCCTCGGACAAACGCGAGGAAATATGGGTGGCGTAACCGTGGCCGCGTGAAAAATCTCCGTAAGCGACGGTCTCTTTATATACCACGGTCGTAAAGGCATTAATGTTGGGGTATTTTTCAGATTTACGACGTGCCACTGTATATATTAATCGCGTTTACCTTCGCATTTATTAACGCCGCATAGCGTGATATTTTGGAATCTTTAAGCGTGAAAATTAGCAGAGATAATCCGTCTCTTTCGATGATATTATTTTTATACTGATAGATAATAATTATACATATGAAAGTCCGAACATTTTTTTATAATTTTAGTTCCGGAAGATATGTAGAGTATTTAATTTTACTTCCTTAAATTTTCAATTTAGTGACATTGTGCGTTATTACATCTGTATGTTCGACGCTAATATATCTAAAAATATTCACGTCGTGTGCAGGCACCCTTAAGCCGTATTTATTCAACGGCGGGCCCGAAAACCCCGGGAGGGAACAAAACGCGCAACAAATAGGAGTTAATCGGCCGGCTACATCGATACTAAACGCGCGGTTCATTGTGTGGAGGCAAACGCCTGCTCGATATAATTGGCCTCTAATTAGAGTCCGGCAAAAAGTAAACTCATCGCTCGTCCGTCCCACTAGCTTCTCCATTCCTCTCCCCACTGTTCCCCTTAGATCCTTGCTTTGCTCTCCTCTCCTTTATCCACGTCCTATAAAATCTCCTTCTTTGTCCTCCGATTTCTCTGTCCATGAAGCTTCGCCTTCTGCAGCTCTTCGTCATCTTCGAGAGTTCCCATTCCAACGTTTCTTCAACTTCAATTAAACTCCACGAGTTATTGATACTTAGTCAATCATGCAATAATCTCAAATAATAATAATGCATAATACTTTCAATGATGTAATAATAAGAATACTACCAAACAAAAAAGATTCGATTACGAAATGTAGTAGCTTCCAATGTTCAAAATGCGCTAAAGACCAATAGATACAGAAACGGTAATCAAACATTTTACGGTGATTGAAATTTCCATATCAGCAAAAAGGAAAAGGAATGACGTCCGTGATCTCGGCACGAATATATCTTAAGACTGTGGAGTGTGGACGAGGCCCTACGCCATTGCTCAGGGTACCTGTCAGCGCGTCGGGAGGCGCTCGCGAGCCGTTTAACGCTTTACACATCGTCGACGGAGCGACGACGACTCAACTAGCCCGCGCTGCGCGCGGCGATGGAGATTGATTTGCCTTTGTTGGCAATTAGCCCGCGTCCATTAGTCAGCCGCTGACTTTTCAATCGACCGCCAAAACGAACGAACGGGAGGGATCGTTACGGGGCCGGCAGCCTCGTCATCGCCGAACAAATGGATTTTCTTCACGGGCCCCTTCGCCCTTTAATCCTCCCCCTCTCGCCGCGACGCGACTCGACGGGGCGATCGCGACGAGCGTGTTTACGCGTCGAAAAATCCGCCAGCGCGGTGGTTAATTAGAGGGGGCGCCGTTCCCCGGGCAGAGACGGGTGTTTGCCTGCAAGAAGATGCATCGTTGCGAGAGCGGAGGAGCGAACGGAGAGCGCCGCTGAAGACAATCACGTGAGCGATGAATAGTGATAGAGTATCTCGGAATTTTTTTCACGGCATATATATATAGTATTCTTTATTCTCGAATTCGTTAATGAATTTCGACTCAGACTCGTGATGAAAGTCTGATGGAATCTTGTCCCATTTTTTTATGTTGTTTCTTTGCTCCTTTGAAAATTTTCTCTTTTCAACTTAGGTTCATATATCATTCGACGTTTCAATTAAGCTCAATCATAATCGCTAGGTATCGACGGAATTTCCAGTTTACCCGATGATCGAGTTGTAATTTATCGAAACGCGAGAACGCCATTACTGTCCTCGAATATTCGAGCCTGGCGAATCTCTCCGCATAATTTTCTCTCCTCTTCGCCTCTTTCCGTCCCGGATGCTCCCTTAGGACCATGTCGTGCTTTTTTTCGGCGGCCAATTAGACTATGATTTACAACGATCGTTTAGACGAGCATTTAGCCCTCGTAAAAGTCTACCGCTACCGATAATTAGCGAGGCATTAAACTCATTAAGGCGGATGTCCGCGCAATATGCCAATTAATTAACGATCAGCCGGCTCGTCAAATAAAGCGCGATTCCAATCGTATTTGAAAATACCTCTCGTTGTGTGGAAACAAAGGCCTCCATTTGTTCACGCTTCTATTTAATCTGGCTAATAAGCTTATTTATATATATAATAAATAAGATAATATTTGCGTAATCATTTAAAGAAGTAAGCGAGTTTGCGGAAAGTCTAAGAAAATTAGAAAAATCAAAAGTTTTTTATAATACATGTGTATAAAATTTTTACGTATTTATTCAGAATGAAGTTTTTAATTATTTTATTCGTATATTGAATAAGATATCAATATATCTCTTCATCTATATAAAGAATCGATCCTTTGAATCTCGCGAGCAGTTACGAAGCAAAAAGAGATACTCTTCGAAGAGCAACTAGAAATCCCGAAGAACGTTCATGGCGGAAATCCACAATTTCAGACACAAGCGAGCAAGAGAGCTAACATTGTTGCTGTGCAGTTAATTGGAGCGATTTCGAAGTGAATTGTTAGAGCGCGGAGGTGTTACCGGGTCGTAACCTCGAGGCTTTACAGAGTATCGGGCTGAAGGGGGTGAATAGAGGGGGGAAGACAAACAGACGCGGAGGAAGAGAGAGAGAGAGAGAGAGAGGATGGATAAAGGGGAAAACGCGCAAGAACACGAAGACACGAAACGAAGAGAGCATCGGGAGGCGTCTCGAGGTGGCGGATGATCGGGAGAAGAACGGGAGAAGGAGGAGGAGGAGGAGGAGGTGAGAGAGCGAGAAAGAGCGAGAACGAGTATGGGTTAACGAGGGTGTGATTCATGGGGCCCCGGCGGCGCGGTTCCCCATTCGCGGTCGAAAGGTGCTCATATCCCGAAATTATGTCCGGCCTGCACCTGCTGCATCCACGAACTTCCAGTTTCTTCGGCTGTTGGTGTCGTCCTCCAACAGTAGTCCGACGTATAGTATATTTCCCCTCCCTTCTCCCTCCCGATCTGCGATCGTCTGTCAAATCGGACGAGCCGATAAGCGACATAACGAATTGATCAGCGACTTTAATGACTGCTATCAGCGCGTCCCGATGTGTATATTGCGCGCATATATTGTGCATGTTAGATATTCTGAATAGATAATAATCGTTTTTGTTTCATACTTTAATGAGATGCCATCAAAATTGTATATTCCATAATAGTATTTGTTTAAGATACTTTAACGAGGTATCATCAAAATATTTCATGACATATGCGCTTTCTGATTTCCTTAAAAATGAAATTCTTGTAGAGATAAATATTTACTTATGCGTACATATGCTAAAAATGATCTACTCTGAAATAATTTCCTTCAGGAAGTTATTTTAGACATTCAACACGATGTGTTGACGTCTTCTTACTTCCTTCTCTACGTCCCTTTTTAATTTAGTTTTACTTTTACTTATCTTATGTTTAAGCATATTGTTTAAACATATGTTTAAGCATATTTTCTTTCAACATCTGTTACGACTTAGTTTTTTAAAATTTTACAAACCGTCTTCTCTTAAGTCAACAGAAACCTAAATCATGTCACTTTGACAATAACACGTGCTAAGCTAAGCATTTGGAAAATCGGCATTGCCGGTTATCCTTGATCCTTCCGGAAAGGACCTTTCCGTCAGATTTCCGCCACGGATTTTTGCATCCGAATCCAAGCTGAGAGCCACTGCGTGGCGCATCCAGGTATTATTTAACTTGGTTAGGGAGCGACGGTGCGTGCGACTGATGGGTATGAGGTTGTAAAGGATCCCTTCGAGACATTAATATTACCAACGTAAGCACTGACTCTCGCTTGTAATCATGGTGCATCGTTGCACCGGCCGGCCCGGTCACAGTGTGTATGCAAGTCGACTTTAGGTGCACATGCACACACGGTGCTTGTTCGCCGCTGCTTTCACGTGAACGCCCCCCGTTCGCTCGCTCGCCCGCTCGCAAGTCGATCGCACGAGGATCGTCGTCGCGTCGTTAGCCGGCGCCGATGCGCACCGAGCGCTCCTTAAACGACCGGTGTTTTCGCTTTAGCGTCAATTTATCCAATTTATTCCGAGGTTACGTCGAATTAAGGGAAAACGGCGTAAACGCCGAGATACCGCGACTGCCATGCCCGCCCCGAGCGGGGACGTGCGTAATTGAGGAAAGTCAGTCGATGGGCGAGCCGCGATCGCCGATTATCTTATCTCTGTTCCCGTCGTATTTAAATGGGAGCGCAACGGGAAAGATAATCGTCCGGAGTGATGACAGGGAAATCGACTGTCCTTATGGCGATATCTAATTGGATTATCCTTGCATTACTGGCTGATGTGAGCAAAAAATTCTCCCAAACTTGCAACTTTTATTTTAACGCCGGACTTTATTAACAGTCGTGGCATATACGTCGGACATGACTTCGTTCAAAGATTATATTTTTTGGCTCTTACCATGACTTTAGACAAAGAAATTTTAGACCGCACAATTTTTTTCATTTTTATCATTTGACTCTGCGACGACATAAGAACATGCGAACTTTAGTCATATTTAGTTAGATGATTGCGTTTTATTGTGTCTTCTTTCGTTAAATATTGTAATACACTGAGGATGATCCGAATAAAGGGATCGAAACGTATGTATTATAATATGTACTCGAAATCATTGCATTTCAATTAAATTGTTAAGACACTAACATCTTGTCGTGGCTCTAAGCCCCTTTTCTTCTTGATTGATTTTTTAATCTTTTGAGCCTTTTATTAATAAATAAAAAATCTATACGAATATATATAATTTTTTATTTACAAACGTTCAATTCACATTGAACCTTCAATCCTTAAATCGGACGCGGCGTTGAATTAATCCATCGGCCATTTGAAGGAAGAAGAGAAAGCGTGAGAAAAGGAGAAATGGCTTGTCTCTGGCCTTGTGCAGAGGGTATCCTCATCCGCGAATGTTTGCAGTAAAATTTGTCGCGCAAATCTGTCGGCCATAAATCGGTGCCAACGTAGCACGGCCCTGGACACCGAACAGGACCAGCAACGCGATCGGCGCCTTCCGATCTCTCCCGTTCTCCTTCTCTTTCGCCCGGCTTCTCACCGTAAAAGCCTCCACGTCGCGCCTTCGACCGAGAGAGCGCCCTTTTTACGATCTTATTCCACCGCGAATGCACGTCGGACACCTTCAACGTACTTCGAGACTGAAATTCTCTGCCTCGAAAGAGCGCGCGGGACGACAAACGGGACAGCTGCATCCGCGATTAACATATTCCGCGTGATCGCGTTTTGTAGGGCCGCCCGATGGCAGGTTGACTCCGAATTGTCCGAAAAGGCGTTTTTTACGACTGCGTAAGTGTTCCCTATCCTGTCGGAGCGAGTGTGTCCGATTGAGGATGAGAAAGAAATGTGAGGGGAAAACGCACGGGCTTTCATCCACTTAAGGCTATTCGCGCTATTATACATTTTAATTATAATCCTCGCGTGGCATGTTTTCTACGCCGAGCTGAAACAACGAGAAATGAATGAGAAAAATGAATTTAAGATATCACACATTATACATTTTAGGTATTTTATATCGTTACGCAAATGTTGCGTGATCGCAAAAATTATAATGCTTCTTACAACTTTATCTTGGCAATCGTCGAAAATAATCCATCAGAAAATATTATTCTTCCGGTCTTCTCGGAAGGTTTTTTTCAAAAAATTTTCCCAAGGGCATGCTCATCCTTCGGTTATTTTATTGTTAGCGAAACATTTCCACGGTTTTTCTAAAAAAAACATCCCGAAAATCAATCTCCAAATCATACACTGAGAGAAAAATATATGATATTCGGAACTATAATGACATAGTAAATGATTATTAGTTAG
>NJRQ01000155.1:265717-284114 GCA_003063805.1 Aphaenogaster ashmeadi | reverse complement strand
ATTTACACTTAGTAGCCGACCTCCAACTGAATTATCAAATAAAAACAGACCAGGTCATTTTTTGTAAGGTCTATGTACGTAACTACTGGACTATTTTACAAAAGCGTCTTTCTGTTTCTCTCCGATGTGCACAAACAAAGAATAGGGCGAGATAATCGGCCTGTACAAGAGCTTATATATCGTTTTAGGGCTTTAAATGTTCACTAGGATTTTAAAACAAGCAATTCCTTTGTTTGTTCTTATCTTCGTTTCAGTCAGCAGAAAGAAAATGATAGTGGTCACTTATAGTACATTATTATTATCCGCCTTAACTTTTAAGCTCTTTACATTTCAACCCCCAAGCAAGCTTCAGGGGTTGCTCGACAATCCTCTTCTTTCTATTTCCCTTTTTTCCTCTCCCCCTCTCTCTCTCTCTATCTCTTTCTTTCTCTCAGACCTTGTTCTCCTCTGGGTCTCTTAATGCCAAGGTCTCATGCAGTCGACGACCTCACGCGCCTCCTCGTGTCGCAGGCACAACGGGCTTCTTTGACGAAAAAATTTCGTACGTCAGGCCTGCTTCTCTTCCCTCTCTCCCCTGTTACCGGAGATACCATCCACGACGATGAGTTATTACGGTAATTGGCAGGCTATCGTGTCTCTAACGCGCCGGTGATTGACGGGTCGGGAAACGATAAATCTCGACTTCGAAGGCGACGCGCAGAGACGCGGAGGTCTGATAGAAATATCATTACGTGTTATTAATCCGATCTCTTTTGGGGAGGAGAGAGGAACGTGTCGTTCGGGATGCACCGGTTTAATTGCGTGACGTAAAACGACGTAACGTGACGTGGCATCCCCATGATTATGCGCCCAAAGTGGGAAAAAAGAATTCTGTTACGCGATAAATTTGGAGATCCCCGTAATATCAGTTATTGCGAACACTTTAGATTAATTTCGAACAATCACGGTTATGCTTTCAATTATTGTTGAGCGGTCTATTCCATCTAAAGATACAACTTGGGCTGCGATCCTACTTGATGCTACAAATGCTTTAAAGCATTCTTTATCAATCGGTAAAATTCTTTGTTCTGATTGGTCAATTGAATACTTTGAAACATTTGTAGCATCAAGTGGATCGCAGTCTTAAATGGAGGTTTTATTGCTTCATGTAATCATCACAATTAATTTTTTTTGTTAGATTATTATTTGTCAGATTACATATTTATAACTGAATATTTTGTTACGTGTATATATATATATATATATATATATATATATATATACACATACACACTTAATAAAATATTTAGTTTACGAAATATGGGATAAAAAGGTAGAAAACTTGCGAGATAATTCACTTCCTTATCACCCACTCCGAAGAAATTCCCATCTGACGCTGACGTTTCCTCGCGATGACGACGAAGAAGGAAGTAATTGCGAGAAAACAGCACAGCATAATTCCACCCGCGTTAATCTATCCGCGTTACATGAAGGAGATTCGCGCATAATTTGACGTACCCTCGCAATTACGCGATGCGGAACGATCGCAATCGTGCCGAGATAAACTGGCGGAATCGCCGCAATCTCGCGCGCCTACGCGTCGATTTGCGGCGCGAGCACCTCTCTACCGTGTTGAACGCCGTTAAACAAAGAGTTCCTTAAGAGCCGCGAGCGTAAATTAAACTATAAGCCGAACACGTTGGTGTGCCCGACTCTCCCAAGTCCATATTTATGATCGTCAGAATGTATCGAGGGAGATATTCGCGATAGAGTCTCACACAAGCCTCACCGATAATTCAATAGTCACACCTATCGGATAAGACTTAAGACTGACTAAAGAAGATATTCGAAGCTTTGTGAGTACCAATGGAAGAATATTGTCTTGAAACGTTCTCGCGTTATGAATTAACGTCTTATTCAGAATTTTTCACGAAAATTGCAGCTGCAATATAAAGTGCTACAATATAAATTGCAGTACGAATATAAAAGCAGTTCTGTGTCATATTTGTCTTAGCTTCCTTAAGATCCGTGCTCTTCGACAGAGGATCGATTACAAATATGATGTCATGGATGCCAAGTTGGCACTTGTAATTATTGATTAAAACGCCTCGCATCTCAGGGTTAATTTGAATCGAGTTTCTTCGTACGTACACGACTAAATACAGTTCTCGTAGCTCCAACGTGCCAGGCGGCTGCAGGCGAGGGGGAGGAAACGCGCACGCATCTCTCTCTCGGAGGAAGACTCTGAAGAACCCGAGCTGGAAGATCCTGAAACGCTCTGCGAGCGTCTCGACGCGCTCCACCCACTCCCCTCTGACATTTTAACAAACAGCGGCGCGCCCAGAGCGGATAATTATTTTTGCAGGAGACCCCGATTACCTCGCGTCTTCATTTACCCGGGGCCTCGTGCCTTCTCCACCCTGTTTCTCTCCTCCGCCCGTTACCACGCGCCCCCTCGCTCTTTCCCTCGCCGTCGTACGCGGCCACGGCGATTTTTCGTGCTGAAAGCCGCCGCCCTTTTGTACCTTTTTTTTGCGCGGGCCCGAGGGGCCCGCCATGTCCGCGGTCGGAAAAGGGTGAGGGGCGTGGTGAAACGCGCTCGGCGTTTTAAATCACCTCGAGACACACGAGAGTACGAACCACCTTCGTACTTGGAGTATTTCGACGCCTCCATCCCGCATTATTCTACGGTACTCCTCGCGGTACGGGCCCCTTCGTTGGGTCCTTAAACGATCAGCGTGCGCGCGCCGATGATATTGATTTTTCATCTTCGCTCTCTCGCTCGGCTAGGATTTATATACCTTTGCCTGTACACGTTATCGAACAGCGGTCAGTCGGCGCGTTCGGTCGTTCTCGATGGGTGCGATAAGAAAATGAAATCGCGTCTCGGTTCTCGTACTTGGTAATGTCGTGCATAAAGGGGTGTTGCGAGATGACGAGGGCGGGATAGCGCGATGTTATCATATCTGATATCCCCACTGGATTAATGTTAATGTTGTATGAAGAGGTGCATGGTATAAGACATACTTTCCGTTGCATTCTTCATTAATATTTGTAATAGATGAAAAATAATTTAATAGTTCTCTCTTTTAATGCTTTCCTAATCTAATGGTTCTCTTCTGATTGATTAAAAATTCTTGTAAAAATGTAATACACATGTCTCTTTACATTGTTTATCTAAAAACTTAAAATTTAATTTATCTTTATAAATTAAGAGAAATAAATGAGGGATAAAAATTGGAGGAAGAATTTTCTTAAATAATACCATTTTAAAGTCCTTTTTCATCAAAATAACTCTCTGCAAACTTTTTAAAATTTTTACTTTAGAACTAAACTGGTTTTTGAATTTAATAAACCTTATATACTATAGAGGAGAAGGTGGTAATATGGAACCCGCAGATTTTATGGAACCCCCCAATATCTTAATACGATTTAGTTGCACTCTATGAGTGACAGCTGAAACTTGTACATTAGGTTGCCCTTTGAGCCGTCAGAGCGTTACAGTCATTAGTTTTGCTTGGCGACGGAATAATAAACGTATTTCTTTTTTCGATAGTTTGCAAGGTATGTATTAGTATGTAAAACTTCGTTTATTTCTAAGTATTCACGAATAAAAGACAACATTCAAAGTCAGACACGTTATGTATATAGTATAACCTAACTTTTCCGCGTATTTTAGAATATTTAGTTTTTTGCGTTTTGCTGTAGCCACTATTGTTGTTTAAGATGACGATGTTTAGGGGGTCCATATTACCAGCACATTACAACATACCATCCAATTGCTCACTTTGCGATAATCTTTAAGCAGCTTTTTTTGTAAGTGGAGAATTATTAATTGGACGTTAGAAATGGGTTACCAATAGAATAAAGAATCTAAGCATACCAAGAATAAAAAAATTGAGCTTATAATTTACAAGAAATCGTTAAAAAACAAAGTGGGGTTCCATATTACCACCTTCTCCTCTACTTATTTTATCAAAATTAAATCTAATCGCGTTTTGCAATACTGCAGGATCATCTGGCGAACTTACAATAATTGTCGCGCTACAAAACATATCCCATTCAATCTATTGCCATCTCATCTCGTCGCCTTACGACATTTCTCGTTCGCATAACAATCGACGCCGAGTACGCTCGTAACCGAGCTCGTTCAGCGTCCACTAGAAAGGCAGAAGAACCATAGGAGAGGAAGAAGAAGACGAAAGAGGAGGAGAAGAAAGGGAAACACCGAAGGAGGCGAAGAAGCGACGGTTCGGGGAACGAAGGGCAACGGGGCAGAAAACCAATATGAAATTACCCTCGCGCGAGTGAGCGCCAAATTGCAGGTAATAAAGAGGGCCGATAAACAAATGAAGCAACGAGAGGTGCGAGGTGCGGCTTCTCCCGGATGGAAACAAGAACAAAAGGAGGAAGATCGTCGAACGGAGAGGTCGAGTGGGGGAGAACCGTGGAAGGAGAGGGGAACGACGAGAGAGCTCATCTTGTGCGTAAAACAAATACTCTTCGGACAACGAGCAGCCGATGGCGAACGAGCGAACGATGGTAGATTACGCGCCGAACGAAAAACGCGAGTAACTTTTTCCGCTCGTCGATTTACGATCATACTCATCTCAGCTCCGGGGCGAAGATAAATACCTGTTTCTTTGAAATGGACGATGAGTCGAATTACGAAAGGCTAGTCAAATTTCGAAGCTATTCAGAAGTTCAACTTCTCGATCCTCCGTTACGATATTCCTACATATAAATTAGACTGTTGCTGGTTTTGTGACATTTGTTCGACGTTTTCCTGCGTATTGCGTAACGTCTTATTATGAGCTCGCTGCATCGCATGTCAATACACAATAATCCGCCACGATCGGCTAACTATCGTTGAGTTGAGCGCCGCGCCGCGATGATTATTAAGCGGGGAAGATGATACTCTCGGTTGAGATATGTTAATATAGTGAACAGACGTAACTATAGTGCGATGGCAGCACCATATAATTAATCGGCGAAACAAATGTTCGCATAATGTGCATAATTGAATCTTTATTGCATGTTTAATAGATTTCCATTTATTTTCGTCACGCACCAATAAACTCGCGATTATCGGCCGACCCAAAGGCGGAAAGGTACCTCGCTTCTAGGCGATCGTTATTCAGGAAAAAAGAGGAGTTATTACGGGAATTAATACATGATGAGAAATATGTTCGTTCCCGACTATGCAGCGCCGATAACAATAATTCGAGACATCTCTGTCATTGAGTACGCTACGTAGGAAGAGGCGGAGCGTCGCATCTGTCACGTGACAGCGGTCAAATAAGGGGCTGTCCGCGGCAATGACAGAAGTTGATACGCCATAATTTCGCGTTGCAGGCTAGCGTGCAACGAGTAATAATAAAGTTTCGTTCGCGCGGTTACACGGTCACCACTATCGTGTTTGCAAATGGCGTCGCGAGGCGAAAGTCGGATCAATTACGGAGCATTACCGAATACCTCCTCCCTGCGACGCGTATCGCTCGAGAAACGTCAAGGTCTCTTTATTAAAAATTGCATTCGAACCATAATGTCGTCGTCGCAGAGCGTCCGATGAAGAACGTCGGATGTTCTTCGAGTTACGGATACTAGAGCGCAAATCAAGAGAAAAAAAATAATAGGCCTAACGCCGGAGAGGAGATTATGAAACTGATCGATATCGAGAGCTAATAGCGTTTGATAAAAGGCAGATGACCGTCGGCGACGACCTCAGACACAGGGTCGCCGCTCACGCCTTAATTAATGAATCGTAATTACGGTCTATGCGGCACGCGATCCTCGTGCAGGACGACGTTCCGCCAGCCGGTCGGCAGCGTTCGTACGTGGCTTTCGTCGGACCCGCGATTTCATGCCAAGATGGCCGCTCGACGTACGGCCCTCTTGGTCTCCCGGCCGCGGTGGGGGTAATGACGCTCATCACCCGACAGTGTTTTGCTATACCAACATCGAGCCGCGGGCCTCAAGATCGTGAGATCGACGGAGAGGGCCCGATGGGTCCCGGCTGGCCGTGCGAGCGAGAGGCAGAAGAGATCTGATCTCATCTGCGATAGGGAGACCTCGTGTCCTCCCGCCTCCTCACCATCGCCCCCGTTCCCTCCACGGCGAATCTCCACCACCTTCGAATCCACCTCCTTCCGCACCCTCCGTCTTCCCGCGTCTCTCTCGCCTTTCCCCCGTTGCGCGCCCTTCCTACCCGTACCTTCTCTTCGTCGTCTCCCTTGTCTTCCCTTGTTGTTCACGAGCCTCCTCGCGCGCTGAATTTATCCCCCCAGCTAAATATCCGCGCGTTCGCCTCCTGATATCGCCCCTTCATCTTCGTTTCGCTTCTCCCCACCCCCAATCTTCATCCTTTCCGCGTTCGAGCGCGTTTTTCCTTTCCTTTATCATTTATTTTGATTCCTTCAGTTTATTTCGTAGCTCATCGGTTTGACATTCTCGGACTCACGCTTCTTTGAATACCCGTTTAATCTTTTGCTTTTCTTTGCTCTTCTCTGTCTCTTTCCATCTCATTTCTCTTTTACATTTCTACCTACATTCTAGATAAACCACTACATGGATTAACTGCTATCTTCAACCATTTTCTTCGCTTGTAAACTTTCTATTTTCTTGTGTTTTCCTCTTGTTCCCCCTTATGGCTTCATTAAATTTACCCTTCCTTTACAATCGGACCACCGGTCTCTGATATCCACTTTCCTCCCCTTCATCCTTCACTGTAGTCCCCTTCTATCCTTCCCATATATATCTTCTCCGCCTTGCTTGCTTCCTCATCCTTCACTGAAGGATTTCTCCTCCGGTTCCGGCGCGAAGGCAACTCACGCGGGTCGTTACGACGCTCAGCGCCGTGACGTCGTCGCCTAGAGAAGGAGATCGATAATGAGGCTCCGAAGGGACGGAAGCGGGACGGAGAAGATCGATGAGTGGCTGGCTAATAGAGGCCCAACGATGGATAGTTGCGTGCGCAAACGCACCCTCGCTTTCGTTTTGCTATGGCGCCATTTGCATGAATTACATGATCATTGCCGCATGATTTATCGCGGCTGCAACAATCAGGTGTGGAAATACAGCCAGCTTCGAAGACTTTGGTTGTAAAGTGTAAAGCGTATGTTTCAAGATTACTTTATATTGAAACGCGTCAGATCGACGCGCGAGATTTGTGAAGAAAATGAGCTTGATGACGTAGAAAGTTGAAAAATTTGGAATTAATTAACTTTAGAGCTAATAGCTAATTGTAATTTTATAAAAAATCATATGTAGATAGATATAATTCACTAACTATTCCTTCACTTGAATTTCTTGAGTCATGATTTGACCATCTTGATTATAATTTAATACAAAGAAGCTTTTTCGATTCGATATTAGAACAAAGGTGTGAATCGAGGGCTCGATGCGCGCAGAGATGAAATTGTGTGGTGAAACTGAAACGAGTATTTCTTCCGTATTCGCGAGGCCCCGATAGGTGTAATAATATCCTCCTCCCTCGCATGATTGATACGATATGAAACTTTATACTTCGCCACGGGCGCGGCATAAAGCAGCAGCGCGCCGAGCGGTATCAACTCAATCAGTATCTGTGTTCCTGGATTACATTAACTCGCGAGTAATATAATTACAACGGGGAACAAAGAAGCATCGCAGCGCCGACGGGCACGCTGTTTGAACGCGCGTAATAGCCACGTCCTGTATCACGTGCAACGCCACGGGAGTCATCCGGAGAGGATGCGCGAGTTATTCCTCCAGGTTGGACCAGTCGATGATTTCGATAATCTCTCTTGCGAATCTTCTTCACGATCGAGAAGAAATATAATATAAAAATATAAATAACACAAATAGAGGCTGGATCTTGGTGCCTAATAATCTTTTCCCGCGAATTCGTATATTGTATATTTTTTTGTACAATATTCGTCACTTTTTTACGCGCGAAGCGTTTAGGAAATGAAAAAAATGTCACCAAGAGACAAGAAGAGAGTCTCTGGGTAACGCCGTTAAGAGATGGACGAACTAATTCAAACGAGATGATAGGGGGCCGTTTATCGGGCGGATTATCGAGGGGTACACCGCGGCGCGGTGGGCACACCGTCCGACGGAAAACAAAGGAGCATCGGCGGAATGATGCACGAGGTGTGTTTAGGCGCGCGATAGTGACGTGCTGCAGCGACGTGCATCGCGCCACGGGAGCCGTTCGTAGCTCGTGCGTCTCCGTCCCGCCGCCGACACCGCCGCAGGATCGCCGGGCATCCTCCTTAGGCTAACGAGAGACCGAGGATAGAGCCGTCAAAACCGCGGGGGGGCCACGCTGCCTCGCTGACCCCCCGTTGCTCGCCATCTTGCCTTTTATTAACGAGATAGGGGAGGAGGGTTCTTGCGCGGGAGGAAGACGAGTTTCATCCCCTTTCCCTTCGCTCTCTCTCTCTCTCTCTCTGTCTCTGTCACTCTGTACCGCACCTAGGACACAGGAACTCACTCTGGTGAGACGGAATTCATTAGGCCCACGGCTGGTTAATGACTCGTTCGGCTACCTTGCCACCTTTCAACCACTGTCGCGATGGTGCCTCGTACCCCCTCGTTGCACTTCGCATTTAATCGCATTACGCCGCGTAATGTGTCTTATTGTCGACACACGTATATATGTGAGATGAATTGCGTTTCTTAACGTAAACTTCTCTAGCCGTCTGTGTGAAATCGAAATATCTTTCACAAATTATTTGGAAAACGTTATTCGATACATTCTTTAGCCAGTATTATTTGTTCTTCCGTATTTAACGGCAAATTTGGAACGTAAACGCGAACTCGCCAACGCTCTATATTATGAGAAAATAATATATCGTAATTTAATATAATTGAATGTAATTGAATTTTATATAATAAGCGGAGTCTCGTTAGCTTGAAAAGCGACAATGATAATGATCAATCAATTTATGACTCGTGGAAGTTAAGTGGATAACCGTGAGCTTTATTGTTACGCATCAATAATTCCAGCATCGACGTTATTATTCACAGAAATGGCGAAACAGCGACGGGCCGCTCGTTCGCAACTTTATGGCGTGGCAAAAATTACAACTTCCGGATGCACAAAGTTGCGTGTTTTTTAACGCGCTCGGGGTGTCAGCTGTATGCATACGGCATAACGAGCCGTGCATATGTGAAATAATACGTAATTTTGCGTTCTCAAATACGACAAATGCCGCAATTTCGTCGGTTTCTCGTCGGGCCGTGTAACATTTTTGTGACGGTTTGACGTGGGGTATCCTCCAATCACGCCCATTCGATCCACTTTGTCCTTTCCGCCAAACACTTTCGCTCATATTTCAACAGGATAATGCCACGTTACTCTTTTTGACATTCAAAATTTCAAAGAGCTGCGCGGCTTCCGTGCCGTTTTGTACATCGCGAGAAAAACGGCTGTCTAAAATTCGTCGGAAACCGTTTACTTCAATAATTGTTAGAAACGTCGCTGCAGCAATAAGCTCTTCGTCTGCTAGATACGATAAAGATTCCTTTTTCGGGATGGGATGGAGAGGGGGGATTTTATAGATGCTTGTTAGCATCAGTATCATTGTGATATTACTATTCTGGTTTCAAGAGCTGCGTTTCAAGTCCGAGAATAACGGCGCGTAGTTTAAAGAATTAGAAAAATCACACATAAAAATATTATTGAGCACTAAGATCTGCTATGACCGTATTTGGCCCGTTCTCGATTTAATTGTGTTACACAATTCGCGGTCTTGGCAATTTTATATAAGATTCCTAAAATTTTATTAATATATTAAAATTTTAAAAACAATTTTAAGACTTGCCAAATATAATATGTAATATTTATTGCGAAATCTTCCGTTTCCTCGAAGCGCGAACAAAGATTACTTGGCTGCCCTTCGAAGACCTCCTTTTTCGCGTCAATGTCGCCCAGTCTGGCGTCAGGGAAGTAATCTAATTGCGCGCCAAGCATCGCTTTCTTCTTTTTCTTCTTCTTCCATCTCGCATACGCTTAAACCTCTAATGCGACCCGATCCACGCTTGCCAGGAGGTAGGTTCGCGCACAACGATCGTTCCAGGATACCGCGGCCGTTAGCGGCGTCAATGGAGCGTGGTGCTCATAAGTGCCCACTTACGCGCGCGGATCCTGACGAGCGGCCGTCGCTATGAGTTTAATCCTACCGTCGTTATTGCCTGCCGCCTACCCCTCGGGATCGTCGTCGCAGTCGTTACGATGACAGCGAGTTGCCCGCGAGAGAGCGGACGCCGGAAACACGAGAAGAGTTCACCGTGGCGTCATCGTGGGCGTCGTGCCGAGGCGTCGCTTTAACGCGTCGCATAAATTCTTCCTCGAGGACACGAGCGTCCTTCGCTCCGCAATGAAACCCCTATTCCGAAACTTGCTGTGTCCCCTCGCTATAATTAAATTTCATTTAATCCCAATTTAAAAGTAAATTTAATTGTGGCCAAACTTTTAATTATGAAAACTTCAAGTAAAAATCTGTTTTTAATTATGTTCTTAAGTAAATCTGTTTTTAATATCTGTAGTTAATTAAAATGTCACGTTGTCTGATCGGTTTTAACTTGTTTAAAATCTCACGTTTGACTGCATGTGTATAATGGTATCTCGTACTTAGAATGTAAATAGAATGTTTGCCTTTAGAAAGGAAATTAGAAAGTATACTTACGCGTCGCTTAGTCGAGTTCATTAATTCCTCCAAAATCAACGTCGGCTTCTTTTCGGCGGCGATAACGCAACGTCAGTATGAATCCCACTTAACTCGTTAGGATGACGGCGAGCGCGGCTCGACCGTAAGCCGGCGGTTTCATTGTACGCCGCCGAAAAGAGCAAAAGGACATTTATCTCCCCTGACACCGTGTTTATTAAAAATAATGACGTGGGTAGGATGGCCGAATTAACGGAGATCGGCTACAGTTGCACAAATCTACCCTTCACTTCTTTTACATTCATACAGTATGTCTCAGAAGTCTCGGACTCTCCAAATCGATCAGGTCAGATGGAAGAGTCTTATTAAAATTAAGTGTCGGTGATTTTGAGAGGGAAACACCGTAGACCGTGTAGTATATAATTTGCAGTTTATTAAAGAGAAAAAAATATTGAGATGAGACCATTTTCTTCAATTATGTTACTACATTGTTAAAGTAAGGTACTATTTTCTTCTATTACAGCACTCCCCCTCCCTTGTGTCTATCAATTAATTATATTTATTACTTAGCCGGGACGAAACGTACGCTTATAATAAACGATCACGCGGCCGAGGATGTGTACTCCCATCGGTTATCATCGACGACACCATGTCCGCGAAAATGTCAGTAATCGATAATTATCGACACTCCACCGGCGTAACAATCAAACACTTTTGTCCCGTTAATCATAGTGATTCTCGCCGTAATGCCCATGCGAACGAATAGATGCAACCGCAAATCTCAGGGTTCCATTACAGGCGCGTCGTTAAAGTTCAAGGACTTCTTCATTAAATCCTAGATATTCCGCCCATCGACGCCGATGATCCTCGACTCATCTTATTGAGGATAAGCGCGAAATATTCCATTCCTGCCGGTCACAGAGTCGAAGGTCAGCCTCAGTAACTCATCATTATATCAGAATTGTCGTGGACATCGAACGTTAGTTATGCAAATCGAGTCGCGATCTTTGCTGCACGATCATTGAACAAGATTACGCGATTTCAATGGAAGAAACTTATTTCAACAGAAATATCAGTCGCAACACGAACTCGTTATATTTTCTTCGCGCGAAATTCTCATCAAAAAGAAAGAAAAAGAGAAACATTTTGTAACTATTCTTGAGATATCTCTATCAAAAAATATTTTAAGAAATGACTACAAATTGTCCTTGAAATATTTTGTGGTTAGTTTATGAATAACATTATATATAAAATCTTTTTTCGGCAAACTTATTCATTAGAAATAAAACAATGAAGGCAAATGAGAGTCAAACGCAGATAACGATGCGCAAATTTAACAATTAATTAAAATATATAATACAATCAAATTTGGACGTTTCGGCTCATTTTTGAGCCATTCTCAACAAATCACGGGTCTGACAATTTTAAGCTCACTTATACTCCATATGGTATAGACCAGAGGTTAAGGCAATTAAAGAGTGTGCATCGTTCACAACGGTTACTTGGCCGAGTGATGTAGTCGGTACTTCCAATACTTTCGAATAAGAATGTAGTTTATAAAATTTCATGCAAGAATTGTGATTCTTCTTATGTTGGTCAAACATCGAGACAATTAAAAACTAGAATTAGTGAACATCGTAACCACATTAATAGGAATAATTCTAGCCATTCAGTAATTACTGAACATAGATTACAATTTGATCATGAATTCGATTGGGAGGATGTAAAAATTTTAGACACTGAACGATTTTTAGGGAAACGCTTAATATCAGAAATGATGTTTATCAAATTACAGAAGAATAGCCTTAACTTACAGTCTGACACAGAATATTTACACCACGCATACGTGTCAATTTTAAATAATTTATAAATATTATTTTGTCCTTTCATATATGCTCTTTAAGTGTCTTTCTAATTTTATGTACTTTCACGATTTAGTCTGACTTTGCGCACCGTCGTTGACACATCTTCTTTTTAACTTAATAACTCTTATTTAAATTTTTCAATTTGTGACTGTTTTATTGACTGCTTTACTTATATATTGTTTTTCTGACTTTGATAAATCCATCATTTTAATCTGTTATGATGTCCAATTTTAATTTTAAGAGCGCTTTTACGGACTTCTCACGTATTTCTCCTGGTGAGTGACCTGGTATTTAAATGGGTTTTATCTCTTATTAATTTTCTCTGTTAAAACTTATATATTTATCTCATTGCAATTGTTTAGTGTAGTGTCGTATTTTTATAGGATGTTTTTTGACCGATTACATCACTCGGCCAAGTAACCGTTGTGAACGATGCACACTCTTTAATTGCCTTAACCTCTGGTCTACACCATATGGAGTATAATGGAGTATAAATTGTCAGACCCGTGATTTGTTGAGAATGGCTCAAAAATGAGCCGAAACGTCCAAATTTGATTGTATTATATTATATATTTTAATTAATTGTTAAATTTGCGCACCGTTATCTGCGTTTGACTCTCATTTGCCTTCATTGTTTTATTTTTTTGACCTTTTCGAGAGTCCGTTAACCTTATATTATTTTATTCATTAGAAATGGTTTCTTAGGATGTTTTGGTTAAAACTGTTTTAATATTTGAATGATTTGAACTCTGATCCCGAGGAGCCAAGAAAGGAAAAGAGGCTTCTCCAGGGACAGGTAAGACGCCTTTTGGATCCAGATGTCTCCGTCGAGATACGGGTTCCACGAAGTAGTTTTGGATGGTCCGGAACCCGGAGACCCACTGTGACGGACCCGAACGCGTTATGCGATCCTATCCCGCAGCAAGATCTTGCTGGTACCGTTGCCACTATAGTCTCTTTAGGAACGTGTTCAGCGAGCAAATTACCTTTTGTTTTGAAAACTTAACGGTTTTCATGGACGTTGCCGATACATACCGATAGGCGACTCGTGACGCCTCATGAAAATGCCGTCACCGAAAAACAACTCACGCGCGAATATTTGCATACCCACGTGGCGAATAATACGAAAGTTCCGAAAGATATTCGAAAGATTAGGAAATTTATATAAACTGCACGTACATTACAGAAACATAACGATACAATAATTGAACATAATTTGTTAAGCGCTGCGCCATTATACTTACAAAGATAAGTATGATACATTACGCAAAGGAAGGAAATGATCGTGGCAGCTTCATTTAGTAATTAATCGCTCTAACGACATCATTCGCAAGGGTGGACGTATGATCCTTCAGAGCCGGGACGTTCCTTATCAGATGCCATTATTCTCGACGTTCTTTCTCGGCGTCCATGTCACGGTTACGATAGACTAAACGAGGCTGCCGGCGGATGATCGCGCAGATGATTCTTTCTATCCTCGCGGGAAACGATCGAAGGCTACCCCAGGTTGGCAGGCACGAACGGGCGTACGCGTCGGCAACAAATGGTCCTGCCGCCACAGATCGCTATCGGCGAGCTCTCGTGGATATATTTATACGGAGCTCAAACTGGTAATGTACCCGAAGAAGAGCTCACGCGGAGGACTCGTCCTGGCGCAGCCGGGACGATCGCCCGCGGCCGCGCCAGGACATCGCGTGTCGTCCGATTACTCGTGATTCTGATCCCCGCGCCTTGGATCGGGTTACTACGATACTCGAGATTCTCCCGCTCGAGTGTCCCGGATGTCCTTGGCGGGACATAGACGTCTTACTTGGGACCGGAATACCGCGGATATCGAAAGTCGATGGGCCATTAAGAATTCAAGAATTTACGCCTTACGTGTAATGGTTTGCGTTAAAATACAGGTCCCAGAAATTTTGCTGTCTTTATATTTAAACCTGCAAAAAGAATCCGATAAAGTGTGAATCCTTACCCTCTTAAATTAAATCAATGAAAATTTTACGGACCGAAACAGAGAAATGTGACTAACACAGAATTTCATTAAAGATCAGGAGTATTTCATTTACTTCGCTTTGCTCTTCCGTTTTAGGTTTCACCGATTACGATCCGTGAAAGTAAAGGAAGATTTCACTATAAAATTAATAGTGATCGTACGTATTTGTAAGATGCAGCTTTTAAAGCTTCCTATATTTTCGATTACTATTTTTTGGAATATCTGTGAAATGAAATTCGTATAAATCACATTTTTTTAAGCTTCTTGTCCATAGTTTAGATCAGTGATGCCGCTGTTCGTGTCAGTGATATTAGACCGCTGTTTCCAGCAGTCTAATATCGCTGATTAAGACAGCCTCTTACAATTGATTCCTTCCGGTGGAATCTCATTAAATACATATACAATACTGCACATATAACTGTTATATTCTTCATTATGCTAATACACTGATTTCGTTTAAAAAAGTAAGAACGATTAACAATGAATTCCGTAATTAACAATAAATAGTCCGTAAAAGTTATCATATAGTTAAAGCAATCAATCATCAATCAATCTTTTGTTTATCTCAGCTCACGGATTTTTCCCTATTGTTATGCATACCTGGACAGTTTAAAAATTATAGACGGATTAAAAAAGTTTTTTACGAACCCGTTAGAGACGATATCTCTGAGAGCAACCGCATATATCTCCGACTAAAGGTAGCGCAGCACAAACGCGTGCTGATCATTTATTTAGAATCGATCACGTAGCGGGGCAGCGATAGTCATGTCGGAGCAGATAAGTTAATTCCGCGGCGCATCTTGGGATCGATCGCGAGCGAGCGAGCGAGCGAGGCGCAGGAACGGGAGGGCGAGATCGACTTCGTTATACATACTTTGAGGAAGACAGCAGCAGCTCGGCGAGGGAGAGGCGCGATTTTATCGGCGACGTTCCGTCTGCGCACGGTAGGCGCATGTAGTACGAGCGCGCAACAACGCGCGATACTAGGCCTAGCCGGTTGATAAGCCCGAGTGCGGCCGGGCACCGCTAATTATTTATCCGCGGCAGTGGTCCGCGAGCGGCGCGGTGCGCAGTGAGGTCATTGGCAGGGCCGAAAGCCGAACAAAAAGGCGCCACGCATGAGGGAGAAGACGTCTCACTCGAGGCGCACCGTGAAAGACATCGCGAGAAAGAGGTGGATGAGGGGAAGAGAAGAGGGAAGCGAGAGGACCGACGCAGCGGAGGCTGAGAAGGGAGAGGCGCGAGTGGTATAATCGTGATAAGCAGGTGATAGATGCTCCTCAGGGCCCGCGCTGCCGTTGCTCGCCGCAGACAATGGCTATTTGTTTCTGCCTCGACGAAGAAACACGTCTCCCTCTCTTCTTCTTCTTCTTCCTTCTCTTCTCCTCCCTCTTCATCTTCTTCTTCTACTCGGTCGTCGTCATCGTCGTCGTCGTCTTCAGATGGTCCACGCGGTCGCGTCTCGAGGTCTTCACCTCCGCTCGCACGTTTCATTCCAGCGAGAGACGGTCCTCGGGACCGGCGGCGCATCGGCTAAATCACATCGACAGATAATCACAACTTAATTTGCCCCCCGCGGGGAAGTCCTGGTAGCCCCCATATAGTCAAATCCGGCCGAGTCACCGGCGCGGCGTCGCGTTGCTCGAGCACGGACGCCGGCCGCGGGCCTATGTTCCTGCGTCCCGAGGAATCCGTGTGCCACGGGAGCCTCGTGGGCCATTCATTGTATGCAGATGCAGCGAGCGAGATGCAGCGCGGCTAGGCGAGACCGCGCCGAAGGATCGAGGCCGCGATAAAGCCCCCGCGGCGTTAAACGGCGTTACCGGAGGTGGATTTAAAAGTACCCGCATGGTGCACATCCGTTCGACACCGCGTCCTTCGGTTCCCCCTGCCCCATATTATCCCGCGTCAAGGACGTACATAGATAAAGATGTGTCCTCCCCTCCAGCCACTTAACTCTTACACAAAGTCCTCCTTTTTAATAAAGAAGAGCGGTTTAAGCTCTATAAGAAGTATCGGAAATAAAATAAGCTCCTTAATTTCGATTTTTATCATATCTACATCCTGTCTGATGAGCATCCGCGCGTAATGCAGCGGCGTAACCCGCGCGCTTATTCACACGCGCGTCAAGGTGAAGTCGCCTTATTTCTCGCAATAGTAGATCGTTACGTCACGGCGATCGGCACGCTCGCGCCGAAGGGCGCGCTGGTTAACGATGGTTAACGAGTCGGCCGAGTCATCGCTTCATTAACGCGGCCCCGAACTGCCCGCGCGTCATTAATCATCCGCGGTGCCCGGCATTGTGGCCCCGATGCGCGGGCCTACGATGCTTGAGCGAACGGCTACGACAATCGGCCACCGGGATCATCGGCACCTCTTCTTCGTCGGCGGTGGCGGCAGCGGCGACGACGTGGAGAACGGCCGATTCCGCCGCGTTGAGATGATTAGGACGAAGAAGCGAGAGGAGCGTGACCGTGAATCGGCGGCAAATGAATTTTAATGACGACCGGGGCCCCGATTGAGCGCGCATGCCCGCTTCCATTCGCGGTGATTGATATATCAATGGGATTGCTTGTAAAAGGGGCCACTGTAAACTGTTGGAACACGGATAAAAGTGTTCGGTACTCAGCCCCCATATATTGTATACATACATACACACGCATGTACATAAATATATTGGAGCGCATGTACAAGTATACACATAATAAAAAGGGATATAACACATAGTATTTATATATATAGTATTGGCTTTCGGGTAATTTAAGATAAGTTGTAAAGTAGAGTGGATAATATCGTAATTTGATAAGGACAACGCTAACAAATCTCGATAAACCGACTTGCAGCGATATGTATCTTCATTCTTCCTGTAAACGTCAAATATAACGAACGTTTCGCGTTACTCGTCCATAGATCAGTCATATAAATCGGCACTACTCATTACGTATCATTGCACTTATCTGCGTCCGTATCAGCGACGAAATAGCCGTACGATGTAATAAGAATCCCGACTTTACGCACGCGCCCGGTGTTAAGTCGCAGGAACATCGCATTCTAGACTGTTTTTCGTACGTTTTTGAGACATTTATACGCGCTCCGCCGCATATATTCGCACGAGAGCGCGCGAAACATAAAGGGGAATATAAAACTGGCGACCGATTATTTCGTAGATATACGCGTGAGAAACGTGATACGTCGTCGACTCGTTATCACGGAACAAGTTCCAGGAAGATTAGAGCGGCTAATTAATAAAGCGGGATTATCCGCGTTACATCTCCGTGGCATTAGCCGACCGAATGTTCTCTCTCTCTCTCTTTCTCTTTCTCTCGTTTCAAAGAATCCGATATCTCGATGGCCGATCGAGCTTTAATAAAGTTCTCCACCTGTCGGATCCTGGAATTCGGTAAGAGAAGGGATCCGACCTCACGACGGAGACCCCGAAGAGTAGAGAAAAGGTAAGGAAAGAAATGCCCGTGCGAGATAATACGGCGATAAGCAGTTGCAAATATGTATATCCGCGCGAGAGGTACACGTGCGGAAATTTCGCGCGTGTTGCATTATCACGCTTCGATGAAGATTAGAAGACGCGCGAGTTATCTCGAAGAGGTACTCCGGCATTGAATCCTAATTTCATAATCGCGTTTTTGCGTCGCTACTTCGTGGAGTTCGAGATAAGAAGAATTAAACGACCGCTTTGTAACTTTTTAACTAAATCCTCTAATAATTCCGAAAACATTTCTTCCGCATATCGTGGACATAATCTTTTCCATATATCGTTAAAATATTCTTAGACTTGCAAGAAAGATTAGAATGTATTGAACAATCTTGCGTTACTTCCATATTAGTAACATATAAAATCTTTCTATTTTTTTTTGTATTATTGTTTTGCTTCCTCATAGAGGAAGCTTTGT
>NJRQ01000155.1:219554-254914 GCA_003063805.1 Aphaenogaster ashmeadi | reverse complement strand
ACGACTTTGGTAAAAAATTATAAAGAGATTGACGACGCAGCAAACAGAGAAACTGTGCACTTGAGACATTTAATTAGCCTTCTTTTTGCAAGACAAATTACAAAAATTGACTAAAGTAGCACCTCCTCCATGATGAATTTTGCAAAACTGAATGAGAAAAACGGTGCTGAAAACTGTACTGTGTGGACACCACTGAACTGCAACGCTTTTTACACCGTTTTACTTGCGCAGTCATAACATAAAAAAACGTTACGTGTAGACCGACCTTAAGGGTTAAACAGCTACGCGCGCCACTGACGAATTTGTCATTACTCGCGACGCGCTGACGCGTCCCGAAAATATCGAACCACGTGCGGAACGGCCATGTTTTATTTATGAGGCGCGACAGGGGAAAGCACAGGCGCGGGCGCGGAGTCGACTCACGGCGGACTTTTATTAATCTAACCGGTCCATTAATATTTAACAGTTGATTTTTGGCACCGGTCATCATTATCGACAGCGTAAAGACCGTGCGCGTACACCACGCCGGACCGGGCGCGGCGCGAAGGGAGCGCGGGGTGTCGGAAAGGGTACGTGGGCCCAACAAAATTGGGCACGTCGCGACGCGGCCTGAATCCTAATCGGAGAACATCGGCCGAGCATTGGTCGGCGAGCAAATTGGTTGTTTAGCTACCGCGAGTATTTCGGCATAATTAGGCGATCAATTTCCTCCTAACGTCGTGTAATTTACTGGCGTTGCTTTCATGGACCTCCTGCTTTGGTCCACTCTCTTCGCTCTTCCTCCCCGTCCCGTTCTTCCTCTCCCCGGGATTCTATCGTGTATTCATTCCTCTCACGTTCACGACAACGTTGTCCTTGCGTCGAACTTTCAATCGTGAGTTCCGGCTTAACTTTGTTCGTGACGATCTTCTAACCATTCGTACCACTTTCGTGGACTGTTGTTAACAGGACTCACTCGGAGAGCCCGCTCAGAAAAACATTGCATCGTGTCTGCACGTGTAAAATGTTGGGCGTGACGATTTAGCGAAGGAATGCTGCCGTAGCTGGAAGACAAGGTTGAATAATTTTAATAATGTTTTAAAAATATAAAAAACAAGGCAAATGAGAGCCAGCGTCGTTGGTAGAGCGAATAATAATTCCACGGTTAAATACAATAATCATAAATTTATAAAATTAACAAACGTTTCGGCCTTCAGTTTTGGGCCGTCTTCAGTGTGTCCATATGAATTCAATCAAATAGTCATGCCATAATACATTGAAAATCAATAAAAAGTAGTGGCGGATGTCAACGTCGAAACCCGGATGTGACTATTGCTTTTAATCAATAAAATTGAAAACAAGAGGTCAATGATGCGTAAAATAAGAAATGCATTAAAACTAGAATGTCAATGAGTAAAACGAAGGCTTACCTGACAATCACATCACATATTTGCAAGACGTTGATATTCGTACTGAGATAAAATTAGTGACATTGTTAAATCGGAGAATTACAAAGATCTCGACTAACCTGGCCGAGTGCCAGATGTACAATAAGTAACGAGATATCATAAAACATCAAAGTCATATAGTATAAGTAATAAATAATAAATAAGCTTGGAAGTAGCAGTGTATATGTAACTAACAGTAAATATAAAGTTATTAATAAAAATAAAAATAAGGTGACACTATAATTAACGATGTGGAAGCCCCTCAGTAATTCTAGAATACTCTTTACTAAAATCTAAAGTGTCCTCCTGTAAATTAATGCTATTGATTTGACGTTTAATATAAAACATTTCAGAGAAACACTTCTCTTTATATATGACTTCTCAACATCCAAAATCTTAATGTTGTCCCAATCAAATTTAACTGTGGAATTATTATTCGCTCTACTAACGGCGCTGGCTCTCATTTGCCTTGTTTTTTATATTTTTAATATTTGAAATTGTACATCCTGAGAGCTTTAACCTTATTTATTTAAACGATAATTTAGGACTCTCAATTTGAAATACAACAGTAAAAGGGGGTTAATGAGAGTCAGTGCGGTTAATAGTGCACAATTAATATAATTCAAATTAGAATAACGTTACATAACTTATTTATTTATTTAATAATATTTTATTTTCTTCAGTGTCGGTGTATACACAGCTTTTGAAACATTCGTAGTTTTAAGAAATTCTTTAACTACTGTAAGCGACTAGATAGTCGCGAATAGTATCGTGAGATGAGGCGGCCAACCGCGGTAGGATCAGGTGCGAAAGTCATGCGCCAGAGCAGAGCGATTAGTACATTCGAAGAGTGTTCATGTAAAATTTTGGAGTGACATGTGGTGAAGGACTGTTAGCGTGGAAATTCGTGATTGCGAAGCGAAAGCGTAGTCAGGGTGCGATAAAGTTATAAATTTTCATCAGCGCTTACAGTACTTCAGTGATATACTGAAGTGCTGTTATGACGTACGAGTTATGAAATAAAAGTTATGTTAAATTTCGAAGTAAATATCGCTCTACTCAACACGAAAGTTATTACTTTTCCTCGGCGCTTAGACTACTTATATACCTGCATTTACATTTGGAAATAGTTCAGTAAAGTTTCACTGTCGTTCACACCATTCTCTTATAAAATATCAACTTTATAAGTCGTTTCCCCAACCCTCTCTCTTTGTGGAGGGAGACTCGATGCCTGAAAGGTTAATGTATAAAGTGTCACGTTTATATTCCTCTACGGAAATTTGTTACGACAGTTCCAATCGACACCAAGCTCTCTCACTAAAATATTACGAATTGGATAATTAAGTGTCGAATTCCAAAATGTTTTCCAGGCAATCGCTCGAAAAAATATTGCCCATATTCAGTGACATATATCTCCATAAAAAAAAACGAAGAATTCGAAAGAAGATAAAAAAAGAATGCATGCATGGCTGTTGCGCAACTCCGTGTCCAATTACAGAACAGCGTAATTCATCGCGCGCTTACAGCGTCATAAAATAATTGCCTCGCGCGGACGCGCGCATCGAGGTCTATTTTATTCAAATTTATTCCACTCCGAAAGTGACTCGTATGAGGCGCAGAAGACGTTCCGCGGGAACAGTCAAACTGGATCCGCGAAGGCGGCCGTGATCCACCTTAAGCGAGCCACTTATCCGATAACTTATCCCGCGATCGAGCGCCGAGAGAAACCGCGCCGGCCGACTCGCATAATGCGGCGCGCAGGAGGAAGAGCACGAGGCCGAAGGGGTGGCGACGGACAGGTCCGTGCCCGTTAAACACACATTTTAGGTACTCCAACCGCAGTGCCCGCTTAACTACGGTTTAGTGGAAGTTAAACCAATGATTATGTTGTCAGGCCCCGAGTGGGTGGAGAGGAAAGTGATCGCTCACCGGTCATCTACACGCTCGCGCGCGGACGCAAGGAGCCACGCATATACGCGAGCGGGAACGTGCGCGCCGGAGACGCCTTAGGCCCGTTTCACACCGACCCGCAGCGATAACACACCCACACACATACACATACACACACGTATCGCAAACGGAGAAAGATCTGCAATATTTGAAAAAAAAAAAACGTTTTTTTTTACCCGTCGGTTCGACGATTTATTTTGTGCAACCTGAAAACCATTACATATCTCATTTGACAAACGACAAATAATCGCAAATGTTATAACTGTGATTACATAGTCTTTCGTCAGCACTTCCCATTGAGTCTGGAATTTACGAGTTTCAGGTTTGGATATTTTTCTTCTTTTATTTAAATCGCGCGAAGGATCGATATGTTCCTTTGGCGCAGACGATCGCTCTCAGCTGCGTATAAAAATCCTCGTTCGAGGTCATATTTCCCCATTAGCAGCCCAATTGTGCTCCCATCGTGATCAGCGTGAAAGCGGCCTTAGCCCCAGCCTCAGTCCGCATCGAATTCGCTCGCGCGAGCTTCGCTCAACTGAGAGAGAGAGAGAGAGAGAGAGAGAGGGGGAGGGAGAGAGAGAGAGAGCAATCGTGTGTACACGCGTGCTACCAACACCATGGTCACGCACGATCCACGGCAAGCATTAATGCCTCGCTACAGCTATAGCCCGCCTATGCTCGGTACACACACGGTGTGTAAATCCAGATACGCAGACGGGTTGTAAGCGAGCCGATTCATCAACATTATCACTGACGGCCGTACTCGGCTCCGCGGTTTACTCTACGGCGTTTATGTGTATACGCGCGCGTGCATACGTGCGTGTGCGTATGTATGCGGAGGGGATAAAGAGGTTCCCAACCGGGAAACGTAGATATTGCAGGTGCATTCCAATATGATATGTTGTGGCTCCAACATCTACGAGTCTATCGATCTAATTCATCGACCGGTCCGAGATAAGCATCGATAACGATTTTTTCGTTGGAGAGATCGTGTTCCACCGTCACATAAAAAGAAGCGAAATGCGCGCAGGGTGGGCGGAAAATCGAGAGTCGTTTCGAGAAAGTATATACAAATGGCAGTAATTAATTGGCTATTTATAAACCACGTGGACAAGTTGAAAGAGTGGCGAGATAACGATCGCGACTTCCAAGCTAGAATCAACTGAGGAACGTGATTTATTAGAAATGGAGACTATAATTTAGTTATTGTTCGAATTGAAACTTTTTATAGCCTCTCTTGTATCCTTTCCGTTCATTAAGCACGAAAAGAAGAGGTGTAAAAAAATATGTAAATTACTCGAAACTTTTAAGACGCGGCGCGATCGTATTACGTCTCCTATGTCACGCACAACGCTTTGGACGTGCAAATAGCTCGAAACTACGCAGCAATTGTTAAATAAGGCAAAAGAAATCTCTTTCTCACGACCACCTGCCGCATTAGGGGTAAACCAAACATCCTCAAGAACGTCGGCTTTCGCGCGCGATTAACGTAACTCGCTGCGCTAAAAAGTTCGCGTCAGCACGCTTGCGTGCACCCGATTGGCCCGTAAGAGGATCGACCGCCGAGCGAACGGATAGCACGTAACGAGATAACTAGTAATAAGGAGGTAATGACTACCAGAAAGAGAGGGAGCCGAGGCGAAACGGAGAAGGTGGGGCAAAAAAGAGCGTCCGTCGAGGACGAGGGAGAGAGTCGGAGTGAGAGATCGATGTAGCGAGGAACAGCGAGTGCGTGCGAGAGATCGATACGGCGAGAGCGCGCGCGAGAAAGACGGCGGCGGTGGAATTGAACGAACGAACGAGAGAAAGGTGGCGAGGGGGAAGACGGACGGAGATGGAAGGTGTAAGGGCAGGAACGAGAGACAGGAGACGCCCGCTCGTAACTCCGGACACTCAACCGTCTCCGAGGCAGTTTCGACAGCTAAAATCGCGCTCGACGGTTGAGTCAACAATCCCGACGAGCGTCGCCGTTCCCTCGCGGTTGTCGCTCGTAAAAAGCGGCGCCCTTTCGCAAATACGAGCGAAAATCCATATTTCCATCGGCGAGGGTGAGGAACCGGCGGTGTTTTGCGACTTGACGTTCGACAAACGTGGAACGTTACTTTCTATTGGACTCCATTCTCCAACGTGTTTTACCGAGGGGTAAACCGCTGACCAAAATTGTGTACACCAATGCCTAGTAATGCCCAATTTTGGGCATTACTAAGTACATAAAGTACACAAAAAGTGCACTAAAAGTACACAATTTTTGGGCATTACTAGTGAATTTTTTATGTAATGCCCACTAATGCCCAAAATCTGTACACCGCAATGCCCTCAGCGGTCTACCCCTCGTGTTTTACGAAACTTCTTTCCAAAATATCTGCATTTTTTAATAGTAGAAAATACCGTCGTGCAAAATACTTTATTGCAGCCCAATATATTTTAACACAAATGAATACATATAAGCCATTTTCGGTCGAGGCTGATCTTGATGCCTAATAATCTTTTTCCGCGAATTTTTATATGTATATATTTTTTTACCTCCGCAAACACGCGCCAACAATTTTGTCGGTCTTGAAACGCAGCCGCCCAGCTAAAGTTGAATAGCATCTTTAAAACCCTGTAAGGAACTTGTTGCGAAAAATACCATCTTAGCCAGGAGGTTCAATATATATTTTGCCACAAGCATAAAATTTTTTCGGATATGCGGACCTCTCGGACCCAGAATACGCTTGTGGCAAAATATATTGAATCTCCTGGCTAAGGTGATATTTTTCGCAACATTCTTCGAGAGAGGGATATTCCGCGAGAGGAACGACGTTGTGGGTGCCGCTTAACCAGCCGGGATGTTGCATCGCGCGTGACGCCGGCCCATTATTTTCGCTCGATGAAACAATTAGTCAGCCGACCCGGCGACTGTAATTAGACAAAGGACAATTACGGCGAGTCGCCTCGTTATCTCGCCGTTACACCGGTGGACACGTGTAAGACAAGCTGTTATAAATTATCGGCTCTCCGCCTTACGCCCATCGATCTGCCCCGAACGATAATGATTCTCCGTGTCTCTCTCGTCCTTTCTTTCTGCGGCGCGATTTTGACGGTGGCGCGCCCTCCGAAACGTAAAAAAACGGGGTGCATTCAGAGACAGCCGCGGGGCAGAGGGATCGAATGAGTCAAGCCGATTGGAGATACGCGAGTTAACTCGCGATCGATATTATCGGTCGCTCTTAAACGCGCTTTATCTGCTACGCACGTCGCCTTCGAACGCGTTCGCCACGATAATTACGCATTTTTATTTTTCTGCGTGCGTGCGTGCGTAGTATCGTATGCTCTCAATCGCGACTTATCGATCGACGTTCCGCGGATTGTACCCGTGTGCGGATACGTCGCGATCCGTGATCAGATTCGCACACTGCGGTGCAGTGTTAAAACGGTTAAAATTTGATAAGGTAAAGCAAATGGCGTAAGCAAGAATGTTGCAGAAATAGTAATTTTTATCAATATTTAAGGTAGTGGGGAGAAGACGCCAAACATTTTGTATTTAATTTATAAAAGAAATAATATATATATATTTCGCTTAATTTAAATAAATGTATTGTTATTTAAAGAATACAGTATTAGAAAACACTATAAAATGAGAGAACATAAAGTAGTAGTTAACTTATAACTTATAAACGAATTCTGAATCATGGTTGTCATCTTACCCCATTTGGCATATTCCCTCCAATTACTTAATATTTTTATAACACATTTTCTGCCGGATTAATTTTCGATAACTTTTTGTTCAGGTCGCGTGCGTCGCATTCACCCTACATTGTCGAGACTAGTTTTGTTAATTGTTTAACATGTAATAATATTTAAGAGATTACTAATATAATTTAATATTTATTAAGAAATATGTGCAACGATGTGTTCCCACGATGTGATAACTGCATTATACATATAGTTAAGTATCAATACATAATTTTATAAAATATTTTATAATAGTATTATATATAGTAGCAAAAATATATATCTCAAATAGCTTAAAAAGATCACCATAGGGTACATACGCTTCACGTGGCAGGGAACGTGATAATACACAATTTTCTTGGGGGGAGTCCTTTGTAAAATCTTGTAAAAATGTATTTTTTTATTGCATAATTTTAAAGTATGAAGTCTTGAGAATATGTTCCCAAAGCGGTTTGACGAAATTCGTCATATTACCGGAGCTAGAGGCGATCATCCAACCTGCGGTCGCGCCGCGCGCTAAACCGATCCGTGCGACCCGTCACCTTTTACCTATTACCTGCTCCTCCCCTGATTCTGAAAAATGTACCTAATACATGTAGACCTTTCCTTAGAAATTTCCCACACACGCCCTAACAATCGATGCTAATAAAAGCTTTCTTGATTGACGTATTGATAAACTAATTGTTTTGTACACTTGAAACTTTAAACACGTTTTTCTCGAAACAACGTTTTTCAAATTTGCAGGTCAAATCATTTTTTTTTCTAATTGACCGATTGACTTCCAACTTGGCACAGATCTTCAAAACAACATTCTTTTGATACTGAACCTCTAAAAAAATTTGTGGTTAAATTTTTTGTAATTCCCTGAAAATGATGCAAATTTTTGGTTAAAATCGATACTTGTACTTTGACAGGCCGCCATTTTGTTATTTTCACACTTTGAGATATTTTGGTGGTACCAAAAACAACATTTAACAAGTAAAACGAACTTTGAATTTTTAACTTCAGCCCTATAGAACGGAAATGAGAACTCCCGCAAATCGACCATGTCGTCGCGGACGATCATTGGTTGAAATGTAATTGTAAAATTTCACAGACATTCATAAAATATATATTTTTGTGTGTTAAAAATTTAGAACGATTGAGTAAATAGTTTTCCTTAAAAAAATTCCTAAAAACACCTTATTTTTTCGATTCCTACACAAGACTCCCCTCTTAACATAGTCAAACATCCCTCAAAATCGAAGAAAATGTATTAAAAAATACCCACGGAATTTTTATAAGGCATGTCTAATCTAGAAGTAAAATCGCACAGAGCCATGAAGAGCGAGTCGATTCGTATTGCGAAAGCCGGACGAGAGTCGCGGAAAGCAACGAGCAAGAGCGCAGCGTGCGCGCGAGCGGATTCCGGAAATTAGATATACCGGTAATCGCGCCATTAATAACGCTCGCGACCGGGCCTCGATTCATTATTTAACGGCAATTAGGTCGATATAAATTGATTGCAGGTCGGCGCAGCGCGCCGCGTACGCAGCTGGATACTGCTAAATAATACGTCGCCGCGCGTTCAATGACGCGTGACGAGAGGCCCTCGCGCGAATAAAACAATCGCGCAACCGGCGAACGTTCGCGGATCGCGCGCGGATTAATCGGCACCGGTTAGGCGATTTAATCCGCGATTCGTCCGCGGAACGTCCTCGTCGCACGTGCCGACGTTCCGCGCGAACGCGACGCTCCGTTGCGCGACGCGCGATTCGTATCTGTCCCCCTCGATCGCCGCGATTAGAGGCTGAATCGCGCGAACGAATCGGCGATCAGGAAGTCGCGGGTACCAGGCGCGATAGCGGTCGTCTCGCGCGCCATTTCCTTTTGCTGTTAAATGACGCGCACGCAAGTCCGCACGTCCGCGAAAAACGACCGGCACGCGGGCGCAATTAGCGGACCGGTCGCCAATAAAACGTAGCAACGCGCTTGGCGTATTAAGCGCGCGAGGTGGGACCGCGCCTCGCATCGCGCGGCTCCGCGGCGCTTAATCTTCCGCGCCCGCGATCCGCGATCCGGTACGTACGGTCGGCCGCGGCCGCGGCCGCGCCGGTCGGCGTGTAATCTGCAATTCTGGAGCGGTAGATTCCTCGCTCTACCTCGGCTTTTCTTTTTACAGGAAATTACAAGTGCATTCGAGTGTTACAAAGGCCGGGAAGCTCGGCCGCGGAGCTGTATACGTGTTACTCTCCCTCCCCTTCGGCCGAGGCGAGGGAAATGCGCTTCTGGGTCGATTAACGGGGCCGTTCAACCCTCCCCGCGAAAATAGCGATTGCCGCGGCGCGATAGCGCGATTTTGTGGATATTTAATACGGTGTCGGCCGGTACGAGAGTAGCGATCGCGCGAGGCGATAGCTACGTATCGGAGCAACATTTCCGCGGTAATTACACTGATCGCCCGATACGTCTTGATACCGGCGCCGGGAGTTCTTAATCGCCAGGCTCTAATTACACAGGTGTTTATGCGAGTTACTAAATTCCAAACGGCAGGCCGCGCGAAGCTGACACGCGCGGCTCCAGCTACGATTGCGGAATGACTGACTGTAAATGCAATCTTTACGCGATTAATATTTAATTCCCCCGCGTTTAATGGAAGCTACATTCTAGAACACGCAACTCGAGTATCATTTTATTATCGATAATAACATCTTTCCTCGCGCTCGATAGCTAATCGATGTAACAAAACGTCGTAGATACTTTCTGAAGATATTCGATCGATACATTCTACGCTACCGCTAAGCATTTTTACGGATACTGTCGAGCGTAGCGGAGCGTGGTATTAACCACTTCGTTGGCAAGCAAAATGGGACTGTTCGTGCCCAGTGTGGCAAGAAGAAAATTTTGTCGGAAAAATACAAATTTTAAATATGCTTTCTATGCCAAAGATCCAGGTTCAAATCTACCCAGAACATATCAAATTTTTGATTGATCACCACCTCTCGGAAGGCAATGGCAAACCAATGAGAGTATCTTTGCCAAGACAGTCACCACGGAGACCATGGTGATCATAACTGCTCTGTCAAGAGTAATCGACTGAGTAGTCGACAGAGGTTGTCTGTTACTATATGGTAACACTTCGTTGACGAGCAAAATGGGACTGTTCGTGCCCAGTGTGGCAAGAAAAAAATTTTGTCGGAAAAATACAAATTTTAAATATGCTTTCTATGCCAAAGATCCAGGTTCAAATCTACCCAGAACATATCAAATTTTTAATTGATCACCACCTCTCGGAAGGCAATGGCAAACCAATGAGAGTATCTTTGCCAAGACAGTCACCACGGAGACCATGGTGATCATAACTGCTCTGTCAAGAGTAATCGACTGAGTAGTCGACAGAGGTTGTCTGTTACTATATGGTAACACTTCGTTGACGAGCAAAATGGGACTGTTCGTGCCCAGTGTGGCAAGAAAAAAATTTTGTCGCAAAAATAGAAATTTTAAAAATTTCAGATTCGCCATTTGCTCTGCCATTTTGAATTTCGAATTTTTAACTTCAAATTCGGATTCAGCGACCCAAAAAGCTCTTAGGTACGACATTCCATCAAAATCAGGGCATTTTAAATATCAAAATCAAGTGCGTACTATTGCGTCAATGCCACGCTGGGCACGTCTTTATTCCGCGCACTATTGTGTCAATGCCACCGAAGGGGTTAAGCGGTCGACATAATTCGGCTCGAGCCGACGAGACGAAAACCAAGGGTTTCGACGAAAGTGCGACTCGTCGTCAGCTGGCGTCATTTTTCACGTCGGCACAACAAATGGCGGTGTTTACCGAAGATTTATACGTACGCATGGGTGTCGTTTCCACTTTTACACACCGGCGATGAGCACCAGTTCGGCGGTTTACGCCGCGAGGAACGCGCACACATTCGGACACACCCGGGGGACTCCCCCGAACGCCGGGAACGCGCTTGTCAATTGCGTGGCAGCGGGGTCCACGATTGGATAACGCGAGGTTGCAACGCTATCGAGCTTCGATTATTGGTTAGACACGGGGTTGGTGGGCGAGGCTGGAGGCAGCATTTGCAGACGGCATCCAGCGGTATCCACCCGCGCCCGTTTCCTCTCTCCCTCTCTCGTTTTATCTATCTCTCTCTTTCTCTTTATCTCACTCCTCCGCTTCTCTCTTCGCCCTCTCGTCGCCCTCTCCTTCATCCTCTTCTTCGGTTCCATCCTCGCGGCCCTCGCCTCTCGTGCGAGATGTAGGACCAAAACGAGCACCCAATTAACCAACAATTCGAAACAATTTGGTCGTTCAGATGCTATCTTCACCTTCCTCAGCGTGAAGCGAGGCCGCTGGACCGAGGGCATCTCGAACACTTAAAGCCGTACTCACACATGAGACTCAGACTGGTATTATCGCGAACCAAACATATCATTGGTCACCATAGCGCGAACAAACATTTGTTGAAATTGAGATGTACCAATTATATATTTTCATTGTCGTAAGAAATTGATAACAATTATACGCGCTGTGTAATTCAAACTTTATTAATTAATAACTTACATTCTAATACAAATCCATATTGTCTTAACGCGATAAGAAAATGTTACGTTAATTTGATATTTGTTCGTGCACCTAGGGATGACGAACGCTCCTCGGCAATTTCGACGAATCGTGCGGAATTACGCCGCCGAATGGTTCCCACATCCTAGCGCGAATTATCGAGCGCGCATAACTCGTATCCGGCTACTCTGCCATTCGTCGATCTTTACCCTCCGTTAAACGCGCGCATTCTCGGAGAATTTCCCTCTTTGCGATCTCGCGAAAGCGGCGCGAGCGAGATACGGGGGAGATGCATTCGTGCATAAGCGCAGTTCGAGAAGAGACGACGAGGCAGAATGAAAAAGGGAGGGAATGAGAGAGAGACGGAGAAGACGAAGAAGAAAGGAAGGAAGGAGGAAAGAAAATTCAGCCGTAGGTGGAGGCGCGCACCTACTTCCACAGTGCATCTCGACGCCGATAGGCCGAGAGCTCTCTTTGCACGCTTATTACCCTAATATCAGTACTTAACACACTGTTGCCCGCACATATTCATCGTTTATTTGCCGTGGCAACGACCGGGTGTCCCGTTTTACCCGGTGACTCCACCGCGGCGTCAGACACGGATGCAAATGCGCTTCTTCTTCTTCTGTTGCTTTCTCTGGTTGCTCCGATCCAAATGAATGATCCTAACGTAATTATAACGATCGATAAAGTCAACATAATAGCAAGTACAGTATGGCGAAAATAGAAATACTCGAACAACGGCAAGGCAGAAAATCCTCGGAAGTTTATAGGGTATTATTAATGATCGAGCGAATTTACATTCGATGTTCATAATTATTCGTTAAGGAGACGCGGAAATTATACGAATATGTCGGATAATGCCGGATCCGGACGATGCGTCGATTGCGATTCGAAAGAAATTCGAATTCCACGGAACGATCTTATCCGCGGTCGAAGAACGGGAATTATCATAACGTTACTGCCAATTTCAAGTGAGACGGTCGAGACGGGAGACGAAGAGAAAAGGAGGAATGGCCAGGTCGAAGCGAGAGAGAGAGAGAGAAGGAGACTAAGAGAAAGGAAGAGGAAGACAAGAAGAGGAAAGAGAACGAATACGAGGAAGAAACGAGACAAGGACCACGTCGAACGTTTCGCTCTAGGCACCCGGTATATAGATCGGCCGTAGCTGGCCCAATGGCGTGGCGTTCTCGGCAGATAATTATCACTAACCATCAGCTATTTGCGAGGAATGGCTGATAATTGCTACGTTGTTGAGCCTCTGCCGAGCGATAACCTGCCTAGGACTCCTTTTAGACGAGCAGCTCTCTCGCGCAGTCACTACAACCTCCGGGGCCCTACGGCCCCACGGAATCCTCTTGGCCTTTTATTTTACTTCCCTCTCTTTCTCCCTCGTTCCTTCTACGCGCGGCCACGTCGCGAGCAGAGCTTTACTTCGCGTGGCGTTTCGGCGCGCCCCTCAAAAACGCATCCTCGCCCGGCGAGCCGATCGGGATGTCCAGGATACTGACGTTCTCTGCAACTTTCTTAGAAATACTTTCTGTTAGAAATATTCTAGAATTGGAATTTTTTTAAATATAATTCGATTGAATTTTCATAAAAAGGTAATGGACACTAAATCTGTCATTAAGGCTTGACACAATTCATAATTAACCCTTTCTCACTGTAGCCATATGGCTATCATGAATTATGAAATAAAAGATTATTGCGATTTACATTTTCATATCTGTGAATGTATATGAGTTCCTTTTAATCTTATATAGATGACTGTGAAGATTTAACGTTTGTATAGATAACACGTATTTTATGATATATATTTGAAAACTCTTGGTAGAGTTTCATCGTCTTTCATTTGGCGCCGTTACGGTTCGATAATAAAAGTTATCATAAATATAATAAAAGCATGCAGAATTATAACTTCCTTAACATATTTTACATGCCTTTATCAAAGATAAAAGAAGATTATCATTATATATAATAGGTAACTTTGTAATGCAAATTATTATACATAGTAATAAAAGTAACAAAATGTCACAATGTTTCTATGAATCGCTTATTTGTCATGTAACATGCACAAAAATACAAACAGATATTCTTTTTGTAGTTAAATAATTTAGAAATGAAAGGGTTAATTAATTCGGTCACTCCCTGATATGATGCCCCAGCATCATCATCATCATCACTTCAGTCTTTTATACTGGCGAAATTGTATTAATCAAGATAATTTCTCGGTGAATTCACGCTTGACCGCAATTTCAGCTCTATTTATCTTGATCAAACTCGAGGATAAAGATAAAGCGCCCAGCTTAGCATCTCATAGATTTGCGTTTTTCGGGTGGCACGCGATTCCGATTTATCGCGTCGCGGCCGAGCGATCTCGCGTTTAACGCCGTAAATCCCGACGGCTATAAAACGCGCGTATAATTGTTCGCGGAAGAGGAAAAGGGGACGGGAGGGAGAAGAGAAAAAGGGAAGGAAATCGACTCATCCCGCCTCGTGGAAAGCGTCGCGAAAGCCGTCGCGGCGCGGCATTAACGCGCGTGTATGTACATCGCGAGCCGGTCCGCGCGATTTCCCCCTCGCCCGGTTAGATAACTCTCTTATTGCCCTGTAAATCGTAATGTTACACCGGCAATTTAATAAGCCGTGCGCGTTCACTTATCCCCGCTGACGAGTCCAGGCGCACATAATAATGTTAATGGCGGCGAGTATATCTTCTAGGACAGCGAGAGGAAGCGGGCTCGCGAGCGTGTGCGTGCATGTACCACCTCACAGCCGTACGCGATATAATACGTATAATCCTTCGAGGAAATCGCGCGCGTGAATATTTCCACCGGAGTCCCCGGCAATCTGTCTATTCACGGGGGGCAATATCGCAACGTCGTCCTAATAATGGTAACGCCCGCGTATCGCACCCGCAAATGCGTCGTTATCGATAACGCGGTTGACAAGACGCCCGGCTCGCGATCGGGCGGCGATATATCTACGATGGATCGGTCGACGGTTCGCGCGTATCACTTCCGACTGGATTTCTTTGATTCGACATCGCGAAAATTGCACGGCGAGAGAGAATTAATGGAAGCCGAGATAAGAGATGACATAATTCGCTGCTGCGAGCTCTACTCGGATTCGAAGTGGATTTATCCGCCCACATGGATAGAACGAGGTAACTCTTCTGTTTGGCTCTCGGATGCTAGACTTTTAGCCACGATGCGATTTAAAACCAGTTCGGAATCCGTGCCTCGGCGAAATCGCGCCTCGAGACTCCTCACGGCGATACACGATCGCGTCCGATCGATTAAGCCCGTCGCTGCCACGAAAGAGGCAGTAACTTACGAACACGCGCGTACACGTACACCGACATAAATTACAACGGGAATCTCAAATGTTAGCGGGTTCGCGAGCCTCGGCGAAGCTGCTCGTGCAGACAATCGTTTAGGAGCGATAGGCGCAACGCAAAAATCCGCCCCAAGAACGTGCCTGTTTGCATTCCTGTCAGCACTACGCGGTGCCTGTATGCAATACCTGCAAGCGGCAGCACCAACACGCATACGAACGCGCGCAGTCACGGCGCACGTTAGGGAGAGCGGTCGAGTTCGCGCGGCGCGCATCTAACAGCGAGAACGAAAACGGCGCTTCTCGGCTCCTCTCTCGGCGACGAGAGAAGCGCCTGTGGATGAGAGCAGAGCAGCGGGGAAACGACGGCCGGGGCGGGGGAGTGCAGAAGGAATAAGGTGTAATCAGTTTAATGAATAGTCGCCCCGCGTAATTACGGTGAGGCTCGTAGCCACGGCTTCGCGTACACCTATGCGAGCGGACACATTGACGCGCTCGGATTCGGGAGTTAAGGAGAAGACAAAGCAGAAAAAGACAGAAAGAAAGGTAGATGGATAGAGAGAGAAAGGAAGAAAGAGGGAGAGAGGTGACTCGATTCGCGTATTACTCGCCGAGGAGCAAGCTAAATAGTTTCTAAGACTAAAGTTAAATTTTAAATTGAAAGCTAAATTAAGACAAGATTAAAAGTTAAATTAAGATTGAACCTTAAATCGAGAAAAATGCTTTAAATTAAGCTAATAAATATGTGGCCTCCGAATACAATGAGTTTCATACATCTTTGGATTCTTAGATCTAATAATTCATATAACCCATGAGAAATTTTCAAAGTTACTTGAACATCGGTCAATTGTAAAATGATCGGGTCGATTCCATTTAAACCAATCGCGTTGCGGAGAGAAAACGTCATCCAGGACAGCGTTCTCTAGTCGCTGACCGGGTGCGCGAGTTTTTATGGTAGTTCGTAACCCGTCTGCACGGCTACTCGAGCACTCGATCGACAGAAGGTAGTCCGAGGTGTGCTGGGATCGTGCGAGCCTGCCAGCGATCGAATAAAGTGAATCGAGTCGATCGGATGGAACTCGGCATGGGTGACCCATGAGGACCAGTGAAATTCCCCATGTGCCGTTGCCGTTTTGAATGAACCCTTCTATAGTCTCGTACGCATCCGGTGCGTATTCGGCGACGAAAGCCGGATTTTGGAGTTAAGCCTTGAAAATGCGCGCAAACAAAAACTTTACTCTCCCGATCGTTCTTTAGGCAGTAATTCTTAAGATTTTGAAATCTTCAATACTAAAGATTTGAAAATCTCTTAATTCAGTATTGAAGATTTGAAAGTTAGAAGCGATGACGGTCCAGAATATAAAAGGACCCTAATAGGCTTGAAAAAAAAGGATCGATACGATCTACGTAGGGTATCCGCATAGCAAGGTACGACATCCATCAATTGCCCGAATGATTGACCCGTCAATGATTATCCGAGACGAAGGGTACTCTCACGGGACTACAACAGCTTCGATACTTGATCTCGTACCTGAGAACTGTCTCGAGCCGGAAGACAGTCTCCGCGCCGTATATAAGTGTCCCGCGATTTTCTACGTTTGATTTGCGCCACGAATCGGGGGAATCGTAGAATCGAGCCGAGGAACGGAATTACACGATTTGCCGCACGATTCCCTCGTCCGTGCGATGGGATATACCATCGATAGGTCGCCGGTCGAGAGACCATCGAGGTCGCCAGCCCGTGGCGCAAAAGCCGTGGAAGAAGACGAAGAAGAAGCATGAGCCCCCGTGAGGTACCGCCGCGCGTAACGTCTAATAACCGAGTATCATCCCGGCGAGGAAGGGGGGGTGGACGAAGGGGGATTTCTACGATTCGAGATCTCGATCCGTGGATCTGTCTAATGTGGGCCAACCACGCGAACCTATCATAACCTGGGCCAACCTCGGCCCGGCGTAACCACATGTTTGCCCAGGTAACCTCCTCGCGACTATCTCCTTCTCTCCTTCTCTCCCTTCTACCTCTTCTCGCTCTCCTCCATCACCTCGTCGCTTCTTCCCAGTGCTATCTCACCACCCTGGATTTCCTCCCGGAATTTACATTTCTACGAGTGCCGCTTCTGTTCCCGCAGCGGTAATGCCGGCCGTATTCAGCGACGGCGAATTACCCGGCGCGAAAAAATCTGAGAACAATGCTGTTTGCGTCGCTGACGAAAGTGTTGTTTCACCGAGCGAATGATCGAACTGGTAATCTGTACGTCAACATTGTTACTTCTCGAAATATTGGTAATGTCTAATACAAGATGTACCCCACAATTATTGATGTATCATAACTTATTCAGATATTGTCATCAGCCTTTAAATATCTAAAAAAGTTTCCTTGCATTTTTACCAGTTAATATAATTAATATAAAAATATATATATATATATATATATATATTATTTTATATATTTTTTTACTGTCTCGCAAAACTAGTATCGTCCAAAAAAGGCTCGAATGCATTAAAATCTAATATAATGAACAAATGAATGTTGCCAATTTTATAAACGTCTTGCTGCTCTCCACTTTCCTCTCGAAGGTACGAATAAGGAAACGCGCCGACAAGATAATCAGGCGCAGAGAATGACGAGAAGTTGGCATAATCCAAAGATGCGAGGACCAACCGTGATTTAGTCAATCTAATCTACGCCAAACCGGCGAAGAAACAAAGCCACACGTAGTTTTACACGTGTCATCCAGTCGAGACGAAGAGTTCTCGGTACCCTCGTCGGCCATCTGGTTTCGTAGGGAACGAAACGCTGAGAAAATACAGTATCTTCGCGGAGGGATCGGTCCAATCAAGAACTACTCCCTCGGAGCCGAGTCCAGGGCCGAGGGATAATTCTCGCGGCGCGCAAGAGCGTTGATCGTGCAAGCGTGATTCTTCACCTCGGACACGCTACATCGGTGTTGCGATCGGTGTGCGTAACACACGCGTTCGCATCGGACACGCCTGCACCTCCTTATACCCACACCCGGCCGGTGCACACCCCCGACAATAATGTAAACAAAATGGTACCACTATTTCATTGGTAACCCGACACCCCTGCACTGAACCCACACACATCGCCTCCACCGCGTCGCCCCTTCTATTTCTGCATTCTTTCTTCCTCCTTCTCTTCCTCTTTCTTCTTCTTTTGCCTTTCTCCTTCACCTTCTGCCTTGCGCTCTTCAGTCATGCTTCTTTACTGTATTCTTTGGAAGAAATTTTTTTTATTTAAAGCTACACAAAAAAACACTTATTTTAAAGTTAAATTATGTTATGAATTATGAAATATTTCCTCCTTTTGAGATATTTCATCAATATTCTTCGAATTATGACGTTTGCAAAAAGTAATTACTGCGTATTTTTCAACTTTTTCCGTCATTCGGGTTTCCTCGATCGCGTCCGTCGATTTCCAAGAAATCCATCTAATTACGCCGTATTACCTGTTTCTCTCGACTTAACGTGCGCGCGCTTATTCCGCAACGAGTAGAATCTACGACCGACGATTGACCTCCCGAGGCTACACCTCGTTCTACGATTCTATGGTATTTGATCCCACTTTCCGCGAACGCTCAAATCGAATGACAGAAATGATAGAGGTTGTTGGCCAGGAAGGAGTCTGGGCGAAACGACGAATGCTACAATGTTCATTCGTTCAATTACGAATGCATCCTTGATGAGAGCTTGTTAGAATGCTAAACTAGCAAGTGCAATCACGTTTGATTGCGATGGCACAGGCGAGAAATTGCAAGAAATCTTTTAGAGCACATCTTCGATTACACGTTGGTTTCGTCACGTTTTTATTTATATACAGATTTGACGTACGGATAAAATAATTGACTTCGAGGAATCCAAGTCAATTTTCAAGTTTCCATAACTCGAATATCGGAACGAACCGATCGCGACAGCCATCAACGTGCGAATCAAGCATTTGACAACGTGCAACAAAATAAGCATGCGTAGCTGCTAATAATTAGGCGATTAATTTCCAAGAAAGTCGAACGTCTCAATGTACATCGCACCGGCGATCATACGTTCGCTCGTCTTACACGCTTAATTTGCGAACGGCGCGCGACTCGTTTAATCGGTAACGTGTTCGGTCGCTCGATCGATCGATCACGAAGACGCGGGGACTGGCTCGATGTCGTATATAACGAGGCGAACGAAAGAAGCCAGGACTCTCGACGCGAGGAAATGTAACAGGAGGAGATCCAGGGAATTGGCCGTTCGATAGCGAGCGAGGATCGATCGGTAGATTTTGTCGCGGCAGCTTAATTCAACTTTAATTTGGACTTTACGAGCGTCGTTACCTGATCGGCTCGGTGGTCCTATCGCCTCCTCACCTGGTCCTAGCTGGATTTATTTATTTCGTGGCACACATCCGCGAAAAAGGATCGTGTCGCTCGCGTGTTATTCAAATGCAAACAGCACCCAGAGAGATATCGGCCCGGCCGAGTGACTTATTAGCGTTGTGAATTGCAGATCTTTCGTCGAGAAAGTCCCGGGATATATCGAATGACTTTTGTCCGAAGGATTTTATTCGAATGCGCAGATTACCTATCGATCCGATCGAGACGCAAAATTATTACGCGACATGCACTCGGTTGATCTAAGTATAAATTAGATGCACAACCTTGTACAGGATAGTTTTGCATCTTCCGCGTTTTGTTATTTTAATATTTTTACTATCTTCTATCTTAAATCTTCTCTCTGAAAAGACTCAGGACCGGCGTCAGGTTCGATGCCGCGAATTTCGGTGTTTACTTCCAACCGCATTCCGCATCCCGCTTGACCGATACAATACAATTACGATGCTGATGCTGGGACACGAAGCTTCGCGCAGGCGGAAAAGAAAAATTCAAGACGCTGGCCCGCGCCTGGACGGGCCCCGCGACACGCGTGGAACATTTGTCAGACACTTTAGGACCTGTCGTGCCATTGTTTTCCCATCGATTCCGGCTTGGAAAGCACGGCTTTAACCGGTGTTTTACACGCTCGGTTCCTGGAACCGGATCCTCCATCTGGGATCCCAGGCTTGTGGCATCCGAGTCGTGGGCCCGGCGGGCCTAGGAGGAAGGGAGAAGGAACGGGCGCGTGAGACAAGTGACGGAGCGAGAGGGGCGTAGCGGGGGCCAGGTATACATGCCCCGGGACTCCGGGCCCATTTCGCCTGTCAGGCCCAATTCCGTTTGGGTCCAGGAACCTTGGAGCGCTCTCTGTTCGGCGCTGCAGTTTATGGCCGTCATTACCTCGATCGGCCTCGAGTTGGATTAAACGATTTGTTCGTGTGCACGTTCTACTTTATTGGCTGACGTCTCCTACGTGATACTTAATGTTACACCGGTCTGACGCGGCGCGATGTAAAATTTGGTCCCGTCCCTCCGCTAAATGTTCAGTCGCGATAATCTCGCGTGGACAGACGGTAATTACGAAGCGCAATTATCGCTGGATCTTGAACCAACGATTTACATTCTGAGTTAACGTTGAAGTACATTAGTTGTATTTATCAGTGATTATCATTCTACATTATATACTTTAGGAAGTTATTAATATCCGATTTTTATTCTACATTGAAAGTTATTAATTTATATAAATATGTAAAAAAAATATGTATGAAAAACAAACAACAATTATTAAGTTCTTATAGTGAGTATCGTTTCGCATGTAATTAATTTTTATTATTATTACTGCTCGTCACTATTCTTTCTCTTTCACCGTACCCGTAAGAAAATCGTTGACTATGAATCAGTAAGAGTTAATAGGTCGAAAGCGATTGAACAGAGACAAGATACACGGCTCTTCAATTGTCCAGGCATCAAGCACTTCCTGCAGAAGGTAGAAGACCTGCGTGTCCGAACTTCTTCATCCTGTGGCCTGCGCGACCACTTATCTTCCCTAATTTACGTAGCTTGTTTCGTTCAGCGGTGCTGAACGACGTTTCGTGTCGTTAAACACCTCTTGCGCCAAATTTGAATGACAATGTATCCGTCCACGTCGTGTGTTGGTTACTCTTTCTCTCTCTCTCTCTCTCTCCTCGTACCACCGTATACAAGGCTCGCCCTAATTGTAATTAATCGTCTCGCGACCTTATCTTCGCAGCTTAGCCCAGTCAGGTCGACCTGAATTCGCCGAAGCTATAAATTCCCATCGTAATGCCGCGTTTTGCGCCGCGTACGTATTTTCGCTTTTCCCAACAATGCGTACGGCGTACCATAAGTACCTCGTTAACGCGCTCATTGACATACATTAATTATAGCGTACGCGCGCTATCCAAATTTGCATACACGATCGTTTTGCGCGATACTCACCGCGATACCGTCCCTCACATCGTCATATTCGCTCCAAGTACTATACAAGCACTATTCGTTCCTCGTGATATGCAACTAAGTTCGCGTCACCTGCAGCACGAACGAGGTAAAACTCGTCGTGGTCACGCGATTGCAGCCTGCAGTTGCGTCTTCGACGATGTCGCGTCCCGCGCGATTTAATTGGTGTCATCTGGGCTCGCGTAGTAAATGAAAACGATCGTTCCGCTAACTTTTCCGACGGCCGTTCGTTTCGCGATGAGCTACGTATCCGCGCCCGTTGAGTACCGGTTTTTGACGAAGAGGAGGAAGGCCGCGCGAGGTACTCGTCTTCTTCCTTCGCTTGCAACTTGCCGCGCTTCTGTCCTCCTGCTCCTTCGCTTCAATTTTGTCTCCTCATTTTCTCTCTCTTTCTCTCTGTCTCTTTATGTCCCGCAGTACGAATTTGCATCCGTTTCGTCGGGCCCATCTGGCCCGACGAAAACGTTCGATTTTGACAGTCGCAATATTGCGGCACGCATCACGGATCCGTCTCGTTATCCGTCTCGTTCACGATTGACAAGACAAATTGCGGACTGGAACTGCAAACGATGTAAGTGCCAGAAATATAATTCGTACTGTCCGTATCTTTTTCTTCGTGACGTGCAAATGGATGGTACATTGTTGAATTTACGCGAAACGAAGATGAAAGGTAGAGCCTGAATACAGTGACAGTTAAATATCAGAAACCATACAAGACGATTTTTCTTTCAACGTTCAAAGTATTCCTGCCAATATTGCATCCCATCCAATATTGCATAGAATAAAATTTTGGCTGTTGCCATTGTTTTTAATGCCAGATCGATCGCAACTTTCAGTAATTTATCTTATTATTCTCCATGAAAATATTCAGATACTTTATTGTCGTACACTCCGATTCGCGTGTCGGATTTTTACCCTATTTTCCCTTAGATCGTTCGCGTTCCCCGTTCACGGTAATGCGACACCCGAGATGAAAACGTTCACGATCGCTAGCTGCGAGCTGTCCGACATCGGTATCTGTTAGCGGATACTGGTACCCGCGCATCGTCGAGTACCGGTGATGATGAATGAGAGGTAAGAAGGAGGCACCGAACGAGAGGCTCTCGCTCCGTCCTCGGGAAGATCATCCATCTCGCTCTAACCGCCGCCATCTTCCCTCTCCTCCTCCTCCTCCTCCACCTCCTTCTCTTCCATTCTCCCCTTTCTCCCCTCCTCGCCGGAGGAAGTAACAGTATCCAAGTGGATGGATTCCATGCGAGGTGTGCGGAGACCGTGTGGATTGTGTGCAGAATGAACGCAAACTGTGAGGGTAATTTGCAACACCGGCAATTTACATAATTAGCAGTTCTGAACCCTCGGACGTTCCCCCACCCCTTCCGAGCTCTGTCTCCCCCTCCCCCTTCTTCCCGTACCCGCCACCTCCGCCTCCTCCGCTGCTGTCTGCCTTCCCCTCGGCCGCCAACTCTCCTAGCCTGGCCGCGGGCCTTACGTGGTGCACTCTTCGACCAACAAACCGACACGTCTCTGTTCTACCCCTCGCACATTGGCGTAGGCGTTACCCCATCGGAGAGGCAAACGAGGTATCAATTGCGACTTCGTAGATACGCCTAAACCGTCCCGGCGAGTCTCACGACTCGTGGGACTCGTGGTACCCTCGAAACTCATCCCATCCTTTAAGAAAAATCGCGACAAGTCATATACTCTCTCATACTTCCAAATAACCAAATTTAATATATTTTAATCAAACCCAGTCCCTGGTTGAAGGAGAAAAACAACGTGAACGAGGGATGAATAAAGAAGGAACAAAACGACATAGTTTCATTTCACACGAGGAAGAGAGATTTCTTTCCCCCCCTTTTTTTAATAGCTGATCGTAGAACACGGTAACCCGATATCGCACGTGCGAATCGCGCTCGTGTGTCGAGGGGACCGTCGCTGAGACTCGCGTCGGCGCTAAGTTGACGCGTGACCCCGCGGCAAACAACAATTTGTGCATGCGAACAACTCAACTCTCCTCGCAAGAATGCGGCGCGGCGTATCCTCCCTCGTGCACTTGCGCCCCGTGCGCGCATGTAATCCGGCCGCTTATCTGCCGGCACGCTCGTAACAGCGAAACTAATCCCGCGGGACTTAATGAAACGTATTATTTTAACTCATTTACCGGCACGCGAAATACGATAAGGCACCGCGTACGCGATAGAGCTCGCGCGATAATTTTTAACCGCCGCCGTTATCGCAATGGCGTTCGGGCGCGATTAAGATCGTCTCGGGCGCGAGAGACAGCGCGAGGCATTCCGGGTATATACTAACGGCGACAACTTTATCACGTCGATCTAACACAATCACGCATACTGCGTCCGATCAAGTTTCCGCGCGAATATCGCTTGTCGTAAAGCGCGTTCCCGCGGAAGTCCACCCTATCGGACATTTTAAAACGCGTGTAATATCGCGGGAGCGACGCTTACGGTCGCGTCGTAAATTCGCGTTTAACGAGTACGTCGAAAAATCGGTATCCCAGGAGCTTACGAAGCGCGCTTAACCGGTACGTTGTCTCTCGCGCCAATTAGCGGATAAACGATTACGAGTCGCGCGCCTGTGATAATGAAGCTGAATCATCCGGGAAAATCTTCGCGGGCGTGAGAATCAGAAGAAACGCGCATCGGCGAACAATGAGATCTATTAATTATCGATCGCCGATCGGTCCGATCGATCGCACGCCCTTACCGCGAGCCATTTAATTAACGAGCCCCGGTCAACATTCCAATTAATGCGCTTCATTAGCACTCGTACGATTCCTCGTATCCCGTCTCCGCGGCGGTTGCCGCGAACGCTGATTAATTTGGCCGCTTAACTGATCGATCGGTAAGCGAGCGCGCGACGTGGAAATCGGTCCAGCAATCTTGGCGATCGCCGGCTCCTTTTCCGGTCCGACAAGCGAGTTCCCGTCGAATACGCAATTAGACAATTAATGATTAATAGCCGCGGGAACACGGTGATTTTGAAGGAATTCGCAATGGGGATGTTGAGAATAAATGAGCGCGGCGTACTTCGTTAAAACTTCATTAAGCGTGTCATGATGAAATAGCATGAAGGGATATCTATAGCTGTACTTATTCATTTGCACAGCACACAAAGATATTTATGAAATAATTGTACTATAATAAAAAAGATATATATACCTTTTATATATTTATAAAAAAAATATATATATAGCAGCAGGACTTTTTTTTGAAACAACATGCCGCCAACATTTTTTTAAAAAGAGTTAAGGTTGATTATTCATTTCTCAACAGCAGAGATTAAAAAGATGTCTCTGTAAAAATTCATTTAAGACTTTTACTTTATGTTATTATCTGTCGTACGATTTACTTTACGCGTAATTTCCTCTCTCTCTTTTTTTCTTGTGAAATCTTATTTCGTTCTACAGGTTTGCGAACCCGTACGTATATAACTGTACGGGTATTTTGTAACTGCGCGTATTTTCAATTTACAAATTCATTAGCATGAACCGATTAATATATCGATAATGGCCTACAAGTCGCGTTATCGCCGTGCTATTAATTTTCACTGAGTAAATTATGAATTCTGCTTTACAACACCACGTGTCGATATCATAAAATTTAAATGCACCGCGATGAATAATGAGAAAGTTTCTGAAGTTTACTCTCTTAAAATTCTCCAGATTCTCAACCCACGCAATCTCGCAATTTCGCATAAATTTTCCATTAACAGAAATATTGAAGCCTCGCGCATCCAGCGTTTCTGTCGAGGAAAAATCGTTACCAAATTTTAAAAAAATTCACGAATACGAGCGAGTGCCGAAAAGAAGCGGCGATTCCGCAGAACTTTCTGGGGGTAACGTATCTCTCCGTATCGACGAAAATAATAAGGGCGGATGATAGCGAATCTCCGAGTGCGATCTACCGACATCGGCCGCGTCCGCACATCCGTTGTTCCGGGCACGAAAGGAGAGATCCACCGTGTTTAATTACGGGGGAACGGGAGAGAGTTCCACGTCCGACGTAGTAAATTATTCCTTTTGGAAGCGGCGATTATAAAGCGATTATCGACAAGGATCGCTCCCGCAGACGCGGCGGGCCGCATATGGATACGTATCGGGTTCTCCACGTCGAGGCCCCGCATTGCGAGGCGCGGAGGGCTCGACGGTGCCCCCGCGAAAAACAATTTGCGGCGCGAAGACACCCCTTTGCGCGCACCCCGGTAATTACGGTCGGCCATTGCGATAATGTCGTGTGCTCAGGAATTACCGCGGCGCGAGTTTCCTTATCGACGTGCCCGACGGCGAAAATTATTCAATTTTTCGCACGCGGGGCTGCCTTCTAAAATAATACGCTGCGCGAGAAATTACTGTGTGTGGAAAACAAACAATTTCGCCGGATCTATCTGCGCGTGTATGTGTATGCGAATTATCGTCTCGAAATTACGAGCTCGAGTCGGCGTTCGCGGCATCGAATTTGCCATCTGGGTATCGTCAGAAATTGTAAAACATTTCCTTTACCTCGTACCATGTGCAATGTACAAAAATGCACATGAAACGCTTCAACACGATTCTTTCCCTATCTCTTTGCATTAGAAAAGATATCGCATTGGAAGATCTCTGATTTTATAATATCTAAGTTCGCACAGCACGATTCTTTACCTTCACTTTTTTTTTATTATAGCAAAGAATTTTTTAAGGATTCGCAGGCTGGAGATGAAAGGGCGAGATAAAAGCGGAACGTTTTCGTGGATGGTTTAATTTATTTCGCTATATCGCTAGAGAACACGAACTGAGTCATTCAATGGTCGTACAATTCTATGGCTCTGCACGTCGAGTAAAATCACAATTTGCTATGTACAGGATTATTTACAAGCGAAAATCCTTACGCCACAACCGGCCGGATTTTTGAGCGGAGTAGGAACGTGTTTCCTACATTAAAACTCGACGGCTCTTTTTTTTGAGGAATAGATTTATATGAAATTAATAAGGAAACTTGTCAAATTAAGATCTAAAAGTCTCGTGTAACGCGCGACGCGCTGCTCGATAATATTAAAATATCAAGATAATATGTCGATACATCAATATCACGATTCCGAGATTGAAATGGCGGAAATTGATACTTTGCTACTGCGGCGGCTCTGTTATGGCGCACGGAATCTCGGTCTATAACATTAGCAATAATAATTTAAATTGTCAGTACATATCTCGAAACATCGATCGACGAAAGAAATACTGCTCGCTCGCGTAGAATAACGACTTAAATACAACTGCAATTACAACTCGTTTACACTGGGTTCTTCTCTCGCTAGGGGTTTACGCAGTTTGGCACTCTCTGTCAAGTTTTGTTTTTTTACTTACGGTTCTGCATGCACACACGCATGCTGTGCGTCTCGCACGCCTCTTATCAGTTTATCTATGTACACTCGCGTCCTCGAAATGAGAAGCGTCGGCATGCTCCTGGGAAAGGCGCCAGGATTGCGCTCTAGTCTCCGCGCTACACTTTATTTACACCATCCGACGAAAATTAGTCTTTATGGCGAATTGTTTTTTATGGCAAGAAATGTGTAATTGCAATGAAACGTAAATGGCGCGCGCCGATGGCAATCGGCGAATCATCTCGACGCATCGCGAACTATCGATTCTCGTATCAGACTGTTTTATAAGTTTTAACAATCACTTTGAACATTATTGCAATTTTCTAGGTAGCTACGAGCGTCTTTCCAGTTAAAAAGCTCAGTTAAAGTAAACTGAAGCAAGGAAACGAAAAGTAAGTTTTTATTAAATGAAAAGTACTTTTCTCTCTAAAGTCGCAAAAATTTCTACAGTTCTGAATCGACCAGTCAACAAAAAAATTATCCGTCTTGTTAAAGTTCGCATCGATCGTGCTCAATACGAGCGTTGCTGTTTCCCACCGGAAGCGCGTCCATTTAGCTTCGTCGTCTCCGGCAGACAATGCCTCCATTAGTCGGTTTCCGATGGACGCCTTCGATTTCTCCGCCGCTTTTTCCGAACCCGTTATAAGATGGTCTGGCCCGAGAACGCCTCATCCTAATCTCGAGGATATTTACGGATTACCGCGATTGTTCCCTAGCCTTCGGCAACACCGTGAATCTGAGATGCTGAGGAACTATATCGTGATTCCGGTCGAAAGAAGAAGAGAATGAAAAAAGTAGGCACTTCTGCCTCGTAGCGTCGCTTGTCGACGAATAAACATAATCTAAATCCTGGCTGAGGTAATATTTTTCGCAATAATTTCTTTACAGTTTTCGGGGAAGGGAAGATCTTATAGATGCTTATTAGCATCAAAAATTATTAAAATTCTGCTCGTTAAATGAACCAAAACCCGTGGTCGCTAACGTAGTAAGAATATTTCTAATTAATCTATTTAGCCAGTTGTTGTCGAATATTATTTACTTTGAAAATAATCTAAATATTTGGTCCAATCATAATACAATTGAATGAACTATTTATGTTTGTGGCAGCCCGTGACGTATCACTTTAATTGAAGCAACAGCATTTTTTTTCAGTGTGTGATATAGAGTCCCCTTCATCGAGCTCACATATTTTATGTACTCGTGTATATTGTTTATGTACGTGTGAAATCATTGCATTTAATCGTGATTGTGAAAGAATGAAATTGAGCGATATTTCGGATCCAATTTTCATACCTCGAAATACATAAAATACGCGAATTTCAAAAATATCGATGACTGAACCCTAGAACGGTGTATTTATTCTATCGACTCATCTGGCACAAATTCGGAATAGAACGAATTCTTCCCGGCGGTCTCGTTTGACGGAAAGGGGTTCCGTCTCTCTCTTTAGGATTCAATATTAAAACCGTCGTCAACCATTCTCGTATTCACGACGTCCAACTGGCTTTCAGCCGCAATACGGCGAGTACCGTACCGCCGTCGGTCGCCGTCAAACGATCTCCGAAACTTCCGATTTTCCTTTTACGCATCGGGACTCGTATCCGAAGCCTCGTACTCGACCGTCGCACGATCACTATTCCGTGGGAATTCACTCACTGCTGTTAACCTTCTGCGCATAACGTTGGCGCGATCATAGGTGTTCTGATTTTGAAGTGAATCCAATTCTTCAGCCGGAACTTGAACGAACCTAAGTTGATCAGTCGGTGTCGCGCGATTTCCTTCATTGGATAGCTTCCACCTTCGATCGGACTCTCCTCGTCTGTTCAGGACAATCTACTCGATCCTGGAACCTAATCCAGGCAGAGAACGTCTAGCTACGCTTCAGAGCCGCTCGAGCACTCCTCGGCTTCCGGATCGATGTGCTCGTCCTCTTCGTCGTCCTCGTGATGGTAGTCGCCAGTCTCCTGCTGCCATTTGCTGACATGATGCGTGTTTTTGCTGTTGCTGTTGTTGTTGGCATTTCCGTTGCCGCCGCCGCCACCGCCTCCACCACCGCCACCTCCACCACCCGATTGCTGTTGGGCCTTCGCCTCTTCCTCCTGTTGCATCCGCTTGTGTTTCGTCCGCCGATTCTGGAACCATACTTTCACCTGAAACATCAATGATTTCGCCGTGATTAGCTTTTGGTTGAATCTAACGTGATCTCATAACGCAATAACTCTAATAATTATAGCGACTTATAGGATGTGCGCTTAAATTGATTCTTTTCAAAACAGATGAATTAGAGAAAATAATTATCAGAAACTTTAATTTTCCTAAATCGCCAATAAATAATTAACATATAATAAATTGTAAGACGACTTAACTGGCCATAGATGGTATTCTATTTATTACTACGTATCAACCATACACGGAAAAAAAAGTAACTGCCGTAGCTAAAAACTGCGTGTGGTAACTAAATTGCAGTCGTAATATATGGACAGCAAAATCTTAGCTGTGATACCTATTTCATTGCTGTGATTATAAATTTCTAAACTACAGCAAACACAGTTTAGCAAATCATGATTAGCTATGGTAGCGAAAATTTTTTTTTCCGTGTACGGATTGTGGTCCTCTACGAGTATTAAATTTAATAATAATAATGCTAAAGCATCTATTAGGTTTCCCCCTCCCCCAACACCCTCCCATCGCAACAAATTCTTTAACAGTTTACGTGATGGGAGGGTGTTGGGGGGAGGGGGGAGAATCTAATAGATGCTTTAGCATTATTATTAAATTTAATACTCGTAGAGAACCACAATCCGTATGGTTGATACGTATAGTAATAAATAGAATACCATCTACAGCCAGTTAAGTCGTCTTACAATTTATTATATGAAAATAATTATCTCAAACAAAAAAGAATTATACAAAATTGTAAGTACGTAGCGGGATTAAGATCACCTGGACTACGCTTTATTTGTAAAAATCGTTGTGAAAATGAACATTTAAAGGAGGAAGATCAAATCCGATTTTATACAAAACAACATAAAATGATCGAGTCTAAAAACTCGTGATTATTAAAGAGTGAGCTCGGATATTTTGAGATGCTCGGTTCACGATAGGCAGGAGCCTATTGAGAGAAAGCGTAGTTAAAGATTTCCGATTGTTTTGGTGGAGGGAACACGCCGCGGAAGATAATTTTCCGACGAAATGATGGAGGCAGAAGATACGCGACGTTCAACGAGAGGTAATTCGAGCGTGGCCGTCCCCAGCGAATACCGACGTATCCACCAATCGATCTCGGCGGGCCAATCCCTCCGCCGAGAGACAGGGGGGCGAATCGAACCCCTCGTTCTTGCCAGGTTTGCCAAATTAAGTGGCAACTAGTTATAAGCCCGGTCAACCCCCAATGTATCAAGGAGCCACCCCTAAACGGGAGTATCCGGTTACAATGGTACGTGTCGCCGGCTCTGGAAGAAAAGGGGGACGAAACGCGGGCAGGAGGGGGCCGCGACAAACTCGATCAGGGCATTGTCCTGGAATTGACTGTTAGATATACGCGCCGTTCGTGAGAAAAGGGTTGAATGGGCTCCATTTTGAAGCTATCTACGCGGAAAATCAGCATTGTGACACGAGAGGACACACACGCGCGGTACTAAAGGGGTGGGTCGAGGGTTGAAACGGGGATGTTTGTCTAACGTCTCGGGTGGCTGCGCGGTTTTGACAAGACCCGGATTAGCTCCCGACACGGCGAACTTCCGCAGCGAGATGAAACGAAGCGTATGATTTCACGGTTTCGAGGCCATTATGATGAAAATTACAATATGAATGGGATAAATAACATAAATTTATTGCGCTATCAAAAATTTATTTCATTATCATCATGTGAGATTCTTATATATATATACAAATATTTCTAACATTAAAGATACAATGAAGATACGTTGCTTTTATGTAAAAATTATCTAATTTAGATTACTTGTTAACTTTCTAAAGTAATACGTTAAATTTTTACTAAGATTCTAATTAATACAAATCAAATTTAATATATGTAAAACGCTCGCATTACTAAGAAATAGAAAACAAAAATAATAGAAGGTCAATATGACGAGCAATAAGTAGATCGATGGATAATTAAAAGTAATTTTATTACATTTCAACGTTGAGTATAATGAGACGTTTCGACTTCACTTAGTCATCTTCAGTCTATGCCGCTCTATGCAATAATATAAGAAATACTAAAAAATAACCCCCATACCTTAAAATATGAATACAAAAAAACTAGTGGGTTACATGTTGGTCCAAATCCGATGTCTGTCTTTCATGTGTATCACAGGGTGTGTAAGAAGTCAGACTCAATGTACAATTTTCTCTTTCTGGTATTCCTCTCGTTAACAAGAAGGAGGTCCACAATACCATGATGTTAAGAAACTCTAATGGTCATGTCAAAATTCGTCAAAACGCATGTGTCAATCCTCTTTTTGAAGAAAGAAAATTATATCACATAATATAAACCAACTTAATATTACATAAATCCATTATTTTGGAAAAAGAAAATGTGTTCATGTAGATGAAAGTTTTAAGTTGCAAACGTTATAACTGTTCAACTAGGACTGTCAACGTTGAAATGTAATAAAATTACTTTTAATTATCCATCGATCTACTTATTGCTCGTCATATTGACCTTCTATTATTTTTGTTTTCTAATACAAATCAACTTAAGTTGAAGTAAAGTAATTTCATTCTTTTAAATTTAAAAAAGAGATAGAATTGGCCAAGTCACTGTTACACTAAATCCTTGAATTGCACTCGCGCCACGTTGAATCTAAATGATTTAAACAACACCCCAAACCGAAATATTTCGCCTTTAAGCCGGCATTAAATATCTCACCCCTCGGGACCGTCTCAAGGTTGTTATTCACCGCTGACCAATCAAGAGGCAGAAAAGCAGGGACAAACTCGTTGCTGCATGCCCGGGGGAACCACATCGGGGTCGCGGCACTTAACGGGTGATTAAGAAGGCAAATAGAGAGAGCAACCCCTTTCGGACAGACCATACTTTTGGGCCTACCCTTTCTCCTTCCCTCCTCCCGAAAGCCACCCTGTTACATCCCCGGATGTCGCCTCCAGGAGCGGCGTCGCGACGCTTAATCGGGTTACCCCCGTTTCGTAATCGCCTCCCGTCAACCCCCGAGGTTGCCATGGCGATCGCGGGCGGTCCTGAAGCCCGATTGGCTGATCCGCACGCACGCGAAAACCCGGGCATCCCCTTCCGCGCGCTGCATCCCCCAGGATGAGCCAGACGCTTCATCCCCGCCGAGCAACCCTCTCTCGCCCCTTTGTATCTCTCTCTCTCTCTCTCTTTCTCTCCCCTTTTCTCCGCTCACACCAACGATACCTGGATTTACACTCAGTTTAACCTCTCCTCACCCCTCGCGACGGCAACCTCTGTCCCTCTCTTTCTCTGCGCCCTCCATCGACGCCAGTATTTCACGGACGCGCACGTTGTAAAAATCCTATAAAAGCTTCCAACACGTTCGACGATTTATTCCCTGATATATTACCCCGCGGAGTTTAATGCACGACGGTAACGCGCGATTGGGAATTCGCTCCCGTCGGTGTCGAGCGTCGGGGATGAGCGGAGATCAACGAGAAAATGGTCCGACGCCGGCGTCGGTTAGATCCCTCGCGCATTATCTCGAGTCCCCGTCGAAAATCTCGTGTCGCCCGTGAAACTTTAATTCACCGTTAATGCGGATGAAACTGTTTGGAATCAGACGCACGTTCATTGAAATTTTACTCGCAATGGCCGACAACTGTTGGCCGTGGTACAGTATTTTTCTTTTCCTGCAGGAATACTCTGGTACTATAGTTCCAATCGGATCGCAACGCATTGAAGCACCTCCACCGAGTACTCCTTCGCTTCTCCCGTGTATTTGATTCCTCAATCATATTCGCCCGCTGATTGGCTACTTCTTCTGACCATCGTCTCGTTGCGTACTGCCAAGATTACATTTTATTCCCTCTACCGTGTGTACCTGGCTTTTATATTTCGTCTCTCTAAAGCGACGCGAACCGTCGGACGGACACACAGTGCGTATGTACGACTGTCACGAGTACGCGCTTCGCGTATAAGGTGTTCACCTGTCACTTAGGCGCGTTATTCCGGGAGCAGCTTCAATTACGTGCCTGGAAGGTAGGCACCGGCGTGAGCGGTGCTCGGCCTTTATCCCGCGTTCGCCGGCCAGGTAAGCGAGGAGCCAAGTTAACGCAGGTAACGCGCAGGTAAACGCGACCGGGCCCGCGTACTCGTTATCTCGCGAGATCGACGGACACTTTTCCGCTCGTCTGCATCGCGACGATGCGCGTTCGTCGAACGCTCCCTCACGCGCGATGAGATTCCTCGTCGGAAACGGCTTTAATCCCGGCTCGAAACGCACGGACGTTGATCGTTACTTTCGATACGATTGCCGTCTTATTTGCAGGTTTCTATTCCGGCGCTCCTCGGCCTCGAAATCACCGAACTTCTCCCCTTCGTCCAATACGATCCCCGACATTTTCGAAAAGATTAAATCCGTACCGTCCTCGTAGTTCAATTTACCCGAAGATCTGGTTGTTTACTCTCGAACGGAGGAGGAGATTTCGCGAGAGATTCAATTTCGCCATCTTGTATAAGTTACAATTTTATCTTCACCGTACATAACGAAGTCGTAAATGAATGAAACATCACCCGAGGAGCGTATGAGGGTTAACTGGAAATAAATAATTCGTGCGCCAAAGAGCCCAACAACTCTACGAGGAGTATTATAGCCGGAATAGAATTCTGCAAATAGAATTTTCTAATTTTAGCGCAGCAAATATCGGAACCGCAATGCATCGTGAGTGCATTATGCATACGAATGTTGTTCATAGCTGATTATGAATCACCAGGAATGTTTGCATCGAACGATAAGTTGAGCGTTATATAGGTAATATAAAATATATAGCTGTATTTATGTGTATTTTTTTATAATTCAATGTACTGGGTCTGGGAAAAAGTTCGTGGCGTTTTCAATATAATTCAATATATATTCAATATAATTCAATATATATTCAATATAATTCAATATATATTCAATATAATTCAATATATATTCAATATAATTCAATATATATTCAATATAATTCAATATATATTCAATATAATTCAATATATATTCAATATAATTCAATATATATTCAATATAATTCAATATATATATTTAATATATTATATATTATATTATATCATGTATAATAAGTAAATTAATTAAATAAGCTATATATATTATTTTATAACTCAATAAATATATATTCACAATATATTATATATTATATTATATCATGTATAATAAGTAAATTAAATAAATAGAATATATATTATTTTATAATTAAAATTATTAATTAACATACATATATATTTTGCTATAATTTGTATCAAAATGGACAACTGTTTGTAACAGCTTCATATATGGAAACTGTTACAAATAATTGTTCATCCATGCAAATTACCTGCGATATCTGCGATAAATCTCAGACGTCTGTCTCAAAAGGAAATTAACTTTGGTATCAATTGCGGACCGGTTACGTATAGAGTCGCGTCGAGCGAGGTAATTAATGTAACGACGACAACGGTGTAATAAACGCGCGACGAATGTCGTTGGACTCATCAAGGACAAAAAAAGTGACATCAGCCGTGCACACTCGCGCGAGCTAATCTGCCCATCTCCATCTTCGGCACACGGGCGTGTGCGAGCACACGAACGCGCGGATGACGAAAGCTCACGTCGCGTCGCGACGTGCATCGATAATCGCGGATTTAATTAATCCCGATTATTAATTGATATTCTAATTACGCGAGCCAAGCCGCGTCATCCGGCGATCGGGACGGATCGCGCTACACGCTACCAGCGCGAACGAATCGCGGCTGGAAATAAAACGCGCCGGGAGAAGAGGAGGGAGCGCGGGAAAGGAGAGGCCCCTAATCTATCGAGGCCTTTATGCGCCCCGTTAAATATAATTACGTTTATTACGGCCGCGCTCGCCGATTGGCCGCCTTTGCTCCCGCGATAAATTGGATATTCGCTAATGGAAATTAATGCCGCCGCGCTCGTGTCGCTACGTGTTTCCCAGCTGCGAGCCCCCGCGAAGCCGAAGGCGTTCCATTTTCAGAATTTCGATGTAATCGATGAAGCGCCTGACTCTTTCCCAAAGAATTCTAAAGAGCGCCTACCTCGATATTCGTTATACGAGAACTCGACTTTTTTATTTCAATCAGGATTGATTTGAATCATAATATTTTTCGCGAAGACTTTTGGTACCGCAGAAAAAAAAAACATTCTTATTTCACAAAAATATCTTTATTTTTGACATGTAAATCTTAAAATGAGATTGTATAGCGTTAAACGAAGAAATATTACTTGCAATATCAAAACATTTTATTAAAAAAAACTTTAGCTTGATATATATGCAAAGCAGTAAGTAGGAGATAGGCCAAATAATCAAGCATATACAGGTGTTATAAAGATTGAGAAATTATATAATTAATGATATAAGAAAATTACATGAACGTTTCGACTATACTTAGTCTTCATCAGCTAAATTCATATCGACAAAATATTAAAGATTGACAATGATAAGTAACAAAGAAAAGTAAAA
>NJRQ01000155.1:190240-204773 GCA_003063805.1 Aphaenogaster ashmeadi | reverse complement strand
CTCACACACACATATTTTAACATATGTGTACATGTACACACACACACACACACACACACACATATACATTTTAACGCAGGGTGATGAGCCAAATCAATTTCTATTATAAAATTTTACGATTTTATTGAAAAAGTTTGAGGTGATCTTATCGTGACCTTGGAAGAGAGACTCTCAAGGATGAGCAAAGATCATTATCTTATGAGTCCTTCGAAGCCAAGCAACTTTTGTTTGGAACATTTTTTCCAAAAATGCGTTGTTTGCGAGATATTTTATCATACCTTCTTATATCATTAAAAATAGAACACCTTGTATAAGTGGTCTAAACAATATTAAGCTATTTTTTTAGCATAAATTATCATCTTTTCTGAGAGTTTCTGAGTCAGACCTCAAAAGATAAAAAAATTCGGCGTGTGACACTTGGTAAAGGTTACTTGTTAGTGTATAAAAAATTTTATTATATATTATATTCTATATATGATATATATATATATATATATAATGTTAAAAATATAATTTTATTATATATATACTGTATACAAGATATAATACATATATCTTTTTTATGCATCAATGAATTTCGGTCATTTTCATCAATGTATTTTCCTCGGACGTTTAATTCGGGCCCCCTTTGAGCGGCCCGTTTGCCTCTCGTTCTCAGAGGTCCCCTGGGCGACTGCAGTTATGCAAATCGAGATGATACACCATTAGCGGTATCCCTCCAGCGCGTCCTTCTCCGCGGAAGCCAATCAGCGTCGCGAGAGGCGCGTAATTAGCAGTTACATTATATCCTTCGGCTTTCGTGCGCACTCACGCACACACACGCGCACGCGAGTGCGCTGCGCGCGCAGGTCAGCGTGAAGCGCGCGTGTATACACGTATAGGTGCGCACAAGACGCGCACGCACACGCCGGTTGTTCTCGCGCTTGTTAAGATTCATAAGGCGAACGCGCGTTACACGCGACCCGGTGGCCCTCATTAGAGCTCTAATTGCGTGCGATTATCCCGGCAATTACCCGGCGAATACATTACGAGTCGCCGAATCGCGATCACGCCGGGCGTCGCGCAGCGTCGCGTTTCGCAGTCTCGCTCTCGTGCTCGACGGCATATTCGCCGGGCTCGGCTAATCTAAAGCCGCGCGCATACTCAGCGTGCGTGCGTGCGGACGCTACGTCGCAACGATCTTTGATTTAATTAATAAAAAAACAGTCGAAATTTCGATCGCCTCCACGAGCCTAATCGGCAGAAGTGATACTACTCGATGCCCCTTGTAGCTTCCCGGCTTTCCTGAATTGTCGCGTTATCGCGATAGATAAGAGATACGCAAATAGATTCACGCCCTGGGGCCTTTTAAACACCTTAATCCGCCGCTGCTGTTCGTGCCGTTCGATGTGTAGGCAGCTTAACACGCGCCGACGCGGCGCGTGTAACGTGCCGCGCGCGAAAACTTTGTTGGCCGATAATCCGCGGGGCTCCGGAGTCACGCGAGAAGAGGCCTCGTCGGAATTCCACGCCTGGATATTCGCGCCTTATTAACGACCGTGCCGTCGTCGCGCGGGGCGACGCGATCCGACGAGGGCAGCACGTAATAAAGTACAGTTAACGGTCCCCGGGCCCGGCGTGTACCAACGATGTCTTCGAGCGAATCTCTCGTCGGGTTGACGTGGGAGAGAGAAATGTGTAGCGGCGTCGAGAGATTGTCGAACCGGGGGCGTGCGTTTGCCTAGAAGCGTGGAATTCCACCGGCCGGCGCTCACGCCTTGTTAACGTGACGCCCACAGCGGAGTAAACGGTCCGCCGCCGCGCCGGCGAAAAAAAAGCCGCAACTACTTATTCTCGCGATCATGCCTTCTCATGCGAAACGATATTTAACGACAAAGTCGACGGCGTCGATGGCGTTAGTATTTATTCTCGCCGCATTATTACTTATTAACCACGTGCGTTTCCTCGCACACCGACGTTTAACGACAAAGTCGAAGAATTCCATATAATTATTCATTCACGTGCGTGATCGTATAATTATCGAGATAAATATGCGTATAATGATATGCTCAGTGTGTATATAAATATGTGGAGAAAGATGAATGTTCACGTGGAATTGGCAGAGGCAGACGCGATCACACGAGTTGGCCTCATTTCTTTTTCTTTTTTACGGGGAAACAAAAGTACGACGGCAGTCAAATAAATTTTCCATGCAGTTCGGCTTATCTTATTCACGATGCAAAAGACGATTTGCATTACCAAGTGGCTACGAGTTTTCTTTACGATACAATACCTGCGTCATTTATCTATGCCGTCTCTACATTGTACATATGTACTTGCTTTTCTTCGAATATTTGAACAACATTGATCCTAACTATGGAAAACCGTCTGGAGTACTCTCTATTTAAATTTTGAACATTCTTGATATGCAACACTTTGTAAATAAGAACAAAGCTGTAAATATGTAGAATTTTTTTCAACAAATTCACATTTATATATTAAATATTACATATAAAATTTTTCACAAAGTAAAATTCGTGGAACTGTGCAATGCACATTCTTAATACGGTAAATAAAGGGGAAATAAATTTTACAAAATTTCCACCGCAGGTCTGTCTGCTTGTCACTTGAATTTTCCGACACCAACAAATCGCGCGAAGACAAACGCAAGAAAAGAAATGTCGCCTGGCTGTACGGCTGTATATTTTCTACGCGAGATAGTCGCGATGTGTCCAAGAAGGAGAAGGAGGATGGGGAGGAGGACGATGCGCAGGAAAGGACGAAGAGGAGAACGCGAGGCAGAAGCCTGTTTGGAGCATCCCGGCGGCGGCGGCGGCGGCGGCGGTCCAAGATGGCGTCCACGCTCGGTGGTTTCCCGTTTTCTCTTTCTCTCTGTCTCCTTCTCTCGGCTTAATTCCCGATACCGTCAGCCGACCCTTACCATCTTGCCCTTTTTTGGTGCGCGTTACACCCATGGAATACGTAACGCGGTGCGTGATATACGCACGTAGAACGCATCTGGAGCGCGCCTTGCCCGATTCTACGTTTGCCTTCGTTTATACGCGTGCATTTATATGTATATTTTATATAATGAGTGCGCGAGTGCGTGCATGAGTGCATGTGTGAGTGCGTGAGTGCGTGCACGTAACGGTATCAGGCACCACCGAAAGACACACGGCCACCCCTCGGTTACGAATTAGCATATCAATCCCCCTCGTTATACGACCCCGTTCTCTCTCATTTGCGCTCTCCTTTCCTCTCTTTTCCGCTCGATCCGCGCCATTAACGTTTCGCGCGAAGTACATAGCCATTGTTACCTTCGATCGCGGGCTCTACTTGATATCCCGGACTATAGGTAGTTATAGACTTTAAAGCAGTCCTATTTGACACGCAAATTTTAGCCAATTGAAAATTTTGGATTAGCTCTGCCTGTCACATCCGAACCCTCTTCGACGTGACGGATTCTAATTGCACATTATAGACAAGTGAAGACTAACTGTAAGTTTAGTATTAAAGAGAGTAGAAAGCGACTCTATAGTGACGTTAACGAGAGATTAATGTAATCCTTACGTCCGACGATAATAAATATCAATACCGCTAATAAATATCGTCGACGGATTGCATTAATCTATTGCGTCTGGTATTATATGACTGCTGTATTATACTACTGCTGCATTAATGTTGAAATACGATATTAGCTGACATATACGTTAATGGGTAATGGAGTTTTTACGCATAAACCTTGCGGACAAGATCATCAATATAGTTGGTCGATCTTTCTGTTTTTTTTTATCTGACTGGAATAATCATATACATCATGTATGTACGGCATATTTCAGATAAATGTTACAAAGTGAGACGATAGATGCAGGGTATCAAACAAATGATTTTTTATTAGGCAAAGCATGTCTCGGGTCAAACACCGTTATCGAATTACAAACAGTTAGAGATTTGTTATTAGACACTTCATTACTCTTCCTTAGAACTGACCAGTTACAACAGATGTTCAAAATTACCACGTTGTTCAACATAAAACTGGCATCGCCGCAGCAAAGGTTGTCGCATTCTTTCAAAAATCTCTCTCGGTTGCATCGTTGCATGCAGCGATAATCCGAGATAAAAAAATCTTTTTCTGTTCGACAGATGCTTCATATGCTTCGTATGACTTTTAAATGATCACAAACAGAAGTCTATTGGACTTAAACCAAATAATACAGATTATGGGACGAACCATGGCGTTTAGTCCATCAAAGGACAACAATAAAATATGTAATTCTTGCGCTCCATACAAATTTTTGCTTTGACAAAATGGTGTTGAGCCTATCTCAACGTAAAATCGTACATGGAAGAATGGCAATTGTCGCTCAATGGTCCGCTACATTTCAGATCACTTCACAGCACTTGAATATCCTATATATACAGGATGTTCCGCGTAAAGACTGTAACAACGCTTAGACAAATCTCAGGAATCTGTCCTAAAGCGTTGTTACGGTGAGACACCGTGTATATATATGTATCTTCTTTACTTTATATATATATATATAATTAATTATATAAGATTAATTACTATATATAGATATTAATTATATATATATAAGAAATATGTAAATTAATCTCTTTTCTTGCGTGTCTCACCTGCCAAGTGTCAGGAGTACTATTACATTACCGCGATGGTAATATCTTTTTTATGAATCAAGAGTATATCACGCGCGAGCAAAGTGCAAATGAGACGATTATTACTGACTGCGAAACAAGCAGAGAAAACAATGAGGATCGCCGCGTCACGCGAATGCATCTCCGAGCGAGACCGCGATTCTTCTCACGGCGCGATCCTTGTAAGAAATATCAATCTTGCTTAACGCGTCACGAGAATGCTAATGTCAAGTCGCCACTGACATTGCTTTATTAATTCTGTATACCATTTGCATCGCGTACCACTCACGGCAACTAGAGAACGCTCGTGCATCAGATAATCTTAATCTAATTATCATTATCATTCAAACGATTGAATTTATTAACCGCAATTCTAAATCTTATTAAATGTTTAATGATGTTAACGACATATTCGATATTACTCTCCACGTGAATGGCAAATAATAATAGTAATTACCATTATAATTGGTTCGTTAGAAATACGATAGAAGCAATCCCAACTGGATTATAAATTTCCGAGTTTGACTGAAAACTATTGTATATAAGACCGGTTAATAACTATTGTATTGACCGGTTTGATCCATCCTCGTGTAATGAGATCAATGCGGGATGTTCTCATTGAGCTTTTCTGTGCTTACCTGAGTTTCAGTCAGTGACAACGCCTGCGCCAACTGTTTCCTCTCCGCGCCGACGACGTAGTGATTTTTCTCGAAGGCGTGTTCCAGCTTAAGCAGTTGACTTGGACTGAAGGCTGTCCTTATTCTCTTCGGTTTTCTGAAGGGTTGAAGTAAGAAGCCGGGTATGTCGGGACCTGAGATGAACAATTTTAACAAAATTTAAAATTTCAGAAAATGTCAGGAAATTTTAAATTTTGTTTCGAGTCATTTAGATTTAATCTAAGATTATTTTAACGAGACTTGATTATCATCGTGTGGTATCATTTTCGCTGAAGTTTAAAGAAAAAGAGAGAGAGAGAGACAAACATGCAGTAAAGAAGAAAAAAGAAGAAAAGGCGTGATTACCACGAAGTTGATGAGATATCATTAAGAAGGAAGGTAAATGTTGAATCTAAATAATGAATCAGCGATATGAATCGAAGTTTGTAAGATCGCGTAATTCACCGCCGACAAATTAAAATGGTAATTTAATTACACGTAGAACTGCCCGCATGAAGCTTCAGACGGTTCAAGCGGTTAGGCGGTTAGCATGAGCGAATGGGGGAACAGAGGCCGCGCGATTTATTAACTATTAATTAATTGTTAAATGCCACAACGTCATCCGGCTAGTGTCCGTGCGCGCCTCATAGAGCCTCGCCTTGAAAATAAATAATCGACACGCAAGCCACGGATTCGTTCACGAAACCGTAGGACCGTGCGTGCCAGCGGGAGAAAGAGAAACACCTACTCGGAGGAGGCGGGGGGAAGGTGCACATAGAATCAGGAACTCGGGGCCAGGTAATTGAGTATTCTACCACGAAAGAGCCATGTCGATCGGCCGATAGCAACGTCTGCCGGAAGTCACCCGAGATGCTTTAGCGGAAAGCTCGGGACGATAAATCGCCACGTCGCCCGCGCGGTTTCCCTTCGGCGCGTGACTATACTTCGCGACTTGTGTGTTATACGGAGTGTTAATCCGATTCCCCCAGCAATCAGTCTTCGAAATCGCGGGGATATGAAATCGAACTGCTAGAAAGTCTGCTGAAATCGATGGAAGTCTGACGAGAGACATTCGTGTGTGTGGATTTAACTTTGGCTGGCGGTGACTGGGACACTCGAGACTCGATGGAGTTTTTTTTTCGTTAATTTATATATATATGTACAATATTTATATGCGGAGCGACTTTTTGATTATCAGTAATAAAATAAAAATCAAGAATGACCTAGCCATCCAGTCCTCCGAAGAGTACGTTTTCCCAGGATTAAAAAATTCGCGTACACTGCAAATCCAAACGTGTTATATTATTATTAATAGCTAAAGCTCTTCTTACACATTTCTTGCCATTTTAAATCATGTCATTTAACACGATTGAACGTATTAATTTTTTATTTAATACAATTATTAACGTTAATGACGTAACCTAAAACAGCCAGGAATATGTAAAAAGAGCTTCAATCAAATGTGTCATTTTTAGATGTTTATGCGTGTAAAAATAACACGCTTGAATTTGCAGTGTATGATTACGCAATAACAATTTTACACGATGATGCACGGAAATTCAACGCGGGAATGAGAATCCGGGAGAAGTCCTCGTATAATCTGAAATAAACGTAACAGAGTTTCGAACTTCTCTCTATCCTTCCCCGTGACGATCTCCGACATCAATTAACATTTGCATGCGCCTTCCGTGTTATTATTCATTGCGGTTTCTAAATTACAGCGTCAGCGCGCAAAGTGATCTAAATAAGTCACGCGCAGTAGGTTACAGCTAGTAACCGGTATAACGTACACGCGACCAGCCGCAACGGTGAATCGTATCATTTGCATTGCGAAAAATTTATCCGTTAGAATCTTCGCGGCTGAAACTGACAAGTTAATAGCTGGATAGCACGGGGACTGCTATATCCTCTAGTCATCTGTACATTTCCCATATTTTTTGCCAGCCGGCGGATTCTCAATTGCGGCATTAGAGCTGACAAAATGATCGTGAAGTAGGTTAAACGTATCGACCGAGTGAGTATCGCAATCGGCCGAGTGAATCATTACATTTAATGCTGTCGATACTCGAGTACCTGCGACTTTGGGTAATGAGTATCTTGATATCCGAATAGGGACCGCCCGAATCATATCGACAGTATTAATCCCATTTGCATCGTGAAAGAATACGCCGTATAATCTTCGGATGACTTCATAGACCTATCATTCCAGGTGACCTTCTGTCATGATAGTACACTGTTAAATTTGTAGTGTTAAATTGAACCATATTTGAGTCATTTATAACCATTCCTATAGATCGCCACTGTTCCTACCCAATATATTGTTAATTTAACTAAAACAATTAAAAATTAATAAATAAGAGTGTGAGAAAAGAGTGCCAAAAACGAGCAAATAACAATAAGGTGTTAATATTAGTAAAACATATTTTTACTTTTTTTAAAAAATTTTTGTCAATTTGAATTAACAAAATATATGGCGAAACAAGTTTCAACTCTACTGAGTCTTCATCAGCCGCAATTATTTAAAGTACATAATAAATTAAAATAGAACGCTTACATTCCGTTGAAAATCAATTGTAAAAATCGGAGTCATTGCAAGAAAACATGTTTATAATAAATAAATAAATAATTAAAAATAAAGTGATGTATAGAGTCAGAGGAAGAAGTCAAGACATGTCACTAAAGTAAAAAGTATGAAATTAAATTCTTTACGTTCATGATTTTGATTGTCGGATCGAAGTATAAAGGTGTTGTTAATTGTCTGTCTTGTGAATTTTGTGACGATCTCATTCCTTTCCTTTGTCTTTATGAGTAATATCTAGTTGCGGTCATCAATTAAAAAAGTCAAGGGTTGGTCTCTGATGTAAAACCAAAAACATTGAAGAGTGTTTAAAATAATCCATATTGATATGAAATTGAAATGTTTGTGTAACTCTGACAGTGGTTTTTGATCAAAATGGTTTTTGAATAAAACAATTAAGTCATGGTTGTTTTTAACCACATATTTTGTGTTAAAATAATAAATTTTGACCCATGTAAAAGTTAAAAATAACCAAATAATTTAACTAAAAAAATTGATTTAAATTTGATCCTTTAATATCTAACAGTGTATATAAGTCGCATTTTTCTCATTTTAAGAAACAAAAGATTCGTGCAAGAAGATAATGAAATTCCAGTTGAATCATTCATTATATTTATCGCGATTTTCTTGAAAGGACAGATATAGAATTTTTCAACAAAATTGTGATTGAATGGCATATGCCTCTTCGAGCGTACGACTTTATGTCATTGTTTTGCTCAACAGCTCATATCTCGTTGTCACTTCTCGGGATCGCGTTCTCGCAGAAGAATCGCGAAGCGAACACAGGCTTAATGAACACGTCGCGTACAAATAGACGTGTGCTGTTTAAATAGGACGCGCTTCCACGTGCGAGCGCATTCTTGTGAATCGCGCGGCGAAGGTTGATCCTTGACGGGATCAAAGCGCCTCGCGTGCAAATAGACGCGTTAATCAGCGCTATTCCGAGGTGGCGATAACGTAGCCGCTTCCACCTAATCCGGCGTAATTCGCATAATCCACGTAAATCCCGGCGAACGAACTTGAAGACATGCAGCATCACAAGTACTTTACTTCTTTTATATTTATAGAGTAATATAATATTTATATATATTTCTGTAATATTTAAATATTTTTATAATATTTCTGTATTAATCGTATTTAAAAAATAAATTAACATGTATACAATTTTTTAAGTACATTTCGGTTGCAATGTACCGATTTATCTTATCTTAAATCTTACGCTCGCGATATACATATAATGTTTTTTTTTTCTGTTATTTTTACACAACGGAGGGTGAGCCCAGATAAATGTAAATTACGTCGAATTACACGAGCGGGCGATTCTCTGCAGGTACACGGTCGGTGCTAATTACAGCGACGGAATAAAGGATCATTAGCGGCGCGCTCGTGCGTGAAGCGATCGCTATTTATGTGGGTAATGAATAGTAATGCGATGACTCTTACTGCGACTGCGCTCGGCCGCGATTTTGAATGCGCGACATATGCTGCATACCGCGACTATGGTCCGCAACTATGAGGTAACAATCGCGTTTCGCCAATAATTAATCAGCTAGCAGGACGGCTAGAATTGCGCTTAACGACGCGAGAAAAGTGCGAAACGGTGCGCAAACGTGATAAATAATCACCCGCGCTTTTGTAACTCGCGATCGATGGCAAACAGAAATTACCGAAAATGCATCGTATAAAGAGTTATTATCTATATATAGGAAACAATTGCTGCCGTATCTTGATCATTATTAAATTTACATTTACATTAGAATTATATCGCATATTACGTGCGCAATTCAATTTCTAATATTATTTTCGACTCTTTTAAGATCCCTAAACGAGCGAAAGTATAGAAGTAGATTACGATCGCTGGGAGGGTCTTATATCCGAAATGCAATCTTCACGAAGGTCGGCGATGCGCGATCGATCCGCGATCGCTATCGAACCCGTGGCGAGATCGCGGATGGGTGCCCCATCGTTAGCGGTTCCCTAGGAACTTCCTAGACATCGCCTGGAGCGACGCGCTTAACTCGTCCATTGCCGTTGCAAGAGGGGAATCGGAGGAGGAAGAAGAAGAAGAAGAGGAGGAAACCACGACAACAACGAGGACGACACAGCGCGGAGGACGAAGAACGACGACGCGGAGGAACGAAGAGGCGAGTCGGACGGCCTGTAATTACGGGAAGCTTGTGCTGTGGCTTTCGCAGCTGAGACGCCCAGAGCGACTCGAAATTACTCAAAAATAAGACCAAATGGTAAACGTATCAAATTATATCCCTCCCTCCCTCCGCGCCTGCCGAGCTTCCCCCGGGTCCTCTCTCTTTCTCTCCTCTCCTCTCTCTCTCTCTCTCTCTTTCTCTGGCTCTGGTACCGCATTTCGCCGGTAAAAGCTGCTCCCGCGCGCTCGGCGCTCATCACACTAATGCGTTTTTAATTGTCGCTAAGCGTGCGACGAGACGTCGACGATCGCGCACGAAAGCAACGACGGACGGCGTCCCCACAAAACAGGTGAAAATGCAAATGAGGGAAGGTGGATGCGCCGGCGTTCGGTGAGCTGAGTTAATATATCCGGCGAGAAAACGAGCCTCGACTTCCGAAGGAGGCAGAACTCTTTCTTGATTATTAAAAAGCACAAAGGCTGCGATATTAAGTGTGAAAAGAATTGCGGATGCAGAGTAAAATATCGCCCTCGTGCCGAAAACCTAAGATCTCTCTTCCTTATCGGAAGTCAAAGGTCCATAAATCGCGGCGGAATTACGGCGTGATAGCACGGCATTTTACTGATTGCTCGACTTTATTATTTCTCGCGGCTACCGTAATTTCAGTGATGACCGTCGAACTTTTTCACGAGGTAATTTCATCACGTATCTGAAATAATTAACCGTGACGCTATTAATTATTCGAAACCGATCTATTTAATTCCGTTTGCCCTCGGATAATTTCAAACTGGCAACTGGCCGTAAATATATATATATATATATAGCGAGTCGAGGACTGCGCGGGATGAAGAGTTAATCTCATAACGGAAGGTTAATTGAAAGTTGGGCTAATATATAGTTAGTTCAAGGTGGAGATAACCTAGGGCCGCGAGATAAAATTCTTCTTCGACTAACGCATCTTTAGGAAGAGATCTTCAAGGACGCTTACATGAAGATAAGAAAAACTTACATAAATAGCATTGCGCAATTAACTGTATAATTACAATGGCAGACGTGTGCAAAGCATTTCACACATCTAATGTCTTTATACAAAAGTGATTAATCGCTCAATATCGCGACATGATAAAAGTCTACACCTCCGTCACGTCTACTTCCGTCCATTAGGTAATATCCATTAATTAAGCTTTATATAATAGATACGACAACGTCGTGTCGCATTAAGTATCCTCGTCATAATATCCCGTGAGGTCGCAAACGCGCCTAAGAATCTGCGCGTAAGTTATAATAAAGCATTCGACTCGAGCGCGGCAATTACGAAACGACACCTTCCGGTTGCCGGAGCGGGGCCGTTTAACGATTTTAACGGCCCGCGATCGATCGAACGGGGGCGGCGAGCGCGGTCCTTTGATTTCGCTACCGGCAATTTGCGAGCGGAATAGAAATGACGCGAGGAAATCCCATTTCCCCCGCGACAAAAGGGGTGATTGGCACGTCGTAGTCGTAAAGCCCGCCTCGGTGCAAGCGACCGCGACAGGTTTTACGAGAGCGACTATTTAAAGCATAATCGAATTTGCTAATGGCGATTATTAGCGCCAACGCTTGCACGTGCGGAGTTCTGCAGCGAGTACCTCGACAATCCCGAGATTCGACGGTACGAGGTATCGAGGTGAAATGTCTAAAATCCTATCCGTTCGCAGTCCAAGAGAAGATTTGAAATTCCACGTCGTAAAACGATACACACACACAGACAGTTTAATTATCTAGAAAAATAATTTAGAAAAATAAATTGTCTATGAAATTTATTTGTTTATCATTTGTATATCATTTGTACACTGAGAGAAAAACTATCTTGATACAAAAAAATTTTACTTAACACAAAAAAAATATCTACTCGATGGATCCTAATATCTTATTTATTGTATTCAAGCTTAAAATTTCTTGATTGTAATATTTATAATATTTATCATTTTTAATTAAATATTTATTTTCTTTTACAAATTATTTTCTTAGAAAATATTTACTGTTATATCATTTTTATATTTAAGATAATCATATTTTGGAATATTAGAAAACAATTTAGTTAAGTTTAATAATATTATTAGGTTATTTGTAAAATATTTATTTGAATGTAAAACTACAAAATAATATACTTAAAGTAACATGTGTATTTACTTAAAACTAAATTTTTATTTAAATAGAACAAACAAATACTCGTATCAAAAGACATGGTTTAAAAAAATGTATATTTTCATTCATTCGAAAAAATTTTTCTCTCAGTGTACGTTTCAACACGTGTTCAACACTGAGTTCTTCGGTCGCAAGGAGAATAATGAACTGTGATTGGTCAATTTCTTACGACTCTTACGACTACGACTCATTGTAGATGGCGGGTGATGATTACCATATAGGGTATGCCAGTAGTGACAACGAAGCCAAGGCCTGGCCGAAGCTCTGGTGCCCAATTATTGGCCAAGATTCTATCAGCCAATACTGGCCCATCAGTGGTAAATTACTGGTTGCTGAATAGTCAGGCGTTACAACGAAGGCCGACGCGACGCTTGGCCAATGCAAGGCAGCCAACTTTCGGCCAGAATTCTGTCAGCCAGTACTCGGCCAACACTGGCAAATAACTGACTGCCTACCTATATAGAATAGTCCGGTGTTACGACAAACACCAACGCCTGGCCGATGGTTGGCAGCCATACATTGGCCAAGGTTCTGTCAGACAGTACTGGGCCATCACTGGCAAATGACTGGCTGCCTATCTAACCTATATAGAATAGTCCGGTGTTAATTGACAACGTGCTGTTCACCCGCGAGCAGTACGCGGCACCGCCGCCAGATGGACGCGACAGAGTTCTATTTCTCGTAAGTAAAAAAGTCACAGAATAGAATAAAAGACACAGCATTATATGAGATTTTTCACTCATGTTCTAATGATATGATATGACTATTCAGACGACTTTGTGCTGTCTGGGTTAATATTTTGCAATTCTAATATAAAATAAAAATCAAAAAATACTTTTTAAAAACGTTGGGAAGATCAAATAAGATTTATTTAGATTTTCTATTTGTGCCGTTATCGGAAATCTGGTAACCAGTAGTGACTCAGTACTAAGCCGATCGTAATGCCTATACTGGGACAGTACTGGCTAACAACGGCTGGGCCAGTATCATCTGCCAATATTGGGCCCAAGTTATCAACCGACACTGCCCCCAGTACTATACGCCAGTTGTATTTTCAGTACTGCGCCAGTATCCGAACTATGATAATCAGTACTGGCGCAGTACTGGGCCGATTGTAAAACCCTAACGTTGACTGCCACTGTACAATTAGATAACTTTGTCCCCGACGCCATTTTTATATCCATAGTTATTTTAATATACTATTTAATTATATTTATTTTTTATCTGAAATTTACAATAAAATTTTATTTCCCTCTCCAAAAAATCGAATCGGCGAATAGCTAACGTTCATTTATAGATCGTCAACTTCGAGTTAACTCGTATTCGGCAGTCAATATGTTAAATAATTATGTGCGACAGCGGGTACAGTTCATTCTTACGTGCGTGCATTATTTTGCGAAACGGTAGAAATATTTAACGGACCATTTGCACAGTCACCTTTTCGATAAAGATGCTCAAGACATAGCTATTACACGCTAGCAATAAGAACGTAAATAACCTCCGACCGTTTTGCACTTTACACCTTCGCACGCCATTTTCGCAATCATCGTATAGCAGCGGTAAACAAAAGGACGATAATCACCGAAATATTTACATACGCGCTGCGTCGTAACAGCTTATGCCGCGCAGCTCCATATTCACGAAGGTTTTTCGCGAACTGTCATGTACTTGCATAAAACGCTTCGGTTTAGCGATATATTATGGACCGCGCGATTACGCAGATATCGGCGCGATAATGTGAACAGCAACCTGCTCTCTAACCCGCGCCGTAAAGCGCGTAGGCGCGCAAGCATTTGAAATGTAAATAGCGTCCATAACTTCCTGGATATCGTCGCAGCAACAAGCGTGAATTATAATGTATCTAAAAATAATGCTATAATTTAAATGCAGTATGTTCCGTCGCGAGTCAATTAAATCGCGATTATGATTAATCGCGCAATTACCAATTAAATTGGCTGACTCTCTTTTTATCTCTCTATTTTTCTTATATAATCCAGCTCGATATCACGAACGTTAAGGCGATCTAAGCAAGAGCGGACTGTCTTTGCTTTTCAAATCTGGACTATTGTTGATCGTACGAGTAGAATTATGCAAGTGATATTAAATTATTGAAATCGCAATTCAGGATAATTTCGATACATGAGATTTTGAAAAAAAAAACTATACCTACAAGGTGACAATCGCTGAAATTAATTATGTTATTTTGTAATGTTATTTTCTAATGAGTGGAAAGAAATAAATTAAGGGCCGGTTGTTCCAATTTCTTGGTAAGCTAACTAATAGTTAAATCATATGTCTCTCTTTGTTTCTCCTTCAAATTAGAAAAAGATAAA